>CM042176.1:44260275-44277775 GCA_023376005.1 Doryteuthis pealeii
TTTTAAATTTGTTTGATATTATTGTCAACATGAATTACTTGAGTATCAGAAACTAAAATACTTCCGTATGTTGTATTTTTGAAATGTTGGCATATGGAGCTAGAATTAGATACATGAAATAATATATATAATATATATATATATATATATATATATACTATATATATATATATATATATATATATATATATATATTTGGGAACAAAAGGCCTTAAATACTATGGGTATCGTGGTTATGGACCATTTCCACTCGCGAGTATGCTCACGAGCTTCTTCAGACCACAGATAAGAAGAAGCTCGTGAGCATACTCGCGAGTGGAAATGGTCGATAACCACGATACCCATGGTATTTAAGGCCTTTTATTCACAAATAACTTTGCTCTGTTTACAATAATTAAACATTGAGCTCTCATACGGAACCTGAACTCTACAACAAACTACTAGTAGAGAATTAGGACCCACCTAGAATCACCTTGCACCAAGAAACTTGGTACCGCACCAAAGTATATATATATATATATATATATATATATATATATATATATATATATTCTCTGTCTCTGTCTCTGTCTGTCTGTCTGTCTCTCTCTCTCTCTTTCAAAACAAAAGCGACATCTCAACCATCGATGGCAAACTCCTAAACTCTGTAGAACAATTTAGATACTTAGGCAGTAACATCTCCTCCACAGAAAACGACGTTAATGCACGCATAGGAAAAGCATGGGCCGCTATAAATAAATTATCGATCATATGGAGGTCCAATCTCACAGACAAGTTAAAGAGACAGTTCTTCCAGGCCGTTGTCGTGTCAGTACTGCTGTATGGCTGCACCACCTGGACCCTAACTAAGCGACTAGAGAATAAACTAGATGGGAGCTGCACAAGAATGCTGCGGGTGATCATGAACAAGACGTGGAAACAGCACCCTACGAGAAAACAGCTGTACGGCCACCTACCACATATCACCCAAACCATCCGAGTGAGACGGACAAGACACGCGGGACACTACTGGAGAAGCAAGGACGAACTCATAAGCGACGTCCTCCTGTGGAAGCCAGCACATGACAAGCCAGCGTGAGCCGACCAGAAAAAACGTACGTTGATCAGCTCTGTGCGGATGCAGGATGCTGCATAGAGGACCTCCCGAGAATCATGAGCGATAGGGACGGATGGAGAGAGATTGTCATGGATATCCGCGCTGAAAGCTCGACATGATGATGATGATGATATATATATATATATTATGGTCTCTCTCGTCGATTTTCGACGCATGAGGGTTCACACACACAATGAACACCCACACATGGATTTGTTTATAGTGGTGAAGGCTTGTGTTGGACTATCCACACTTTTTGGCACAGTCGATAGGAAAGAATTGGTGCATCAAGGGTCGCCACAAACCCAATCAACGACCAAACTCAGGAATTCAGAGTTATCCCTCTCCAAGACTGGTTACCTACCCATGGCTGAAGGGCCCAGTCTGCCCTACTATTTAACCCATAGATGGAGGGAGAATATATGGATTCATACCTTTCCCAAGGGTATTAGCGCTATGTGAAATTCCAACAGCTTCGTCTATATATATATAATATATTATAATATATATATATATATATATATATTATTTGGTGTGTGTGTGTGTGGGAGACATATGAGGAAATTAATCCGACATTATGTGGAGAAAGGTAGACAAACTCTTTGAAAATGTTCACTATTGAAGCAAGAACCATATCCAAGTCCCGAAGAAGGTCTAACAGACCGAAACGTAACAATCTCGACATCACTACTTCAAAAAGATCTCTTTTCTACAACATCTCGTGTTTGTCTACCTTTTTCCACACACGCACCATACACACACACACACATATATATATATATATATATATAAATATATATATATATATATATATATATATATATATATATGATATTAATGATAGTAGTAGAAGAAAAGAGTTAAGTGTCTACCATGGTTTCAATCCAAATGATTTCATCAGTACCCTACCCTATCGAAACAATCATAGACCCATAAATCTTTACTTTTACTACTATCACTAATAGGATTATTATCATTGCTCTATGTTTTTAATATATTGGGAATTTTTGTATAATCTATTAATGCCACTGCAACCAAAAGGTTAAAGCGGCAATTGGATACAATAATAATAATAATAATAATAAAATAATAATAATAATAGGGGAAACAAGTTAAGGGTCTACCATGGTTTCAATCCAGATTATTTCATCAGGACCCTACCCTACGCATAAGTCGATTTAATTCCTTAGTTAAACTGAGAAGGGCCGGGTTATCTCAGTCAGTAGAGCGTTCGGCTAGAAACCACAATATTCCTAGTTCAATACCGGCCCTCTCCAACTCAACGTATGTGTAGCATATGCTAGGTGGGGTGCTCCACCTCAGACGCAAAAACAATCTCCGCAAGTGAAAAGGGATAGACTCCATCGCTGATTGGCAGATACCGACTTTAGATCACCCCGACGACTTTCCTTTCTTTCATATTAAGCACTTTTGGCTTATGTCACTGCTGCGGGAATTGTATAGTATAGTATAGTATATATATATATATTATATATATATATATATATGTGTGTGTGTGTGTGTGTGTGTGTATATATATATCACTATATAGTATATCACTATATAGTATATATATATATATATTATCTTTATAGTGGTACCTACCATGAAACAATTGATATATATATATATATATATATATATATATACATATATATATATATGTGTGTGTGTGTGTGTGTGTGTGTGTGTGTGTGTGTGTGTGTGAAGCGATGGAAGTGAATCCGAGAGTATGTAGTATATTAAGAAAATTGAAAAAAAAACAGGTTTAAATAAAGACCCTTAAATCTTTAAACTTACCACTCAACTTATTTAAACTTATATATATATAATATATATATTATATATATATATATATATATATATATATATATATAGAGAGAGAGAGAGAGAGATAGATAGATAGATATGTACTTGTTAATTACTAGTCGTACAAAGTAATATATCTTAAGCAGATTTTATAATCTTTTAACTATGAGATTTTCATCATATACACCATGTTCTATTCTAAACAAAACCGCTTACACTGTTCTCTTAGAGAGAACACGACCGTTCTTTTATCTTATCGAAGGTGCTGACACTTTCAGAAAATTAATAAAGACCAATCTCCCGCCAATATCACCAAGACGACGATTCTGCGGCCATAACTCAGACGCTAACCGGTACCAACAATTATCAAATTCTTCAGTCGACATATATATTTTTCCAGATTAGACAAGCCAGCAATTCTTCCCCAGCCATCCGACCTCCCGCCAGAAATACACGCAGGAACACCCATTAATTCTCGCTGTAATTTTAATGCCCCTTCAATGCCTGGACATAAAATTGTGTAATAGCTACAGGGATTGGAGTCTTATCTGAATTTTCCCGGGAGACGTAACTTTTCCGTATGGAATGACCCTCTGATCGTAAAATTTATGACCATCTTCGATGCAAGTTCAAGGTTAAGATGCGACTGCGCAGAAATGAACGAGCGGGAAAAAGAGGAGGAAGATACATGATTTGTTTGCGGTACCTTCCTCGAAAAACGCGCAATCACACGGGTAGTGATAAAAATCGCATGTGTGCATCTTTGAATAGTGAACGAGCAGAGTTAAAAGGAAATAATCTTATTATAATAGAGATTCGGATATGTCTGTCTGTAACTGAAACTACATCACTGCTAATATCACAATATCCTCAGGAATTGCGTAAGTCTATCAATGAGTATTTAATTCATAGTCAAAATCAAGAAATGATTTGTCCGAGGTATCCATCTCGAAAGATTTCTTTGAATAAAGAACGAGCAGAGTTAAACAGAAGTAATCATATTATAAAACAGATTTTGTGTTTAAATAACGGAAAGTACGTCACTGCTAATATCACAATACCCTCAGGACTTGCGTAAGTTTATCAATAAAGAACGAGGAGAGTTAAACGAAAGTAATCTTATTATAATAGAGATTAGGATTTGTATATCTGCAACCGAAACTACATCACTACTAATATCACAATACCCTGAGGAATTGCGTAAGTTTATTAACCAGTATTTAATTTATAGTCAGAATAAAGACATGATTTGTTCGCGGTACCCACCTTGAAAAACGCGCAACCACACGTGCAGTGATAAAAGTCGCATCTGTGCATCTTTGAATAAAGAATGAGGAGAGTTAAACGAAAGTAATCTTATTATAATAGAGATATGGATTTGTTTATCTGCAACTGAAACTACGTCACTACTAATATCACAATACCTGAGGAATTGCGTAAGTTTATCAACCAGTATTTAATTTATAGTCAGAATCAAGACATGGTTTGTTCCCGGTACCCACCTCGAAAACACGCAACCACACGGGGATTGATTAAAATCGCTTGTGTGCATCTTTGAATAAAGAACGGACAGAGTTAAACAGAAGTAATCATATTATAAAAGAGATTTGGTGTTTGACTAACCGAAAGTACGTCACTGCTAATATCACAATACCCTCAGGAATTGCGTAAATTTTATATCAATGAGTATTTAGAATAATGAACGAGCAGAGTTAAACGGAAGTAATCTTATTATAAAAGAGATTTGGTGTTTGACTAACCGAAAGTACGTCACTGCTAATATCACAATACCCTCAGGAATTGCGTAAATTTTATATCAATGAGTATTTAGAATAATGAACGAACAGAGTTAAACAGAAGTAATCTTATTATAAAAGAGATTTGATGTTTGACTAACCGAAAGTACGTCACAGCTAATATCACAATACCCTCAGGAATTGCGTAAATTTATCAATGAATTTTTAATTTATAGTCAGAATCAAGACATGATTTGTTCGCGGTACCTACCCCGAAAAACGCGCAACAACACGGGTAGTGATAAAATCGCATGTGTGAATCTTTGAATAAAGAACGAGGAGAGTTAAACGAAAGTTATCTTATTATAATGGAGATTCGGATCTATTCTGTCTGCAACCGAAACTATATCACTGCTAATATCATAATACCCTCAGGAAATGCGTAAGTTTATCAATAATTTATAGTCAAAATCAAGACATAATTTGTTCGCGCTACTCACCTTGAAAAATAGATAGATAGGTTGATAGATAGATAGATAGATAGATGAAATAAAGTGAGATGGATAGATAGATATATAGGTATAAATAAACTGAGATAGATATCCTTTCATATATAGATATGAAATTGACTGAGATAAATGGCTAGATATGAATAGACTAAGGTAGATAGATAGATAAATATGAAATAGACTGAGATAGATATATCGCTAGGTATGAATAGACTGGGATAGATAGATAGATATTAAATAGACTGAGATAGATAGATAGATAGATAGATAGATAGATATGAATATATTGTGATAGATAGATAGCTATGAACAGAATGAGGTAGATAGATATGAATAGACTAAGATAGATAGATAGATAGATAGATAGATAGATATGTATGAATAGACTGAAATAGATAGATATATGAATATGTATGAATAGACTGAGATAGATAGATAGATATGAATATATTACGATAGATAGATAGCTATGAACAGACTGAGGTAGATAGATATTAATAAACTAGGATAGATAGATAGATAGATATGAATAGACTGAAATAGGTAGATAGATGGATAGGTATGAATAGACTGAGATAGATAGATAGATAGATAGATAGATAGATAGATATGAATATATTGCGATAGATAGATAGGTATGAACAGACTGAGGTAGATAGATATGAATAGACTAAGATAGATAGATAGATAGATATGTATGAATAGACTGAAATAGATAGATAGATGGATATGTATGAATAGACTGAGATAGATAGATAGATAGATAGATAGATAGATATGAAATAGACTGAGATAGATAAATATGAATATATTGCGATACACAGATAGGAATGAACAGACTGAGGTAGATAGATATGAATAGACTAAGATAGGTAGATAGATAGATATGAATATATTGCGATAGATATAGGTATGAACAGACTGATGTAGATAGATTTGAATAGACTAAGATAAATAGATAGATAGATAGATAGATAGATATGAATAGACTGAAATAGATAGATAGATGGATATGTATGAATATACTGAGATAGATTATTAGATAGATATGAAATAGACTGAGATAGATAGATATATACATACATACATAGATATGTACATATATATATGTGTATATATGTGTGCCTCTGTGTGTGTGTGTGTGTGTGTGTGTGTGTGTGTGTGTGCAATCATATTGCTAGCGTGATAGAAACAATTTGAGAGAATCCATTTGACAAGAAATTTAACCAAATCAAAAAAATAAAAAAAAGACATGAACATTAAGTTGATTGTTTAAGCTGATGAAGGAGCAAAAGGTTAAGAGAAAACGAAGAAAAAAACACAAAAGAAAACAAAACAAAAACAAAAACAAACAAAAATGGTTTCAAGAAGAAAAAAAGGCCAAGAATTTGCCTTTCGAAGAATTCTCTGTTGCATGTCTACGTGGCATTAAATTCTTCGTCGAAGTTTTCAAACTTTTCCTTCATAATTCCCTCCACCCTTCTCTTTGTCATTTGAAACAAATCAATACAAAACCAAAAATCAATAATCGATCCTTTCAATCACACAAAAAATTCTGTTGCTTGGGTTTACAGCGTGTTTTGGTCATCTATGGGTTAAATAGGAAAAAAGAGAAGTTGAAGGAGATATATAGATAGATAGATAGATAGATAGAGATAGATAAGAATAAAGATATAACGAAACGAGGGAGAGATAGATAGATAGATATAGATAGGAGAGAGGGTGATATAATTGTTATAGGTGATACACCCTATAAGACTAATGGAATGCGCCGACAGGTTACTATGAATAACAGGGATAATTGTATCTTAGCAGTAAGCCAATGCGAGTATGCCAATAACTCTGTTAACGTAATTTCCGCATCTCTCTATTGTATTTGTCTACTTTCTGTTAATACATTTTTCTACATTTGTTACCCGTCGTTTTGTTCTTATTTAACCCCTTAAAACCTCACAACAATAATAATAAGAAGAAGAAGAGGAAAGAGTGAGATCTGAGGAGACTTGTCGTCACTCAGACTCCAGTAAAATACCATCAGCTAACACTGCTGTGAAAACTCAAAAGGAGATAATAATAATATAATAATAATAATAATAATAATAATAATAATAATAATAATAATAATAAGAAGAAGAAGAAGAAGAAGAAGAAGAAAAAGAAGAAGAAGAAGAAGAAGAAGAAGAGGAAAGAGAGTGAGATAGATTGTTGAGAGAAGGAAATAGATTGATAGAAGTTCACATTCTACACATTTCGTTTCCCCACTAGTATGATAATATATATTCCCATCTTTATTCTGCAATTCTTAAATTAAACCTCTCCACCGACCTCTCTGGAAAATAATCTTTAAGATGATTTGCTTCTCCCCATCATCCATTGATCTTGTTCTAAGTAACACAAAACCTGGAACACTTCTGGAATCGTGGAAATGGAATTAGCAAACCGAGTTCAAATCCTGGATGCGCCTGTTCTAAAATACTGAGATGGAAAAACCAAACATTGCTGATGAGAGTGGAAGTTTACAAAAATTTTAGGGATGACAAAGAAAAGGCTATCTGTCGATTTTAAAATGTGCCAAGTGTTGGTTGGTTGGATTTTACGGCATGTCAACCCTTGTTGGGTGATTTTATGCCGAAGACATCTTGTTTTATTCATTCTTCATGGGTATTCAACATTTTTAAAAAACTTTTTCAAACTCATTTTTTTTTTCTATTTAATCCATTGATATGACCATAACAGGTGCTACCAATCCGGATCAGGGTGGACCTGGGAGTAATGGTAATGAAGGTGTACTCCACATTCTCCAGAGCTCCAGAGTGTTTGAAGGGAAAACAAAAAAAAAAAACAAAAACAAAAAAATGATTTCAAGAAAGAAAAAAAAAGGACAAGAATTTGCCTTTCGAAGAATTCTCTGTTGCATGTCTACGTGGCATTAAATTCTTCGTCGAAGTTTTCAAACTTTTCCTTCATAATTCCCTCCACCCTTCTCTTTGTCATTTGAAACAAATCAATACAAAACCAAAAATCAATAATCGATCCTTTCAATCACACAAAAAATTCTGTTGCTTGGGTTTACAGCGTGTTTTGGTCATCTATGGGTTAAATAGGAAAAAAAGAGAAGTTGAAGGAGATAGATAGATAGATAGATAGATAGATAGATAGATAGATAGATAAGAATAAAGAATATAACGAAACGAGGGAGAGATAGATAGATAGATAGTAGATAGGAAGAGAGGGTGATATATAATTGTTATAGGTGATACACCCTATAAGACTAATGGAATGCGCCGACAGGTTACTATGAATAACAGGGATAATTGTATCTTAGCAGTAAGCCAATGCGAGTATGCCAATAACTCTGTTAACGTAATTTCCGCATCTCTCTATTGTATTTGTCTACTTTCTGTTAATACATTTTTCTACATTTGTTACCCGTCGTTTTGTTCTTATTTAACCCCTTAAAACCTCACAACAATAATAATAAGAAGAAGAAGAGGAAAGAGTGAGATCTGAGGAGACTTGTCGTCACTCAGACTCCAGTAAAATACCATCAGCTAACACTGCTGTGAAAACTCAAAAGGAGATAATAATAATAATAATAATAATAATAATAATAATAATAATAATAATAATAATAATAATAATAATAATAATAAGAAGAAGAAGAAGAAGAAGAAGAAGAAGAAAAAGAAGAAGAAGAGGAAGAAGAAGAAGAGGAAAGAGAGTGAGATAGATTGTTGAGAGAAGGAAATAGATTGATAGAAGTTCACATTCTACACATTTCGTTTCCCCACTAGTATGATAATATATATTCCCATCTTTATTCTGCAATTCTTAAATTAAACCTCTCCACCGACCTCTCTGGAAAATAATCTTTAAGATGATTTGCTCTCTCCCATCATCCATTGATCTTGTTCTAAGTAACACAAAACCTGAACACTTCTGGAATCGTGGAAATGGAATTAGCAAACCGAGTTCAAATCCTGGATGCGCCTGTTCTAAAATACTGAGATGGAAAAACCAAACATTGCTGATGAGAGTGGAAGTTTACAAAAATTTTAGGGAACAAAGAAAAGGCTATCTGTCGATTTTAAAATGTGCCAAGTGTTGGTTGGTTGGATTTACGGCATGTCAACCCTTGTTGGGTGATTTTATGCCGAAGACATCTTGTTTTATTCATTCTTCATGGGTATTCAACATTTTTAAAAAAACTTTTTCAAACTCATTTTTTTTCTATTTAATCCATTGATATGACCATAACAGGTGCTACCAATCCGGATCAGGGTGGACCTGGGAGTAATGGTAATGAAGGTGTACTCCACATTCTCCAGAGCTCCAGAGTGTTTGAAGGGAAAACAAAAAAAATAAAAACAAAAACAAAAAAATGATTTCAAGAAAGAAAAAAAAAGGACAAGAATTTGCCTTTCGAAGAATTCTCTGTTGCATGTCTACGTGGCATTAAATTCTTAGTCGAAGTTTTCAAACTTTTCCTTCATAATTCCCCCCACCCTTTTCTTTATCATTTGAAACAAATCAATACAAAAACAAACTAATAAAATCAATAATCGATCCTTTCAATCACACACAAATTTGTGTTGCTTGGGTTTACGGCGTGTTTTGGTCATCTATGGGTTAAATAGGAAAAAAAGAGAAGTTGAAGGAGATAGATAGATAGATAGATAGATAGATAGATAAGAATAGAGAAAGGGATAGATAGATAGATAGATAGATAGATAGATAGGAAGAGAGGGTGATATATAATAATAATAATAATAATAATAATAATAATAATAATAATAATAATAATAAGAAGAAGAAGAAGAAGAAGAAGAAGAAGAAGAAGATTTGGTTTGGTTTGTTTTGTTTTACGGCATATCAACCTCAGTGGGTGATTTAATGCCGATAAAGTTTTGAAATAAATCAATTCTTAATTCTTAAACCAAACTAATAAAATCAATAATCGATCCTTTCAATCACACAAGATTCTAAATTCCGTTACTTAGGTTTACAGAGTGTCAACATCTATTGGGTCATCTATGGGTTGCGCCCTGCCGGCTGCGGCGTTAGAATACACCGACTGCACCTCTGCAGAGGGGTAAGACTCCCCCAATGGGGCCACCTGTTGGCCGTGGGTGGCGACCCGTGATGCTTAAGGATAGAGCCCAGGTGGCTGAACAGTCCATGACTTGCAATACTCCACTTTGGTCCTATCTTGGGCTAGACGGGCGGTCGGAGAGGCCACCTCCGATCAATCGGCTGGTCACGTCAATCCCTAGCACCTATATGATTTTCCCAACCCTATTGCCAAGCCCCAACCCCTTTTTATCATATGGGTGCGAGAAGGTGGTGGCTGCGGGTCTACATGTCCTGAGAATGACGTTAAAATCTATCTGATGGTGAGGTTCCAGTTTTGGAGGTTTGGGGAATGTGGAGCACCCCTTCATCACCATTGCTCCATGGTCCACTCTGACCCGGAGTGGTAGTACCTCCGACCACCCGTCTAGCCCAAGAAAGGACCAAAGTAGAGTATTGCAAGTCATGGACTGCTCAACCATGGCTAATAGGTGCTCCCATTTGGGGGAGTCTTACCCCTCTGCAGAGGTGCAGTCGGTGCATTCTAACGCCTCAGCCGACAGGGCGGTAAATATATATATATATTATATATATGTGTGTGTGTGTGTATTTATATAACTATACAGTTTTAATAGGGCCAGGTTTGCTCAATCGGTAGAGCGTTCGACTAGAAACCACAAAGTTCCTAGTTCGATACCGGCCCTCGCCAACTCAGCGTATGAGTAGCACAGGGATATGTGCGGTAAAATAAGGAGCTGATAGCAGGTGTGGTGCTCCACCTCAAACAATCTCCTTTGTCTAGCGCTTGTGACTCCCTCGCTGATTGGGTGATACCGACTTTAGGCCACCCCGATGACTTTACTTTGGTTTTACTTACTACATATATAAGGTGGGAATGTTACCATTGGTTTCAAAGAAGCGCGTTAGCCACTTATTCTCAAGACAATGCGCCAATCAAGTGCCATCATAGTAATATCAATCTGAACATTGGAGAAGTAGAATCAATGTCAATGGAAAAGTAACAATTGAAAGAGGCAGCTAAACAATAAATTCAAAAAAATGCATATAATCCCTGTATCCCCTCACGCTAGGTCTTGGTTAAAGACCCGGTGAAGAATTGGAAGAAAGTGAAATTCGATAATCTTCTTAACATAGCTTGCACATTGATTTGATTTAGTCATCAAATCAATCATCCAACGATCGATGAAGCCAATGAATCGATTCGAGTACTAGTAGTTGGCGGATGATAGTCAATCAATTAGCCTTTACATCACGAATATTTTAAATCTCTGTGCCGAAGAAAATTGAATGGGCTTATCAAGTGATTTCAATTCTAAAAAATATTGGTTAAAATTATTCTTGTAGAAGAACAGTAGTGGTACTGTGGGATCAAGTCTCCAATAAGCACCACAGTAATGAAAAGGTCACTTTTGCTTTTCACCGTTAACATCCGCTTCTGATTAATTGTAAACAAACCAATAGACGATCTTTTTCTCCTGAATGTTTTAGATGAGGCTTGATGATTAGTATTATCTGTGTTATTCGGACTATTGTCCCCATCTTCATTGTTATTTGTACAACGTTCCAATTGGACACATAGCCTAGTGGTTAAGGTAGTTAGGTTAAGACAGTTCTAAGTGATAGTTTTCTTTGGATTCCGGGTTCAATCCTGAGTAGAGGCAGTAACATAGAAAAATAATTAACACAACCCCTACCCCAGATATGGTTAGCGGAATGAGAATAGGATACACCCGAGGACTGAATAAAGGATTAAGTTCGAAGTTCCGTGATGGCTCCCGATTACGACAAGAAGGTTCCCGAGTCCAAAAAGAAGGTTCCCGAGTCCGACAATAAATACCTGAAGAAGGCCGGAGGGCATATCGACCGAAACGTTGTACAAATAACAATGAAGATGGGGACAATAGTCCGAATAACAACAGATAATACTAGACGATCTTTGCATTTATATTGTATCTCACATTGGAATTTCACCGTAATTTCAATATTGATTTTAATTTTTTTTAATTCGTTATTTTGTGTTATTTTTTGTTAGCATTTGTGAAAAATATTAATTTTTAGCATTATTTTTAATCATACTTTTTAATTTTAATCAGAAGTTTATGGAGATTTTGTAGTTACGATAAATTAAATAAATAGTTCGATCATGTTATTATTAACAAACGAAAGGCGCGTTTTTATATTAAAATAGATTGGATTTTAATAAAAAAAGTATGATTGAAACAATGCTAAATCAGATGCATAGACAGAAACACATATACGACAGTCGCCATTTTCTTGTACATTTGCAATCTTTTTTCTTTCTTTCCTTTTTTCTTCTCTTTCTTCTTCTTTTTTCTTTTTCTTTTCTCTTTTCTTTTTCTTTCGTCTCCTTGTAACATTTATCTTTTTTTCTTTTTTCGTTTTTGTTTCTCCTTTTTCTTTTTCTTTTTTTTCTTTATCTTTCCTTTTCTTCATCTTCCCTTGTACATAGCAATCTTTTTTCTTTCTTTTCTTTTTCTCTTTTCTTTTTTCTTTCTTTTTCTTTTCTTTCCTTTTCTTCATCTTCCTTTACATTAGCAATCTTTTCTTTCTTTCTTTTTCTCTTTCTCGCTTTTTCTTTCCTCTTTCTTTTTCTTTTCTTTCTTTTTCTTCAATCTTCCTTGTACATTAGCAATCTATTTTTCTTATCTTCTCTTTTCTTTTTCTCTTTCTTCCTTTTTCTTTCTCTTCTTTTCCTGTTTTCTTTTTCTTTTCTTCATCTCCCTTGTGCATTAGGCAATCTTTTTTTTCTTTCTTTCTTTTTCTTTTTCTCTTTCTTCTCCTTTTCTTTATCTTTCTTTTCCTTTTCTTTCTTTTTTTTTCATCTCCTTGTACTTACAAGATCTCTTTTCTTTCTTATCTTCTTGTCTCTTTTTTCCTTTTCTTCTTTCCTTCTTATCTTCTCTTTCTCTCTTCTACTTCTTTCTTCTTTTTCTTTTTTTCTTCTTTTTCTTTTCTCTTTTTTTCCTTTCTTTTTATCTTCTTTCTTCTTTCCTCCATCTCCTTGTAAAAGGGCAATCTTTTCTTTCTTCTCTTTTTTCTTTTTCTCTTTCTCTTTTCTTTTTTTTTTTCTTCTCTTTTTCTCTCTCTTTCTCTGTTTGTTTTTTCTTTTTTTCTTTTTTTCCTTTTTCCTTTTCTCTCTTTTCCTCCTTTCTTTCTTCTCTTCTTTGCCTTTTTTTTCCTTTCTCTCTCTGTTTTTTTCTTGCTTTTCTTCTTTTTTTTCCTCTTTTGTTTTTTTCTCCCTCTTTCTCTTTTTCTTTTTTTTCTTTTTCTTTCTTTTCCCTCCTTTTCCTGCTTCTCTTTCCTTTTCTCTTTATTTCTTTTTCCCTTTCTTTTTTTTCCGTTTTCTCTTCTTCTCTTTTTCTTTTCTCTTTCTTGTTTCTCTTTCTCTTCTTTTTCCTTTCCTTTTCATCCTCTTTCTCCTTTCTTTCCTTTTTTTTTTTGCTTCTTTTTCTTCCTTTCTTTCTCTCTTTCTTCATCTTCCTTGTACATTAGCAATCTTTTTTCTTTCTTTCTTTTCTCTTTCAATTCTTTCTTCTTGTTCTTTTTCCTCTCTCTTTTTCTTTTCTTTTCTTTCTTTTTTTCTTCTTTTTCTTCATCCTTCGTTGTACAGTTAGCAATTTTTTTCTTTATTTATTTTCTCTTTCTCTCCCTTTTCTTGTTGTTTTCTCCTCTTTTTGTTTTCTCTCCAATACTTCCTTGTAGCATTTAGCAATATTTTTTTCTTTTCTTCTCTCTATTTTTTTCTTTTTCTCTCTCTCTTTCTTCTCTCTCTTCTTTTTCTTCTTCCTTTTTTTTTTTCTTCTTTTTCTTCATTCTCTTGCAAAGTAACAATCTTTTTTCTTTCTTTTTGCTTTTCTTTTCTTCCCTTCCTTCTAACTTTCCTTATTAACTTTTTCTCTTCTTTCTTTTTCTCTCCAGATCTTCCTTGTAAAGGGAGCAATATTTTCTTCTTTTTTTGTTTTTTTTTTTTTTTTCTTGTCTCTTCTTTTCTTTCAAGGAGCAAAATTTCTTGTTTTTTTATTTTTGTTGTTTTTTTTCGTTCTTTTCTTTCTGCAATATTTTTTTTTCATTTGTTTTTTTTCTGTTTAATTATTTTATGTTTTATTTTTTTTTTTTTTTCTTTTTTTTTAGGAGCACTATTTTTATTTTTTTTCATTTTTTTGTTTTTCTTTTTTTTTCTTGTTCTTGTTTGTTTATTATTTGTTTTTGTGTTGTTATCATTCTATGTTTGTTTTCTTTTTGTTTGTTGTTTCGATTTTTCTCATATTCTTCTTTTCTTTCATCCTTATATGCTTTTTCCGATTCTTTCCAAGAGGAGGCAATATTTTTGTTTTTTTTTCTTTCTTTTCTCTCCTCTTTCCATTTTGTTTTTTTTTTCTTTTCCTCTTTCCTTTTTCCCTTCTTTTCCTCTGTCTTTTTTTTTTCTCCTTTTTTTTTTTCAATTTCTCTGGTTCTGTGTGCGTCGGTGTCCGTTTTTGACGTTTGTGCGACCCCTTCCTTGAAGGAGGCAAAAATATTGTTTTTTTTGGAAGAAGGTTTTTTTCGAAGCAATACATTTTTTTTTTTTTTTTTTTTTTCCTTTTCTTCTTCTTTGTTTTTTTTTTTTTTTTCTTTTTTTTTCTTCTCTTATTGTCCCTTTTCTTTCTTTTTCTCTTTTTCTTTTTCCTTTTTTGATGCCAACAATTATTTTTTTGTATTTTTTTTTTTTCTTTTTTTTCATTTTTTTTTTTTTTTTTTTCCTTTCTGTCGCTCCTTTGTTCTTCGCCTTTTTTTCATTTCTCGTTCTTTTGTTTTTATTTTTTTCTTTTCTTTCTTTCTCTCTCTCTTTTTTTTTTTTTTTTTTTTTTTTCTTTTCCTTTTTTTCCTTTTTTTTTTCTTTTTCTTCTTTTTCTCTTTTCTCTTCTACTTCACTTTCCCCCTTTTCTCTTTTCTTTTTCCTCTTCTTTCTCTTATTCTTTTTCTCTAAATTCCTTGTAGGAGAAAGCATTTTTCTTTTTTCTTTCTTTCTCTTCTTCTTTTTCTTTCTCTATCTCTTTCCTTTCTCTTCTTTCTTTTTCTCCAACTCCCTTGTATAGTAGCAATCTTTTTTCTTTCTTTTTCTTCTTCTTTCTTCTTTTTATTTTCCTTCTCTTTCACTTTCTCTTCTTTCATTTTCTACATCTTCCTTGTACAGTAGCAATCTTCTTTTAAAAAACATTTCATACCTATTCTTTCTTTTCACTCCTTTCCTTCATCCGCATCCCCTAGTGCGTCGGCCCATTGACAATTTCCGCACAATCCTGTTCCCCACTTAAAACACCTTACCCCCTCCCACTATCCTCGACTATCACTTCCTCGGCCTATCGACCCCCTCCAACACCAACTCCACAAACCCCAGACTAGTCGAGCCGCATAACTAGCTGCACATCATCGAAAGGTATTTATTAGATCAGCCATCAGTCCAACACCTGCAAGCCTAACAACGGCCTGGTAAGAGGAGGATGTGGCGGAGGAAACACTCCGTCACATGGGGGCAGGGTACCGGGCAGGGGATGCTGATATATACGGCGCCGGAGTAAGAGATAGAAGCGAAGAAAATGATGTAGATGGAGAACTACATCGACCTGTACGTTACGAGTTCATACATTTGAAGTAAGTCTACATCCGGGCATTTGCTAGAAAATCGAAGAGTTTAGGTCACGTGATGTTTTGTACCTTTTGATCATGTGACCTTTTTAGAGCTTTTCGAATGGTCGAATGGTTGGTTTTGTTCTCTTCATACTTGGGTGGTTATTCTATGCCGAAGTCAGTTTCAAAATTTTGGTTTCCAATATTATGTTGAATTAAAAACAAATTCTGCTGCAGGGTCGTCCACAAAGTGTTTCTTCACTGACTGCAGTCTCACGTAGGCCAACTACTTCTCCCCAGCGCTCCACTCACTTCAGTTATTTATGGGCGTAGTCCTCCAGCATCCGGGCAGATCAGTCGAACCCCGCGCCTATGCAACGCACAATTCTCGTGCATTCGGATGGACGCGTGTAGGCTCCCAACATACGGGGGATCTGAACTGCACCTCGCGTCCATCCAGCGCCTAAATCGCATTTCTTTTCATTTGGGAGGGCGTGGGTTCGACTCCGGCAGGCAAGACAATTGTTGCATAGTGCCTTCTTCACTGGCACTAAATAATTATAATGTTGCATACCTCTTCTTCTTCACTTACTTGGACATCTATTCTTTTGCTGGCCGTCTTGGTATGCTTCTGATCGTCTTTGGTATTTCTATCATTTACCTTGACTTGGTCTGGCATCTTCTAAGATCTTGGATATCTTCTAAGGCCTAGCGTCTGGAGTTGACTTGGGGACTTCGGTTTGGTTTTCTGTTAGGGATTTCTCTCTATCAGAAGCCCTGTGTCATTGTTAGTTTTTAGATAATAAACACAAGACTTCGATTTATTTTGATGTTACTTTATTTTCAATCCCCAACCCAGACATCTGCTAACTAACAGCGCGCGTGAGTTCCAGTTTTAGGCAGGACCTAAAATGGCCGACTGCTCTGCCTGACGTCTAACTGCAAACTGGGGATTCTGAAAAACGTCCCACGTGACTTCACATATTAGGCGGGCTTCTGTAATTTTCCATGGCCATGATATGAAAAGGGTCATTCCCTCAGAATTACAGGGGATTGACAATAATCTTATGCAACCGCATAGATTATGTAACACAATGTCTTCCTCTTTTTTCTAAATAGGTACGGTAGTACTGCTCTCCGCGGGGGTAAAAAATTATTAGTATTAATTGCTTGGTTGGTTGCTTTGTTTTAAGGCATATCATCCGTTTGTGGATCATTTAATGCTAAAGTTAGACCGTAGAAATTAAGCAACCATGAGCCCGTTCAGTGATTACATGGGTGACCCTTTAGTCAATGTAAAGCTACAGTACGTAATCATTTTGCCCTTCTTGCAAGAAATAAAAATATATTGAAAATTATGAATCTGATATAAAATACGTCCACAAGACCACTTACGGGAACGCACCTGAAAGGTAAAATAGATTACTGTAATTTCGCACCCTAACAATTGTTTTTAGAAAAGAAACAAAATATTTACCCCCAAATAATCCATTACAAAACACACACACACACACACACACACACACACACACACACAATATACATATATATATATATATATATATATATATATATATATATAAGTATGGGCGACGATCTAGCACATGCCCAAAATTCTCAACACGTAGAAT
>CM042176.1:44280275-44297119 GCA_023376005.1 Doryteuthis pealeii
GCGGCGAGTCCATTTCCTATGACTTTAACCATTACACCACGCGCTTCCTACCATGGCGCACAGCTATATGATTTCAAATCTTTGTTTCAATTTCTGAGATATGGAATGATCATGATTACCCACTGATGCACTGTGACTTATATCCTCGTCTTGGTTCTTTTTCATGTACAGATATTCTTAGTAAAGGTTCCCAGGTTATTTCCCATAAGTCCAAGGTAAACAAAGGGGAACCACTCTTGACTGATAAATTATCTATCTATTTTCCCATTAAACTAACCATAACCCTAAACCCTAACCCTAATCCTGTCTTCTTTTTTCCTAGTAGATCAATAAATAAATAAATAAATAATTTATCAGTTAAGAGTGGTTCCCCTTTTTATGTTGGACTTATAGGAAATAACCGGTTCCCAAAGGCACTCTCTGTCATAGAGAAAATGTTTAACATTGTTGTGAAGACAAGCTAGAATTCAGTCTGTCACTTTAGAAAATCAAAAAAATATCTCTTTTGTATAATTCACAGTGTTGTATACCCTTCTTTCATTTCTTACTTCTATTATTCTTGTCATCTTTGGTATCTTACGCTCTTCTAGAGTCTCTTCTAACGTCTCTTCTGGTTGGTCGTCCTTAAGTGCTTCCTTCTTCTAGATCAGTCCTGTTACGAAGACATTCACCAACCACAAAACCATGTTACTTTCGTAAGCTTTTATTTACCTTTTCATGTAACTAACATAATGCGCGTATGCAGTGAGCCCGGTTAAGACAGTTATATCTTCTCTGCCTGACGTCCAAACTGAAACTGAGGACCCAACCAGGTCCCACGTGACTTCACGTATTTCGCGGGCTTTCTGTAATATTCCATGGAAAGTCCCGCCTGTGATATGAAAAGGGGCCATCACTTCAGAAATACAGGGAGTTGACAATAATCTTATGCAACTGCATAGATTATGTAACAACAGGGCTGTCCAATATTTTGCCCCCCTCCCTTTACCAAAATTTAACTCCTAATTAAAAACTGAGTAAAGTCGTTACGGTGGTCTAAAGTCAATGTCAGCCAGATAACGAGGGAGTGTATCCTCTTTTCGCTAGCGCTAGACTAAGGAGATTGTTTTGGCATCTGTGGTGAAGCGCCATACCTACCATAGCTCCCCTATCACACAAACCATCTGAGTGAGACAAACAAGACATGCTGGACACTGTTGGAGAATCAAGGGCGAACTCATAAGCGACATCCTCACGTGGAAACCAGGACATTGACATACCAGTACGGACTGTGACCTAAATTGACTAAATTTGCGTGGATACTGGATGCTGCACAGAAAACCTCCCAAGAACAATGCTAGAGGGTATAGTAACATGTACTACCACCCAGAGGGGAGCTGGTAAAAGTACTAAAAAGTGAAGTCGTTGGGGTGGCCTAATGTCGATATCAGCCTATCAGCGAGGGAGTATATCCCTTTTCACTAGCGCTAGACGAAAGAGATAGTTTTTGCATCTGGGGTGGAGCGCTACACCTAGCTCCTTACTTTACCGCACAGATCCCTGTGCTACTCATACGCTGAGTTGGCGAGGGCCGGTATTGAACTAGGAACCTTGCGGTTTCTAGCCGAACGCTCTACCGACTGAGCTAAACCGACCCTTCCAAAGAGCTCCAGAACTTGAACATCGGTGAGATCGAATTTAAAAAGACCTATACATGCCTTATTTTCGTTTTTGTCAACATACGTTTGTAAGTTAGTATTTTTAATATTGTTGTAAATGAAAATGATGCAATGAAATTGGAAGTTGAATATGGCAGTTGCTGTGTCCTTTCTCGTACCCCTCCGCACATCCGACAATTGGCGGTGAAAAAGCAATCACAGGTCCCTCATTAAGGGTAGACTCCATGAGAATAAAGGGAATTACAATGCACTGGGATTTTATTGAATTTGGTTTTCCATGGAGTCTACTTTAGTTAGCTTTGCTCTGTTAATAAATTGGTTACACTTTGGAAAGTAAGTTTTGAGTCAGACAAAGGGTTAATGCAGAAAAGACAGGAGGAACGGGAGGAAAAAGAAAAAAGAAAGAAGGAAAGAAAGAAGGAGAGATAGTGAATTAAGGTAGGAAAGAAAGACGGAAAGAAAAGAAAGAAAGAAAGAAAGAAAGAAAGAAGGAAATACAGGAAGAAAGGAAAAAAAGAAAGAAAGAAGGAAATACAGGAAGGAAAAGAAATGAAGAAGAAAGAAAGAAAGAAAGAAAAAAAGAACGAAGAAAAGAAAGAAAAGAAGAAAAGATGGAAAGAAGGAAAAAGAGAGAATGAATGAAAGAAAAAAGAAAATAGATAAATGAAGAAAGACAGAAAGAAGGTAAGAAAGAAAAAAGAACGAAGAAAGAAAGAAGGAAAGGAGAAAAGAAAAAAAAAAGATGGAAGGAAAGAAAGAAAAAGGATAGAAAGAAAGAAGGAATGGAAGAAAGAACGAAGAAATGAAGGAAAGAAGAAAAGAAGGAAAGAAAGAAAGAAAGAGAGAGAATGAAGGAAAGGAAAAAAGAAAGAAGGAAAGAAGGAAAGAAGAAAAGAAGGAAAGAAGGAAAGAAAGAAAAAAGAGAGATTGACGGAAAGAAAGAAGGACAGAAAAAAGGTAAAAAATAAAAAAGAACGAAGAAAGGAAAGAAAAGTAAATAAGAAAAGAAGAGAAGAAGGAAAGAAGGAAAAAAAAGATGGAAAGAAAGAAAGAAAGAAGGATAGAAAGAAAGAAGGAATGAAAGAAAGAACGAAGAAAAGAAAGAAAAAAGAGAAGAAAGAACAAAGCAAAAAAGGAAAGAAGACATTTTCAATGAAAGGAACAAATCAAAAAATGATGGAAAGAAAGCAGAAAAAAAAGAAAGAATGAATGAGAAAAAGAAAGAAAGAAAAATGCCAAGTAGATATTTTCAATCAAAGGAACAAAAACTAATAAAAGAAAGAATAGAAACATTCTCACAGAAGCAGGATGGATACAAGGTTAATTTCTTATGTTGAGTTCAACAGGTTTCAATTCTGTGTTTTTCCCTCGACTGGATGCCTTATTAAGTGTAATGAGCAGAGGCTGATCGACTATTTAACAATTGCTCGAATCTCTCAGTCTGTCTGTCTTTCTGTCTGTCTGTCTCTGTCTCTGAATCTGTCTGTCTGCCTCTCTCTTTCTCTCTCTTTCTCTCTCTCTCTCTCTCTATATATATATATATATATATAATATATATATATATATATATATAGATAATATGGGTGGTATATCTATAAGTAAGCAGTGCTCAATGCCATTGATAGAGCATCTATATCTGAATTCAGCCTCCACATCCATTAATATAATTAGTAAAACTCGAACACATCACCCCTGATGACGGCACTTCGAAGTGCCGAAAGTACTCGAGACATGAACTTTGGTGGACTAATCCACGAATTCCACCCAAATATTAAAAAGTTGGCCAGAAAACTTGAAAAATCACAAACAAAATTGTTAAACAGGAGATGTGACTTTTGTTTAATTCAACATGCATAAATGAAAAAATGCTGCCCAAATACACACACATATATATCTTATTATAATGGAGATTGTGGGTTTGTCTGTCTGTAACCGAAACTATATTACTACTCAAGTCACAATTCCCTTTGGTATTTACATCACATTCTCCATGATTTATTTTTATTTAAACCTCAATTATTGATAAAATTGTTTTACATCATTAAGACGGTTGACCATATCTACATGCTAATAACATGCAATTGTATTTATATATACAACAAAATAGCGATTTACAGTGTGAATGGGAAGGCTAATTTGCATATTGATATTAAAAATTTGATTTTAATAAATATATGCTTAGTATTATTGTTTTCTAATTGTTTTAGTTTTATCTTATTGAATATGAGCAAAAATCTCGGGGATAAATAGTAAAAGAAATCCATTAACAAGAAGAAATGACTGTAATATTATTCTTTACTTCCTATTTTTAACTAAATAGTTAAATTAGGAAAATTTATCAATGAAAGACGGGAGTAACGGAAAATGATGGAAGAGTTAGTTTCAAAGTTGTTCTATTTTTCGATTATACCCCCTCTGTTCCAAATTTTTTATCTGCATTCTTATTCAGTTTCATTAGCCTTTCTAATTTAATATGATATTTTATTATATTAAAACTTAAATACTTGCACCCGGAAGGGGCATATATTTGCTAGTATATATATATATATATATATATATATATATATATATATATATATATGTGTGTGTGTGTTTGTGTATGTGAGTGAGTGTGTGTGTGTGTATGTCGATTGATAGACAGGTATATATACTTCTGTAAATATTGTACACCACACACACACACACACACACACACATATATATATATTATATATATATATATATATATATATATATATATATATATGGGTAGTATGAATGTGTTCCGATATAGATATATAGATAGCTGGAAGTGGTGAACTATGAATAAACATTAGAATCTTGGGCGTCATCCAGGTTGGTTCGTGAATGGCGCCCGGCCGGTGCATTAGCCCGACCGAGAGAAAAATGATGACAAATGTCCCGAGGCTGGAAACCTGAGTTCAATTCACCGCTTTTCCCTTGGGACTCCGCGCAAGCCAATAAGTGAGTCACTTGTATGCATATATATATATATATATATATATATATATATATATATATATATATCATAAACAATAATAATGATTATTATTGTTATTGTTGTTGTTCGTATTGCTTTCCTTCTAGTGAGTTTTTCAAACCGGCGTTAGCTTGTAGTTTATTACTGGTTATATTATTATTATTACTACCAAATATATGCACCCTCCGAGTGCAAGTATTTAAGTTTTAATGTAATAAAAAATTATATCAAATTAGAAAGGTTAATGAAACTAAATAAGATTGCAGATAAAAATGTTGAATCAGAGGTGTATAATTGAATAATAGAAACTTACTTTTCCATCACTCTCGTCTTTCATTGTTAAATTTTCCTAATTTATTATTTAGTTAAAATAGGGATTAAAGAATAAGATCACAGCTATTTTTCTTGTTAATAGATTTCTAGAGATTTATCCCCGAGATTTTGCTCATATTTATTGAGATAAAACCAAACAATTAGAAATCAATAATACCAAGCACATATTTATTAAGACCAATTTTTTAATATCAGTATGCAAATTAGCCTTCCCGTTCACACTGTAAACCGCTATTTTGTTGAATATATCAATACAATTGCATGTTATTAGTATGTAGATTTTCAACAGTATTATTGAAGTAAACCAATTTTATTGATAATTTAGATTTAAATAAATATATAATCATGGAAAATAAGGGAATTGTGATTATGACTTCAATAGTAATATAGTCTCGGTTACAGACAAACACATATTATTATTATTAAAACTCTGGCTCCTTAATCTTGCGACCGTTATCCTTTTCCAACACACGATGTCTAAAAATGAGATTGTCCATATCGTCCAGGATGAAATGCAAAAATGTGATTATCTGGTGTTGCTTATCCTCCGAATTCTTATTTTTTATGAGTGTCGTCACCTCAGTTAACAGTAGACTATTCCGTTTTTATTATAAAGAAACAAAGGAAAAGAAAAGGACATGCGATATAGAAAAATATAATAAGAAAGAAAGAAAGAGAGTAGGGAAAGATAGAGAAAATGTGTAAGCGCGCGGAAGTGATGGCGCTGATCTGTTTCAATTTCACTTGAGGACACTTCTAAGTATTCTAGCCGATCTCAAGAATATTGTTGTCTGGATGGTCTCAATTCTTCCTCTAATTTCCAGTTCCTCTTGTCTATTTTCTAAGCTTTTGAGGACCGTTCCAAGTGCACCAACTGCAATTGGTATCACTTTCACACTCATATTACACAGTTTTTTTTTTTTACAATTGTCTAGCAAGGTCTAGGTATTTGGCTATCTTTTCGTTTCCTTCCATCTTCACCCTGTGATATAATTATTTGCTCCTTGTGAGTTTTCACATCAGGATTAGCTGATGGTCTTTCACTGGAGTCTGAGTAACAGCAAGTCTCCTCAGGTCTTCAGGACTCTTCTGAGTATTCTGGCAGATTGCAGCAGTGCAGTGTTTTGAATGGTATCAATCCTTCGTCTGCTTTCCAAACTTCCCAGACACTTTTCCAATCCTTTTGGGACAGTTCCAAGTGCACCAACTACAATTGGTATCACTTTCACACTCATATTACACAGTTTCTTTTTACAATTCTCTAGCAAGGTCTAGGTATTTGGCTATCTTTTTGTTTCCTTCCATCTTCACCCAGTGATATTATTATTATTATTATTATTATTATTATTATTATTATTATTATTATTATTATTGGGTGATTCACACCAGCGTTAGCTGATGGTCTTTCACTGGAGTTTGAATGACAAAAAGGCACCTCATGTCTCCTGGATTATCCTGAGTATTCTAATTGATTTCAACAATGCTGTTGTATGGGTGGTCCCAATTTCTCCATTTCTTGTTATTTTTTTTACACGAGTGTCGGCTTGTGGTCTTTCACTAGAGGGTTTGGAAAAGAGGATGGATAAATTGGAAATCAGAGGAAATATCAAGATAATTCAGATTACAACATTGTTAAGATAAGCGAGAATATTTAGAAGTGTCCTGGAGAGACTGGGAAGACTTATTGACACTCAAATTAAAATGATAATCTACCATCTACGATATAAAATTTTGGCAATTTTAGATATGAATATATATATATATATATATATATATATATATATATATATATAATATATATATGTGTGTGTGTGTGTGTGTGTGTGTGTGTATATATATATATATATGTAGAAAGTTTGTAGAAAAAACAAGATGTTATTAATTTTGCTGGCAGAATCTGTTTCGACCTTATAAAGCGGTCTTTATCAAAGCAACAGTGTATATAAGAAAAGACGAAATAAATAGACTGTTAATCACGTTTTAAAGATCGCTTTATAAGGTCGAAACAGATTATGTCAGCAAAACTAATAACATCTTGTTTTTTCTACAAACTTTCTACACATACTGTCGGATTCACTTCCATTTTACTTTCACACACACACACACAACACACACACACACACACATATATTATATATATATATATATATATATATATATATATATATATATATATCGAATTGTATATGATATACGCATTGTAATTGCCTTTCAAGCAAAAATATAAATAATAATATATACGTTATCCAAAAATGCTTCTAAAAAACAAACATCCAAAATCTTATTTCCTTCGTCGGGATATAGGCCTGGTTTGTTGTTATCTATTCAACGTCCGCATACCTCATATGGTAGAGGCGTATCATTATCATTGACAGGTTAATTTCGCATGGATGGTGCGGTACGTATCGGTGGCCGAGCGGTAAATTCTCCGACTCTGCCTGCTGGACTCCGGGTTTCGATTTCTGTCGGGGGTAAATCGTTAGTATACATCGCTGATGAGACTTAATAAAGTTGAAACGGTCTGTACGATGTTCTACACACCGCACAATTATTTACGGGAGTTCGCTTGTCATGATTATTTTCTATAATTATCGAATTTTATACGCTATATGCATTGTGATTGCCTTTCAAGCAAAAGTATGAATAATAATATATATACTTTATCCAACAATGCTTCTAAAAACAAACATCCAAAATCTATATATATATATATATAGAGAGAGAGAGATATAGATAGATAGTGTCGCCTGTCAATATATGACCTTGGCTCTGTTCTCTGCCCTTTCACAAAAACATGTTTACAAGTGTCTGATTGCCGCTTGATGTCGTAACCGAATACACTACACCTTTCCCAGTATCTGCTTTGCAGTTCGCGCTTTCTGTATTCTTCCCCCGAACTAGCGAAACATTTTCTCTCAATTGCAATGTTTTTTGGCGCGCTTCCAACATCGTCGGCTTCTGGTATTTTTCCAACATTGTGCTTTCTGTCTTCTTTACCCTGTGGCCTGTTGGCAGAAACTGAATCCATAATCTGGCACGTTCTTCTGTCTACCAATCTCAGATCCACTATTTTTTTTCTCGCCTGGATGGATGGGATAGTCAGACATTTAGAATTTTTTTTTTATAGTTTCCATGGCTGCCTCCGTTTCGTGGTGATACAGGATGCGGCAGAAATACCTCCCACATTTTCGACAGTCACTCCGAAAATGCAAGTGAATTTAGACAATGGTAGCTCAACCTACCTCATCTATATATTAATACTTGCGTTCTTAAGTTGTACGACCGTTATATTCTTGCATCACCCTCTGGTTAAAAATGAGGCCGTCAAATTCGTTCAGGATGAAATAAAAAGTGAAAATCCTGATTATCTGCTGTTGCTTATCCGATGGATTTTATTCTTTATGAGTGTCCAAGCCATGATCGTAATTGATGCTATCTGAAAATAAAAATAGTAAAGCATTAGTTAGACGGAGCTACCATTACAACTTGCCATCACAAAGGTGATAGTTTAAATTATTGCAGGTATTGGAGCTACCAGTATCACTTGCCTAAGTTCCGCTTTACTGTTTTTCAACCAGCCAGTCTGACGTTCCATATCTTAGAATATCTTAAGTGCTTTTTTTATTCTTTCCTAATTGTCCGTATAACTGTTTAAAATGTGAGAAATATTACTTCCACACCTTGTATATAAAAAAAGTGGGATGGAGCTATCATTACCACTTGCCTAATTTCCAATTTACTGTTTTTCCACCGGCCAGACTGAGGCTCTACTTCATAGAATATTTTTAAAAAATGGTTTCTATGATTGGCTCAGTTTCGTGGTGATATAGGATGCGGCAGCTATACCTCCAAGATTTTAAACTGTCACCCCTTAGGTGCAAGTGAATTTAGGCAAGGAGCAATGGTAGCTCCAGCTAGGTAATCTTATTATTTATTGTTCAATTAGACACAACAAAAGAAACAGTGAAAGTGGATCGGTTTTTGCAATTTTCTATTAGAAACAGCAGCATTAAGACGTAAGATGAAATGAGATGTAAAATAAATTTGTATTTGAAAGAATGAATAGATATTAGCGAGATTGAGCTACCATTACGACTTGCCTAAGTTCATAACTTTTTTTCCACTTGTTGTGATGGCGAGACTGACGATGCACTTCTTAGTATTTTTTTTTTAGTTTACATGACTGGTTCAGTTTCATGGAGATATAGGCTGCGCCATATATACATCCCACATTTTAAACAGTCACTTCTAAAATGAAAGTGAATTTAGGCAAAGGACAATGGTAGCTCAATCTATCTAATCTATATATCAATACCGGTGTTCTTAAGTTGTACGACCATTATCTACTGGCAACACACTCTTGTTAAAAATGAGATGGTCAAAATCGTCCAGGATGAAATGCAAAAAATCTGATTATCTGATGTTGCTTATCCACTGAATTCTTATTTCTTATGAGTGTCTAAGCTATGATCGTAACTGATCCTATCTGAAAAACAATTCCTAAGTCCCTAGCTAGATGGATCTACCATTACAACTTGCCATCACACAGGTGATAGTTTAAATTATTGCAGGTATTGGAGCTACCAGTATCACTTGCCTAAGTTCCAATTGACTGTTTTTCCACCAGCCAGTCTGACGTTCCACATCTTAGAATATCTTAAGTGTTTTTATTCTTTCCATGTCTGGCTCAGTTTTTGTGGTGATATAGGATGAGGCATCTATACCTCCTACATTTTAAACTGTCGCCCCTTAGGTGCAAGTGAATTTAGGCAAGGAGCAATGGTAGCTCCAGCTAGGTAATAACTTATCATTTATTGTTCAATTAGACAAAAAAAAAGAAACCGTGAAAATAACTCGGCCATTGCAATTTTCTATCAGGAATTGCATCATTAAGACGTAAGATGAAATGAACTGTAAAATCTATCTGTATTTGAAAGAATGACTAGATATTAGCGATATGGAGCAACCATTACTACTTGCCTAAGTTCAAACCAACTTTTTTTCCATTGTTTGTGATGGTCAGACTGACACTGCACAGTCACTTCTAAAATGCAAGTGAATTTAGGCAAAGGACAATTGTAGCTCAATCAACCTAATGTATATATTAATACTGGTGTTCTTAAGTTGTACGACCGTTATTTTTTTTCAAAAACCCTCTGGTTCATCCAGGATAAAATTAAAAAATGTAAATCCTGATTATCTGGTGTTGCTTATCCACCGAATTTTCATTTCTTATGAGTGTCCAAGCGATGCTCATAACTGACGCTATCTGAGAATAAAAAATGCTAAAGCATTAGTTAGATGAAGCTACCATTACAACTTGCCTTCACTCAGGTGATAGTTTAAATTATTGCAGGTATTTCAGCCGCGCCCTGTATATATAACAAGTTGTAAGACATTAGCTAGAAGGAGCTACCATTGCCACATGCCTAATTTTCCGTGTAATTGTTTAAAATGTGAGAAATATTACTTCCACACTTCGTGGATTAATCCACGGATTCCATCCAAATGTTAAAAAAAATTGGTCAGAAAAGTTCGAAAAAGGTTGGATGGAGCTATCATTACTACTTGCCGAAGTTCCAATTTACTGTTTTCCCACCAGCCAGAGTGACGCTCTACTTCTTAGAATATATGTTTTTTTTTTCAGTTTCAATGACTGTTGATACAGGGATGCGGTAGAAATAACTCCTACATTTTAAACAGTCATCTCTTGGGTGTAAATTTAATTACAGCTAATTGGGTTGCTTGAATTGTTCGTTTGTTATTTTTTCGTTGATATTATTTGTTGGGTTTCACGGCATGTCAACCCTTGTGTTTTCTTATGCCAAAGAAGTTTACTTTATTCCTTCTCCCGTCCTGTCGGCTGGGGCGTTAGAATACACAGACTGCACCTCTACAAAGGGGTAAAACTCCCCCGATGGGGCCACCTGTTGGCCGTGGGTTGCGACCCGTGATGCTTAAGGATAGACCCCAGGTGTATGAGCACTTCATGACTTGCAATACTCCACTTTGGCCGTATCTTGGGCTAGACGGGCGGTCGGAGAGGCCCCCTCCGATCAATCGGCTGGTCACGTCAAGCCCTAGCACCTATATGATTTTCCCAACCCTATTGCCCTTATGGCAATCCCCAACCCCTTTTTTATCATATGGGTGCTAGAAGGCGGTTTACATGTCCTGGGAATGACGTTAAACTCTATCTGATGGTGAGGTTCCAGTTTTGGAGGTTTAGGAAATGTGGAGCACCCCTTCATCACCATTGCTCCCTTGTCTACTCTATCAGATTCTACAATTCCGGGTCAGGGTGGGCCTGGGAGTAATGGCAATGAAGATGTACTCCACACTCCCTAATCTACAATCTACAACTCAAATGATCAGGTACAGTAGTACCGGTTACGTCTGCTAGTTTCTAATATATGTTGGCTGTCTACTCATGTTCGAGTAAGACCAATTCCTGTTTGTTTTTTCGCATACTTGAGTGCCAGTAGCATTTGACACTGTATCCTTGTGTTTTCTCAGATGACTGACCAGGCCAGCCCTAGAGAGACATATTCTTCCACATAAACTATATACTAGAACTTCTACATTTTGAATGTTGCTGGGCTGAAAATTACCCTTTCTAATAGCTCAGTTTCTATTTCTTATAGACTTTCTCAGACTAAAAAGAAACTGAAATTCCAATTATTTCTGGTATAGGTAAGATCGCCAAATCTTTAGCTAAAATATTAACGAGTCTTTTAGGTACCATCAGTAGTTAGCACATTATAAATTCTGTCGATTTGGTCAATAAAATAAATAACATAAACATGAATAATAAATCTTCAGTCTAGACATAAAATCATTATGCACCAACAACACTGTTAATAAATGCATTAAACGTTTAAAAAATCATTTCAGGAATATTACCACTCCCTCACCTCTACCCAAACAAAATAATCAAGATTTTTACATTATGTTTTAAACAGTGATTTAAAAAATATATGGTGGTATTTTTACAAACAAAAATGTGTTTACGTATTGGTTCTCTTTCATGACTTTTTCTAGAATTTCTCAAATCAGATCCATTTAGATACAAAATAGACGAATATTCTGTGTTGGTTGGTTGGCTTCTACGGAATGTAAATGTTGTGATGTTAGTCCCAACAGTAAAAAGAAGTCAAGTCGAGATGGGGTAAAATAAGACAAGTGTATTTACAATCAATGGTACATGTACGACTAGCTTGTCGTTAACGGGAACAGTGCTCCCTTTCCACTCGGTGTCTCACTATTTATAGTGAGAACCGGTGCATGTTCTCCACTGTAGGAACGGCCGGTACAACAGTAAATCCTTGGGTTATTTCATGCCCCTGACTTTTTTTTGTATTATTTGGAATTTTCGGATTATTCTCGTTATCTTTATTGTTACATATACAATATTCCGACCGATGTGTTCTCCGGCCTTTTTCAAGTGTTTCTTGTCAAACTCGCGAATATTCTCTTCGAGGTCTGCTAATTTTTTGTCGAAATTGGGAGCCTTTATGTCGTAATCGGGAGAAGGTTTCAGAGTTCGACAAGAAACACCTACAAAAGACCGGAGGACGGAGCGTTGAGTATATCTATGAATAATGGAGATTCGCTTCCGGTTTTTGTCTGGAACAAAAATGCAAAAATAGATTTTTGAAACATATTGCCTGAGGTGTGGGAGTAAAAATTCAATGTCAGCGAGTTTGTACCCTAAGTAAGTAAAATCATCAAATTCATTAAAGGATTAAAAAATAAAACAATTTGAAATGTAAACTTTAAATATGTATTAAAATAAAACAAACTATATATAGATATATAATACCAGTCATGTATTTATTAAAACTTGTTTTAAAAAACAATGAGGACTGTCTAATGTTTGCATGTTCAAATTTTGAGTGTATTTATTCTATGTTATGACGATTTTGTGTAATGTGACGTAAGATGTGACGTAATATTTGTTACAGACAAAAACCGGAAGCGAATTTCCATTATTAATAGATATTCCTAAATCATTGAAGATAACATAGATTTTACGCACGAACTAGAAACTAACACTAGCTCATCTATTTTGAAATATAAAAGTGATACCTTGATTTATGGGTCGCATTCATTCCGATCGTAACTCAATTTCCTCGTATATCAAATCATTGTTTCCATTGAAATAAACTGAAATGTCGTTAATCCGTTCCAGCCTCTCTAAAAAGACCTAATTTTTTTTCTTTACATTTTTTTATACAAGAAAAACAGGCTATGTGCAGAATTATAACCTTAACTTTCGATTTAATTAATTCCCCTCGTAACTCAATTTCCTCTTATATCAAATCAATTGTTTCCATTGAAATAAACTGAAATGTCGTTAATCCGTTCCAGCCTCTCCAAAAAGACCTAATTTTTTTTCTTACATTTTTTATACAAGAAAAACAGGACTATGTGCAGAATTATAACCTTAACTATCGATTTTAATTAATTCCCACTCGTAACTCAATTTCCTCTTATATCAAATCAATTGTTTCCATTGAAAATAAAAAACTGAAATGTCCGTTAATCCGTTCCCAGCCTCTCCAAAAAGACCCTAATTTTTTCTTACATTTTTTATACAAGAAAAACAGGACTACGTGCAGAATTATAACCTTAACTTCCGATTTTAATTAATTCCACTCGTAACTCAATTTCCTCTTATATCAAATCAATTTTCTCCATTCAGTTATACTGAAACGTCATTAATCTGTTCCCAGAATAAAAGAAACCTAATTTTTTCTCATGTTATCTTTAATTAGAAAAATCAATTTTCCCCACTGAAATAAACTGAAATTGCCATTAATCCATTCCAGCAACCCCCTAATACTCCCTAATCTTTTCTTACATTTTTTAATAAAAAATATCACTTTATAGTATAAAATCATTGTAAAATTAAATGTATGGATGTATGTTCTGTAATATAATACATGTTTATCTTTTATTTGTTTAATAGCCGGGTTAGTTCAATCGGTAGAGCGTTCGGCTAGAAACCACAAGGTTCCTAGTTCAATACCGGTCCTCGCCAACTCAGCGTATGAGTAGCACAGGTAGGTGTGGGCGCTCCCCTTAGACGCCCAAAACAATCTCCTTAGTCGAGCGCTATTGAAAAGGGGGATAGACTCCCTCGCTGACTGGCTGATACCGACTTTAGGCCACCCGACGACTTAACTTTATTTATCTTTTATTAATAATATTTTTCTTTGACGCATTGAATTTAGAAACTTTGATGTTTTAATGGACATATTAACATAAGCTTATCTGAAGCTCGCTCGTACTTCAAATATTAACTCGCAACACAAAGCAAGAATTGATCGATTGACAGCTCGTAACTCAGAAAATAGAAAGGTGGGACACTCGTAAGTCAAGGTAACACCGTATAAATGATACATATTAACAATTTAGAATTTAAATACATTCACTTATAAAAGAATATCATATTGATTTTGACGCACATCATAGGAGCAAAAAGTAAAAATGGAATACTCATAGGTTGGTTTATTGGTTGGATTTTACGGCATGTCAACCCTTGTTGGGTTATTTAATGCCAAATACATCTTTATTCATTCTTGATGGTATTCAATTATTTTTCAAACTCACTTTTTCAAACTCATTTTTTTTCTATTTAACCCATCTAAAAAAATATATAAGCATAAGGGAGGATTCTATTTGGGATCTTCTAAACCTCACTGTACAGTATGATGCTGCATATATATATATATATATATATATATATATATATATATATATTTGAAGGGAAGGAAAAACCCAACACCGTTATTCCATAATAAATTTATTTCGACATAAATTGGGGCCTTTATAAATCTAAGTTGATTTAACATTAATAACTAATTTAAGTTTCATCAAATGGAAAATCATCAATAATTTGAGTTGCATACCAGAAAAATTTTCCTCAATGTAGAATCTTCTTCCTCCTCAAATTTTTTTTTTCTTTACAAAATGTATACATTAAAGAACTGTTACCCATATATATATATATATATATATATATATATATTATATATATGCGGACATAGATTGATGATAGATGTATTGACACATAGGTGATTATACAGAAAGACAACTTCTAGTATTCTGAGTTTGAATGTACATGGGAGTTTTGAAGGGGTGATCCACATCCACCAGAACTCCAAAACTGGAATTTTACTATCAGATAGATTTTAATGTCATACCCAGGATATTAAGACCCTCAGCCACCGCCTTGTAGCACATATATGATAAAAAGGGTTTTGGCTTGCCATAAGGGATATAGCTTTGGGACAATCATATATGTGCTAGAGCTTTATGGAGGCGCGTGGTCTAACGGGTAAAGTCGTGGGAAATGGACTTCGTCGACCCGATTTCAATTCTTGGACGAAGCTGTTTGCATTTTACATGTCACCAATACCCTTGGGAAAGTTATGAGTCCAATTCTCTCTCCAGCTATGGATAAATAGTAGGACAGACTGGGCTCTTTAACCTTGGTTAGGCAACCGGTCTAAGAGAAGGAAAACTCTGAATCCAAACCTGTTGAACTCCGCTTAAGATATTGACCTTGTGTCGTATCCTACTCGTGTGAAGGGGTTGGTAAATATATATATATGTGCTAGGGCTTGAAGTGATCAGCCGATTGACTGGAAGGGGCCTCTCCGATCGCCCGAGTAGACTAGTAAATGGCAATGTGGAGTTCTACATGTCAGCCACAAGGGTTCAATAACTTAGCATCCTGGCTCGCCATTGGGAATGACTGGCTCGCCATTGGGAATGATCTGAAGCCCCAAATTTCTAAGTGATAAATCACATTGTGTAAAAATAAATTCTTTGAACAAATTCAATATACCAAATCTTTTTTTATATACATGATAGAATTAAAGATTTGAAAATCATAAATGAAAAAGTTCCCTAAACAATTCCAATAAATATTTTCTAATAATCTGTCCATATTTCACCAAATAATTCATCGATAAAGAATTAAAGAAATTGTTACAAATTTTCTATGCAAGGAATAATCAATAATATGAAGAATATCACATTTGAGGCGGTTTGTTGGTTGGTTGGTTGGTTGATTTTGAAATATCTGAAATATCTATTACAGTCTGTTCATATCTATCTATCTAATCTATCTATCTATCTATTATCTCAGTCCTGTTAAATTTATCTATGCTATCTATCATCTCTCCGTTGTCTATCTATCTATCTATCTAAGCTATTCAGTCTCTTCATATATCTATCTATTATCTCTGCTATCTATTAGGTGCTGTTCTATATATTCTATCTATCTATCCTATTATCTCAGTCTCTTCAGTCTATCTATATGTCTGTCTATTATCTATCTATCTATCTATCTCTATTTACAGTCTGTTCATATCTATCTATCTATCTATCTTATCTATCTATTATTATCTGTTCATATATCTTCTATCTATCTATCTTATCTACTATCTATCTATCCTATCTTATTATAGTCTGTTCATTATCTATCTATCTATTTCTATCTATCTAATATCTATCTCAGTCTGTTAATATCTATCTATCTAATTCTGTCTGTTCTATCCTATCACTATTCTATCTCTCTATTATCTCTTCTATCTATCATCTCTCTATCTATCTATTAGTCCCTGTTCATGATCTATCTTCTATCTATCTATCTATCTATCTATCTCAGTCTCTTCAGATCTTCTATATGTCCGTCTATCTATTAATCTATCTATTAGTTCTATCTATCTATCTATCTATCTATTACGTCTGGTTCATATCTATGCTATCTATGCTATCTATCTATCTCTATTATAGTCTGTTTCATATCCTATCTACTATCTAAATCTATTATAGTCTGTTCATATCTATCTATCTATCTT
>CM042176.1:44297219-44299719 GCA_023376005.1 Doryteuthis pealeii
CCCCACAAAAAGAAAAAGAGATTAATAAATCACAATGGTTTTTTGTAAATCCTTTAAATTAAAATTTATGCATACTGTGATATAAATCCCAAACAGGTCCCTGCTTTAGTTTTTTTTTAGTTTTAATTTCCAGAAATTAATCATCCTATTACATTCAAATATATTCATGGAAATTTTTTGGGTGTGGTGTAAGGGGTGTTGTGTTTTGGGGAGGTGTGAGGGGGTTGGGGTAAGTGACTAAGTTTTTAAATAAATGATAACATGGGATTTCTCCAGCTTGAATTCTGTTCACGCAGAAGGACTCGCCTAACCTTTATTTGGCACATCGGAATATACACACCTTCCGATTTGAGAGTGCCCAGTGATGAGGCAGGGTTAAGTTGATTAGGGCATGGAGGCTGACACAAACAGAAGGAGAGCAAGATGAAGAGAGAGAAGAGAAGGGAGAGAGAGAGAGATACGAAGGGGGAGAGAGAGAAGGAGAAGAGAGAGAGGTAAGATAAAAGTCCAAATAGAGTGGAGGTGAAGAGACACATATGACAGAGAGAGAGAGAGAGAGAGAGAGAGAGAGAAGAGAGAGAGAGAGAGGGAGATAAAGGAGGGGGAGAGAAGAGACAGAAAGAAAGAGAAAGAGAGAGACCGAGAGAGGATAGAGAGAGGGGGAGAGGTAGATCAAAAAGTTAGATAGAGTGACGTGAAGAGAACAGATAGAGAGAGAGGAGAGAGAGAGAGAGAGAGAGAGAGGAGAGAGAAGAAAAAAAGAAAGAAAGAAAAAGAAAGAGAGAGAGAGAGAGAAGAGAGAGAGTGGAGAGGGGGAGAAGTAGATCAAAAAGTCAGATAAGAGTGAGGTGAAGAGAACAGAGAAAGCGGAGAATGATAGAATATAATATATAGAGAGAGAGAGACGCAGAGAGAGAGAGAGAGAGAGAGAGAGAGAGAGCGAGAGAGAAAGATAGAGAGAGAGAGAGAGAGGCTAAGAGAGACAGACAGACATACAGACAGAGACAGACAGACAGACAGTCAGTGTGAGGTGAAGAGAACAGAGAGAAAGAGAGAGGGAGAGATATAGTGAGAGACCGACTTTGCGTGTGTGAGAGAGAGAAAGAGAGAGTAAGAGAGAGAGATAGGGAGGGAGGGAGAGAGAAAGACTTATTGAATAATAATGCAAGACATGCAACATTTCCTGAGCTTAACTTGTGAAAGAACGAGAGTCAAATAAAGATAGACGAGAGATTCAGAAACAGAGACCAAGAGAGAGAGAGAGAGAAGAGAGAGAGAGAGAGAGAGAGAGAGAGAGAGAGAGAGGAGAGAGAGAGCCTTATTGGGTAATAATGCAAAAGCCATGCAAGATTTCCCGCGCTTTCTTGGGAAACCGCCACTATAGACAGTCTCTTATCTAATTACGAGAGAACCTTGCGGATTCTGCATGAACGGGGATGGGGTTGGCTCGTGCCCTGGGACGGCGCAGTGGCGGCGATGTTATCTTTATGGTAGCAGATGAGTCAAACCTGACAGGTTGCTGCTTTCACTCCAGTGGGGGGGGGGGGGTCTGTTAGGGGTCAGGGGGCGCCTTTAAAGGTATCAAGTGTGAAATAGCTACAGACAAAAATACCGTTGGTCAGTGTTGTCGAAAACTGTGGGTGAGGTTTGTGTGGTTTGTGAAGGAGGGGTTCTCTTCCGTGGTAGAGTTGGATTCCCTGAGGGGCGAAGGGAAAAAATACGGGATTGGGGGGGGTTTGGAGGGGGGTGAATACACGTATTTTATGCGTGGGTGATCGATGCTAGCCTAGGCGAGTAGAATGCGTGGTTGGGGTGGGGTGGGGTACGCAGGAGTGATGATTCAGCAAAGAGACAACAGACCGGAAATCCGAGATTGAAGGACGTGAATAGGTTGATTAAATCCACTACCAACGGCTTGCGACAGTTGTTTTGTAACGGTACGTAACCTGTAAAAATGTTTGGAAATCTAGACCTCGACTTGGCACAAAGCCTTAGAGTGGGTCTCACATTAATGAGCGAACTCACTGACAACGTCCTGTGAGATTAGCTTTCTTAACATGTCTGTGTACCAGTATTCCCAATCATTCTTTCTCTCTCTCTCTCTCCTCTCTGTCCCTGTCTCTGCCTTCTCTCTCTCACTCTCTTTCTCTCTCTCACTTTCTCTCTCTCTCTCATTCTCACTCGCTCGCTCTCTGTACAGAGACATATATATATATTATATAATATATATATGTATATATATATATATATATATATATATTATATGTATATATATATATAGATGTAAGTAAAGTCGACGGGGTGACCCAAGTCGGTATCAGCGAGTCAGCGAGGGAGTCTATCCCATTTTCAATGGCGCTAGACCAAGGAGATTGTTTTTAGCATCTGTGGTGGTGCGCCACACCTACCATTAGCTCCTTATTTTACCGCACAGATCCCTGTTTTACTCATACGCTGAGTTGGCGAGGAACGGTATCGAACTAGGAACTTTGTGGTTTCT
>CM042176.1:44307219-44317219 GCA_023376005.1 Doryteuthis pealeii
AAGCTAAGATTGGTAAACGACTATTGCTTCTTTCACTATTTTTCTTCTTTTTTTTTCTTATTCTTTCTTTCCCTGATTTTTATTTTTCTATTACGTTTTTCGCGTTAGTCATTTAAAATGTTCTTGGCGTGTGTTCTTTCTGATAGACTATATTGTTGTGGTGTCATAGCGCTGGTAAGTTAGAACCAGATTGTGTTTGGTTTGTTGAATTTACGGCATGTCAACCATCGAAAGGGATGGTTGGTTAGAGATTCTCATAGACATCGATGGATTATTTCCTAGTTGAGTAACATGATGATCCAGAAAAAAACAGAACCCAAATTATTTATTTATTTTCCTGTTAAGCTAACCCTAAACCCCAAACCAAACCCTAACCCTAGCCCTTAAACCTTACCTTAACCTAACCCTGAAACATAACCCTAACCTTGTTGGTCTTAAACTTCGAAAAAAAAAAATTAACAGTTTTATTACAAAATGTGTGGGTTCTGTTTTTTCTGGGTCACCTGTAATATTATGTTACTCAACTAGGGCGGGGTTTAGGGTTAGGGTTAGAGTTAGGGTTTAGGGTTACAGTTAGGGTTAGGCCTGGGGTCAGGGTTAGGGTTAGGTTTGGGTTAGGGTTGGGGTTTAGGGTTAGTTTAATGGAAAATAAATAATTGGGTTCGTTTTTTCTGGGTCACCCTGTCATATTATGTTACTCATCTAGGGCGGTTAGAGTTAGGGTTTAGGGTTAGGGTTAGGGTTAGGATTAGGGTTGGGATTTAGGGTTAGTTTAATGGGAAAATAAATAATTTGGGTTCTGTTTTTTCTGGGTCACCCTGTAATATCATGTTACTCAACTAGGAAATAACCCATGTAGGCTTAAGCGTGACGATGATAAGAAATACTTATAACCATTACAAGAATATGAGCTCTCCAAGCATAAGCATTTAAGTTTTAATGTAATGAAATATATTAAATTAGGAAAACTAGCGAAATTAAATGAGAATGCATATAAAAAGATAACACTTATTTTAATTATATTTTGGCTTCTATATAAAATTATTCATAGGATTGAATATAATACATTGGAGAATAAGAAAATAATCTTAGATATCGATAATCTCAAGTGACTATTTATTAAACCTGGTTTTGTTAAAATGTATGCAAATTAACCATACCATATATGGTTAAATCGAACTTAAAGGACCAAAATTCCACCATCGTATGTCACCCAGCAGAAAGAAAATATACCAAAAATCAGGGAATTAAACCAATTTAATGAAATTTTTAGTGTTAATATATTGATGATATAAAGTTATTTCATTTAAAAACTTTTACATTTTTCAGGACAGTTAACTTTGAACCACGTATATTTTAGGCGAAACACAAATTCTCAAAGACACATGGTTCAAAGTTAACTGATATAAAAAAATGTAGAAGTTTTAAAATAAAATAACTGGTCCATTATATCTTTTATTCATTAATATATCAACATTGAAAATTGTATTAAATTTGGTTGATTTCATGATTTTTGGTATTTTTTCTTTCGGCGAGGGGGGGGGGGGATATACGATGGTGGAATTTAGGCCCGTTAAGTTCGATTTAACCAAAAAAATGACTAAGAAAGCAACTGATTAAAAAAATGAATACCCATTAAATATGAATAAAACAAAACATCTTCGGCATAAAATAACCCAATAGTTGACATGCCGTAAAATCCAACCAACCAACTGGTTTTTACGATGAATCGTGATTAATTTTCGATTGGTAATCATATTCAATTTTCGTCATGACTTGTGCCAAGTTAATAAAAACTCCTTTTCCTGACCCCTTATTTTTCTTTTTCCCTCGTTGGATTGACTTTAAAACTCCCCCGCTCTACACAATTAAGGATTCTTGTCCTTTCAGGAAGGTCAGTAGAGTGTAAAAAAAAAAAAAAGGATAAGGTGTAACGATAAAAGATGTTTAAGCAGTTTTATAATTTATAAACTTAGTCATTATTAACAGCGCTAATAGGTCACGATAATCGTGATTTGAAAATGTTCAAACATTTTCAAACATCACAAGTCGACATAGTGTAAATATCTTATTATAATAGCGATTCGGTGTCTGTCTATCAGTATATGAAATTCCTTAGTTAAATTCTCAAGTTTAACATGGGAATTACATCGACTTAGTGTTGCATACTGGTTTCTTCAAACTCACGCTACTCTGACTCGTATACGTTGCGGGTATACAGCGGACATCGTTCCTGACCCCTAGACGATGTATCTAGTAGTCAGCTATTGAACTTCAATAACAACAGATACGCGTATACAAAAGATGACTCTTTTTATTTTCTTCGGTGTGTGGTAGGTGAGTGGCGGGCATGGAAAATGACACTACGACTACTTATGTGGTGGAAGGTGGTGGGTGAGCCTCACTGCTCGCTAGCAGCGCCCGACCGTATCGACGGTCAGACACCTTCTGCTTTCTTCGCCGTCTCTCTGGGGTCTCTCCTCTGGGCTGGTCTGATAACCGCTTAAGTACTGACGACCGCCCACACATTCTTTTGTTCCTTGACCGGAAGTCCTTTCTCTTTGTTCAAATTCGCGTTTGTCCAGATGAGTCCTTTGTCACACCTCTTTTGTTATACTAAGATTTCTGTCTCGCCTATCTATTGTCTTCTCAGTTCAATTTTCCTTTGTCTTTTCGACTTCCCGCGCAAAACAAACAGTCAATCTGCAACATTAGTTTAGCGCGGTGTAGGGTCATGAAATCATTTGGATTGAAACCATAGTAGACCCTTAAATCTTCTCCTCTACTAATATTATCATTATCATTATTATTACTGTCCCGAGTTTTTAATATATTGAGCACTTTTGGATTATTTATTGATGCCACTGCAATGGAAAGGTTAAAGTGGCAATTGGATAATATATATATATATATATATATATATATATATATATATATATATATATAAACCACACGGTTCCTAGTTCGATACCGGCCATCGCTCATTCAGCGTATGAGTAGCACAGGGATATGTACGGTAAAGCAAGGAGCTGATGGTAGGTGTGGCTCTCCACCGCAGATGCAAAAACAATCTCCTTGGTTTTGCGCTCGTATGGCTCATACCGACATTAGGCCGCCCCGACGACTTTATATATATATATATATATATATATATATATATATATAAACAACACAGAAGACATGTGTATATTGTGTGAATAAATTGCATATCGGTTTTTCAAAACCGTGTTTAATAAATAATTACTTGGTTTTATTTATTTCAAATATTATTGTTGTATTCTCAAACGTATAAAAATCAATCCTATCCTATTTATCTCTATATCAATATGTTGTTCCTTAATCTTCCGACCGTTTTCATCTTGCAACACTCTCTAGTCCAAATCATAAAAAAAAAAAAATAATAATACAAAAATGTGAATCCTGATTATCTGGTGTTGCTTATCCGCTAGATTCTTATTTCTTATGAGTGTCGTCACCTCAATTAAATAATGGACCATTCCGTTTCTATTATAAAGAAAGAAAGGGAAGAAAAGGACATGATACATAGATAAAATATGATAAGAATGAAAGAAAGAAAAAAAAAAAGAAAGTGTTTGTGGGGAGAGAGAGAGAGAGAGAGAGAGAGAGAGAGAGAGAAGAGAGAGAGAGAGAGAGAGAGAGAGAGGGAGGGAGAGAGAGAGGTGCGCGTGCTGAAGCGACAACGCTAATCTTTTTCAATCGAACATAATGAAAAGAGGAAAACAAGGAAAGAAAGAAAAAATGAGTGAAAATAGTTAAATCAAGTTTATTGTGCTTTTTACATATTGAAGTATTTAGCTTCTACTTAGGATTGAACCCGGAATCCAGAGATAATTGCCACTTAGAACTGTCTTAACCTAACTACCTTATCCACTAGGCCATGTGTCCAATTGGAGGCAGTAACAAAGAAAAATAATTAACACAACTCCTACCCCAGCTATGGTTAGCGGAATGAGAACAGGATACCTCCGTGGACTGAATAAAGGGTTTGGGTTCGAAGTTCCGTGATGGCTCCCGATTACGACAAGAAGGTTCCCGACTACGACAAGAAGAAGGTTCCCGAGTCCGACAATAAATACCTGAAGAAGGCCGGAGAGCATATCTACCGAAACGTTGTACAAATCTTATTATAATGGAGATTGTGTGTTTTTCTGTCTGTAACCGAAACTAAATCACTACTCAAGTCACAATTCCCTTAGTAATTGACGTCACATTCACCATGTATTTATCCTTATTTTAACCTCAATAATTAATAAAATTGTTTTACATCATTAAGACTGTTGATCATATCTACATTCTAATAACATGCAATTGTATTTATATATACAACAAAATAGTGGTTTACAGTGTGAACGGGAAGGCTAATTTGCATATTGATATTAAAAATGTAATTTTAATAAATATATGCTTAGTATTATTGATTTCTAATGTTTGGTTTTATTTTAATGAATATAAGCAAAAATCTCTTCAATTAATCTTAAATGAAATCCATTAACAAGAAAACATAACTGTCATTTTATTCTTTACTTCCTCTTTTAACTAACTATTTAAATTATAAAAAATAACAATGAAAGATGAGAGTGATGGAAGAGTAAGTTTCAGTTGTTCTATTTTTCGATTATACCCTCCTCTGTTTCAAATCTTTTTATCTGCATTCTTATTTAGTTTCATTAGCGTTTCTAATTTAATACGATATTTTATTACATTAAAACTTAAATACTTGCACCCGGGGGGTGCATATATTTGCTAGTAACAATAAAGATGGGGACAATAGTCCGAATAACGCAGATAATTCTGAAGTATTTCTGTTGAGAGAAAAGGTGACAATGTGGAGAAGTTGGTATGTGATCCACAGAGAACCAGCTTCATTTTGATGATAATATATGTTCCAGTGCTGATAATTATATCTGTCCTAAACAAAATGGAATTACTTTCTGACTCACCCTCGTATAATATTCAGTGTAACTTTTGCGCCCGTTTTTAGCAATACCCGTGACCATGTTTTCAGTTCCCTAGCGTAGATTAGGTGTATGGGGAAGAACTAGCCTGAGATCTGGTCAAATAACTGTGTTTGCCTGCCGGTCCGCGTGAAGAAGGCAAGCGGGTGGCCCAGGCCGCCAGCAAGACCCGGATGTGGGTAGCAAGCCCGAAGGAACCACAATGTTCGCAGCGTGTGGTAACGAGCCAAAACCCATGACGAAAGAAACACCTCCAATAAACAACTGTTGCAATATTTACAAACCATAATTTACACCCTTATGCAAATCAATTGAAATAAAACAAAATTTACACCCTTATGCAAATTAATTGAAACAAAATGAATGAATCCATTATTATTATTAGCAAATATATGCACCCTCTGTTTTTTTTGTAATAAATTAAGTTTTAATGTAATAAAATATTATACAAAATTAGAAAGGCTATGAAACTAAATAAAAATGCTGATAAATATATTTGAAACAGAAAGGGGATATACACGAAAAATAGAACAACTGAAACTTACTCTTGCATCACTCCTGTCTTTCATTGCTAAATTTTCCTAATCTAACTATTTAGTTGAAAAAGGTAATGAAGAATAAAATTACTGTTATTTCTGCTTGTTAATGGATTTCTTTAAAGATTTCTCCGAGATTTTTGCTCATATTTATTAAGATAAAACCAAACAATTAGAAATCAATAATACCAAGCATATATTAATTAAAATAAAATTTTTAAGATCAATATGCAAATTAGCTTTCCCGTTCACACTGTAAACCACTATTTTGTTGTGCATTCAAATACACTTTCATGTTATTAATATATAGATAAGGCCAACAGTATTATATTAAAAGCGTAAAACAATTTTTATTAATAATTGAGGTTTGAATAAAAATAAAATCATGGAGAATGTGACGTAAATAACTAAGGAAATGTGACTTGAATAGTGATATTTACAGACAAATACACAATCTCTATTATAATAAGATTATTATTTTTATTATTATTATTAGTTTTTTCTCACCAGCGTTAGATAATGGTCTTTCACTGTAGTCTGAGCGACAACAAGTCTCATCAAATCTCCAGGACACTCCTGAGTATTCCAGCTGATTTCAACAAATGCTGTTGTCTGGATTATTTCAATTCTTCCTCTAATTTCTAGTTCTTCAAATCTTTTTCTAAGCATTTCGAAATCGTTCCTTGTGCCCCAACTACTACTGGTATCCCTGTTATCCTCATATTCCACAGTGTTTACAATTCTCTTGCAAGTTCTAGCTATTTTCTATTATTATTTCACTCCATTCGAGTTTTTCACACCTGCAGAAGCCGGTGGTTCACTGGAGGCTGAGTGACAGCAAGTCTCCAGGACTATTCTGAGTATTCCAGCCGATCACAATAATGCTGTCGGCTGGGTGGTCTCGATTCTTCCTCTGATTTTTAATTCATCCAGGCTCCTTTCCAGCCCCTTGGGGATTGTTCCAAGGGCCCTAATCACAATCGGCACTACCTTAACCCTCATGTTCCACAGTTTTCTTAGTTCTCTGGCAAGGTCTAAGTATTTGTCGATCTTTTCGTTTTCTTTCATTTTCACTCTGTGATCGGCCGGGACGGCTAAATATACGTGTTCCTTAATCTTGCGACTGGTATCATCTTGCAACGTACTCTGGTTGAAAATGAGACTGTCTAAATCGTCTAGGATGAAATGTAAGAATGTAAATCCTGATTATCTGGTATTGCTTATCCGCCGAAACGTCATTAAAATAAGGTAACAATAGTGGGAGTTGTGAATACACCATAGTATGATGGTTTAAGTATTACGACATTTGACTCTCTTTCTTTCTTTCATTTCTTTTCTTTTTATATTTTTCTGCGTAGTATGTCCTTTTTCTTCTCTTTCTTTATTATATAAATGGAATGGTCCATTATTTAACATCCATTCTTTTTTATTCCCTGTGTTTTTTTACTCTTAAGTTTCATGTAGATTTGTCCTTCCTTTTTATTTCATTTAACTTCTTTTTAACTTTTCTTTTTTCATTTCTTCACATTTATTTCAACATATATTTTATTTCCTTTATTTTTCTTCTTTCCTGTCACACCCTGTTGATATCTACCCCAATACACCACCAAATAGAATTTATACCAAGCTCTACCCTTGACCAAGTCGATGTAATCCATTATAATTCCTAAGATTTTTGTTCGTTCGTTTTTATTTCACTTAATTTCCTGATCTTTTTTTTCTCATTCCCTTTTTTGACTCATTCGTCTTATCTTTATTCAATTCTCATTTTTTATTCGATCGTTTAGAATCTTCTTTTTACCGTTTCTATACACTTATTTCAACAGATATTTTTATTTTCTTTCTTATTTTTCTTCTTCGACTCAATCAGTCATACCCTGCCGATATCTCTCCCCACCCCCCACCAACGCCAATTATACCCAGCCCCAACGCGACCAATTCCACATCATTCATTATTCTTCCTTAGAATTATTTTTTTATTCCATTTTTTTCGTTTTCCTTCCCTAAATTTACATCTATTATTATTTTTTAAAATTATTTAATTTAATTATCTAATTATTTTTTCTTTCGTTCTCTCTTTCTTTTTTCTTTTTTTCGTTCTCTTTTTCTTTCTTTTTTTTCTTTCTTTCTCTTTCTTTTTTTTTTTTTTTCTTTTTTCTTTCTTTTTTCTTTCTTTCTTTCTTTTCTTTTTTTCTTTTTTTTGTTTCTCTTTTTTTTTTCTTTCTTTTTTTCTTTCTTTTTTTCTTTCTTTCTCTTTCTTTTTTTCTTTTTTTCTTTCTTCTTTCTTCTTTCTTTCTTTTTCTTTTTTTCTTTCTTTCTCTTTCTCTTTCTTTTTTTCTTTTTTTCTTTTTTTCTTTTTTTTTTTTTTTTTCTTTCTTTTTTTTCTTTTCTTTCTTTCTTTTTTTCTTTTTTTTTACATTATTCCTTCTATCTTTTCAATTTTCACGTTCATAACCATTTTGTTTACTTTTTACATTTCTATGAATGTTTGAGATGAGGCTTGAAGATTAGTATTATCTGCGTTATTCGGACAATTGTCCCCATCTTCATTGTTATTTGTACAACGTTTCGGCCGATATACAAGTGACAGTTATCTCTGGAACCCGAGTTCAATCCTGAGTGAAAGCAGTTAGAAAAATAATTAATTAATTAATACAACTCCTACCCCAACTATGGTTAGCGGAATGAGAACAGGATACCCCCGTGGAATAAATAAAGGGTTAGGTTCAAAGTTCCGTCATGGCTCCCGAATACGACAAGAAAGTTCCCAAGTTCGAAAAGAAGGTTCCCGAGTCCGAGAAGGTTCCCGAGTCCGACAAGAAATACCTGAAGAAGGCCGGAGGGTATATCGGCCGAAACGTTGTAGAAATAACAATGAAGATGGGGACAATTGTCCAAATAACGCAGATAATACTTTTTACATATTCCATTTTTTAAATTTTTTGCTCCATTATTAGCATTCATTCTTTTTTATTCCCTGTGTTCCTTTTAACTCTTTCTTAATTTTTTTTTTTAGATTTCTCCTTCCTTTTTATTTTCTATTTTTTAAAAACTTCTTTTCTTCGTTTCTTCACATCTATTTCAACATATATTTCTATTTTCTTTCGTTTTATTCTTCCCCGATTCAATCAGTTATACCCTGTCGATATCTAACCCGACCTACCATCACAATAGCAATTATATCAAGCCCTACCCTCGACCAAGGGGCCGGTTTAGCTCAGTCGGTAGAGCATTCGGCTAGAAACCACAAGATTCCTAGTTCGATACCGGCCCTCGCCAACTCAGCGTATGAGTGGCACAACAGCACATATGTGCGGTAAAGTAAGGAGCTTGGACTAGCGCTAGTGAAAAGGTCAATTCAACGTCATCCATTAATATTCCTTAGATTTCTTTTTCAGTCCATTTTTTTCTTTTTCTGTCTTTTTTATTTCACTTGATTTCCTTCTTTTATAATTTCTTGTCTCCCTTCTTCTTGTGTTCTTCTTTAAATTCCTTCTATATTTTTAATTTTCACGTCCATAACCGCTTATTTTTTCTTTTACATATTCCTTTTTTTCTTCTTTTTTATTCATCGTTATACTCCTTCTTTTTTTATTCGTTCGTTTTTCTATATTTCATTTTAGCTTTTTTTTTTTTTTTTACTTATTTTCTCTTATTCCTTTTTATTTATCTTAATTTCCTTTCCTTCTTCATTCTTTTTTTTATTATTATTTTCTTCACCCCTGTATACTTTTTTTTTTTTTCATTTACGTTTTTTTAAACTCTTTCTCCTTCAATCGTCATTTTTCTTCCGCTCGATTAGAATCTTCTTTTTAACTTTCTTTTTTTTTTTCGTTTCTCGACATTTATTTCCTTTCTTTTTCTTCTCATCCGAATCAATCGGTCATACCCTGTCGATATCTCCCCACCCCCACCGACCCACCAACAGCAATTATACCATTCCACCCCCCACCCACCCCCAACCAATTCCACATCATCCATTATTCTACCTTGCCATCCACATCCAAAACCCCCACCTGCTATTTACCGCTAAGTGCTGCGTAGAAACATACTAAATCATTCATATCCTACGCAGCACCCCCGGAGAAAGTCTTCTTCGACTGACAAGCCGGCACCATCGAAAATTCCCAGGGACTGTGACAATATGGCCGTGCACAGCCAAATGACAGGTGATCTTGGCGTTCTGTGAATAAGAAACGACGATCTGAAGAAGGCGCCAGGTCCTGATTTGATTACTGCCGACCATTTGCCAGTGTTGGACGACTTCCAGAACGTATTGGAGATTTTTCATCGACGTTCATTTCGTCACAACCCCATCACCCCGCCCATCGTCACCCGATGCCCTGCGTTGTACCATCGCTTCATCTTTCTTCAGTAGCTCTTACCGATCACAGAGCGTCAATTATTCTATTTCTTTTCCCTAATCCCCCCGGGGTCGTTGAGATACCGTTTTTATTTTCTTTCTTTTTTTTTTCTTCTTTCCATCCC
>CM042176.1:44322219-44332219 GCA_023376005.1 Doryteuthis pealeii
GAGCTCAGTCTGTCCTACTATTTACCCATTGCTGGGAGAGAATATATGGATTCATAATTTTCCCACGGGTATTAGCGCTATGTGAAATGCAAACAACCTCGTCCAGGATTTGAACTCAAGTCGACAAGTCCATTTCCCACGACTCTAACTATTATACACATCTACCTCTTTGGAGTTATATAACATAGAGAAACATATTAATAAAAACTAAGGAAAGAACATCGCACAAAACCCCCTGATTTTTGGGAAATGTATGTTACAATTACGCTGGAAAAGAAAGGGGAATGAAAAATGGCCATCATTGAAATCAGCCAGAAAAATCTTAACAAAACAAACGAAAGAAAACAACAACAACAAAAGCAAAGCCTCGCTAAATATTACACAATATCTTTGATAATAAATGCAAATGTCAATGTGTCTGTGGGTGACATTTTACCAACTTTACTCCTAGAGACACTAGCCCAAGATATCATACCCTTTTGGAATCAGTTCAAGTCAGTGAGCAGATGAAATTTTTTTTTGGATTTCCACGTTTTAATTACAGAGATTGTTTTGGCAATTTTTATGTTGTGTTTTTTCTTTTTTTCTTTTCGAGGAATTTTTTTCGATAAAATGTTTTATGAATTTTCTCTGATAATAAATGTGAATTTCAGAGTGTCAGTGTATCACATTTTTCAACATTACTCCTAGAGACCATAGCCCAACATATCATACCATTTTGACATCAGGCTGACGCCGTGAGCTGATTTAAAAAAAAATCGGACCAAATTCGGACCTGCAATTCTGAAATCGCCTTGAATTATTTTCGCCGATTCTTTTTATAAATAAAAGATATTCTGGAAAAATTCCAGACACGCAATCAAGAAATTTTAATAATTGTGGTTATTCTTGGTAATTCTTTACTAGATTTTTAGACGAATCTTTTATAGATTGGAAATTATATTCTCTAAGCATTATGGGTCACTACCCACGGCTAACAGGTGGCCCTGTTTGAGGTATTTCGCCTGTCTGAAGAGGCGCAGTCAGTGTATTCTATAACCCCAGCCGCAAGTATGGGGCTCTTGGTGAGGATCGAACTCGTGACTCTTAAGAGTCACGAGTTCGATCTTCACCGAGATTGACAAGTTTTCTTGATGGACATAAGAACGGCGGAGACACATGGTGTCAAATCAGGTTTCTTATAGAAATGGACTGTTCAGGCGCTTGAATTTAATTCTCTCTTTCTCTTTTTCTTTCTTTCTTTCTCTCTCACTCTTTTTCTCTCCTTGTTTCTCTCTCCCTCTCTCTCTCTCATTCTATTTCATATGTCTTTGTATCTAATGGACTGCTCAGCCACTTGGATTTCGTTGTTTCTTTCTCTTTTTCTTTCTTTATCTCTTTCTTTCTTCCCTCCTCGTTTCTTCCTTCCTTCCCCTCTCTCTCTCTTTCTCTCTCTCTCTCTCTCATTCTCTTCCATATGTCTTTGTTTGTCATGAACTGCTCAGCCACTTGGATTTCGTCCATAAGCATCACGGCAAAGAGACAAGAACAACAACTTTATATATAGAGAGACAGATTTATACGTAGTTTTTCCTTAATAGATTCTTTTGACCACATTTTGATAATTCCGTGTTTGAGAACTCAAAAATTCAGGCCTTCAACCCAACATCATCCTCCTCCTAAAATCTAGAATACAAATGTTGTATTCAGCATTAAACGGTAAAAATGCGAGGAAAGCGACGAAGCTTCCCAACTGCCATTCACAAATGAGATTGCCTGTTTGATATTCAAAAAAATTCCAAATTGGCTTTTAAAATCGGCAAATAATTAATGGCCGTTGCAAAGATATTTAGTTTTCTTTGTTGTTTTCTTTTTTAATTTCGCTTTTATCAGCGATTAAGTGAGATTTTTCACTAAATAGCCTAAAGACAGTGGAATTAATTTGAAGAAAATCATATTATATTCTTTATAGACAGGGATGTAGGTAGACGCCAATAATTCAATAGTAATTCAATCAAGATTTAATTTCATATATATATATATATATAATAATATATATATATATATATATATATATATATATCCTCTCTACATTCATATATATATATATATATATATATATATGTGTGTGTGTGTGTGTGTGTGTATGTGTGTGTGTATGTGTGTGTGTGTATTTTGGCAGCATTTATACATGTAGAATTAAACAAAAGGCATTGAATTCAATCAAGATTTAATTTCGTATATACATACATACATACATACATACATATATATATATATATATATAGAGAGAGAGAGAGAGAGAGAGTAAATTACAGACACGTGTTTCGAGGTATCAGCTCTCATCAGTGCAGTTATACCATTTTTAGCAGCTACCTCTGGCTGGGTTCGAGATCCGAACGAACTTACGCTCGCCAAACCTCCTACCCATACGGCCACAATAAGCTGCCAAGTATAGCAGGCTATTTAATCGCTACATTTCTAAGCGGAAATGAATTCACCAAGAGGTCTCAAACTTTGTAAACAAAGTGAGATTTAGCTTAAGGCCGAATACGGTGAATTTACAATTAAATCCCTCCTAAATAAAGTGCTCAACTGAAATTAGGAGCGTATAATAGAGTTAACTACAGACACGTGTTTCGAGGTATCACCTCTCATCGGTGCAGTTATACCATTTTTAGCAGCTACCTCTGAATATATATATATATATATATATATATATATATATATGTATCCTCTCTACATTCATATCTATATATGTATATATATATGTGTGTGTGTGTATGTGTGTGTGTGTGTGTGTGTGTGTGTGTGTGTGTGTATTTGGGCAGCATTCTTTCATTTATACATGTAGAATTAAACAATTTTATTAACGATCTTTTCAAGCTTTTGGGCCAACTTTTTTTTATATTTGGATGGAATCCTTAGATTAGTCCACCGATGTTTGTAACCCGAGTACTTTCGGCACTTCGAAGTGCTATCATCAGGGATGATGTGTTCCAGTTGTTTGTTTTTTTTTTTTTTTTTTTCATGTTAGTATATTAATGTATTTGGATGCTGAAAGGAGGAGAATTGATGGGAAAAGTGTTATAGGCCGTTTTAAATGTGAGTACTGCATTGAAAATTAATTTTATTTAAGGATGGTTTGTATTGTTTGATGTAATAAGCTTCTAGTATTTGGAGTTTTCGTTTATTTTTTCTTTGTGCAGAATGTGCGTATTTTCTCATAGGATATAGGTAATTAGAATAGGGGCATGCATGTCATTTCAGATGTTGTGATATATATATATATATATATATATATATATATATCACTGGAGTCTGAGTGACAGCAAGTCTCCTCGGGTCTTCAGGACTCTTCTGAGTATTCTGGCGGATTGCAGCAGTGCAGTATTCTGGATGGTCGCAATCTTTCCTCTGATTTCCAGATTTTCCAATCCCTTTTCTAATCCTTTTGGGACCGTTCCGAGTGCACCAACTAAAATTGGTATCACTTTCATATTCCATAACTTTTTCACTTCTCTGGCAAGGTCCAGGTATTTATCAATTTTTTCGTTTTCCTTCAGCTTCACCCTGTGATCTGCTGGAACTGCAAAATACACCAGTTGACAAGTTCTTTCTTTCTTGTTAATGAACACCAGGTCAGGTCTTCTTGCTGGGATAAGGTGATCCGTTTCATCTCAAAGTCCCAGAGAAATTTATGCGTTTCGTTCTCAAGAACAGATTCTGGTTTATACATATAACATTTTGTTGTATGGTCAAAATTAAATTTTTTGCATAATTCCCAGTGGATCACCTTTCCAACCCAGTCATGCCTAGTTTTGTACTCCCGTTGTGCTAGTTTGCTACATTCGCATAGTACATGGTTTACAGTCTCATCTCTGTCACCTCAAAGTCTACATTTACTATTTTGTTGAGTCTTATCAATTTTTGCTTTGATATAATTTGTTCTTAGGGCATTGTTTTGTGCAGCAATTATTAGTGATTCAGTTTCTCTCTTAAGGTTTTCTTTTCTTAAATATGTCCAGGTTTTTTCATGTGCAACCTCTCCGATTTGTCGTTTGTAGTGTCCATATAATTGTTTTTCTTCCCATTTTTGTTTTCTAGTTTTTGTTGTTTTTCTGTGTGTCCATATTATTATTATTATTATTATTATTATTATTATTATTATTATTATTATTCCTTTTGAGTTTTCACATCAGTGTTAGCTGATGGTCTTTCACTGGAGTCTGAGTGACAGCAAGTCTCCTCAGGTCTCCAGGACTCTTCTGAGTATTCTGGCAGATTGCAGCAGTGCAGTGTTCTGAATGGTTTCAATCCTTCCTCTGATATCCAAACTTTCCAAACCTTTTTCTAATCCTTTTGGGACTGTTCCAAGTGCACCAACTACAATTGGTATAACTTTCACTTTCATATTCCATAACTTTTTCAGTTCTCTGGCAAGGTCCAGATATTTGTCAATTTTTTCATTTTCCTTTAACTTCACCCTGTGATCCGCTGGCACTGCAAAATCCACCAGTTGACAAGTTCTTTCTTTTTTGTTAATCAACACTAGGTCTGGTCTTCTTGCTGGGATAAGGTGATCCGTTTTAATTTCAAAGTCCCAGAGAATTTTGTGCGTTTCGTTCTCAAGAACAGATTCTGGTTTATGCATATACCATTTTGTTGTGTGGTCAAAATTTAATTTCTTGCATAATTCCCAGTGGATCACCTTCCCAACCCAGTCGTGTCTAGTTTTGTATTCTCGTTGTGCTAGTTTGCTACATTCGCAGAGTATATGGTTAACAGTCTCATCTCTATTACCGCAAAGTCTACATTTACTATTTTGTTGGGTCTTATCAATTTTCGCTTTGATGTAGTTTGTCCTTATGGCATTATTTTGTGCAGCAATTATAAAGTGATTCTGTTTCTCTTTTGAGGTTTCCCTTTCTTAACCATGTCCAAGTCTTTCCATGTGCAACCTCATCTATTTGTCGTTTGAAGCGTCCATATAATTGTTTTCTTCCCATTTTTGTTTTCTAGTCTTTGTCGTTTTTCTGTTTGTCCATCTGCCGTTTCTACTATTGTTGGCCGCCATAAGTAATTTGTCTTTGCTCTTCCTTGTGTAATCTTCAAGTTGCTGGATTGTGGTTTCTACGCATTCCTCTATGTTGGCAAGACCTCTTCCCTTCCTTTCTTGACACATACAATCTATCTCTATCATCTCTAGGGTGGAGAGCCTTGTGCATGGTCATTAATTTTCTCGTCCTTTGGTCTATCTGTCTGAGTTCTTCTTTTGTCCATTTTAAGAATGGTCCTGAGTATCTTATAATGGGGACAGCCCAGGTATTAATTCCTTTGATCAGATTTCTGCTGTTAAGTTTCGTTTCTAGAAGTTTTCTAGTTCTCCTGAGATATTCTTTTTAACTTTTCCTTTCATTTCTGCTTGCATGATATTGTCCGCTTCTAAAATTCCTAAGTATTTGTAGCTTTCATTTTCTTCAAGAGATTTTATAGTTTCCTGATTTGGTAGTTGTATTCCATTCATTAGTTTTCTTTTACCTCTTTTTATTACAAGCATAGCCCATTTTTCGATTCCAAATTCCATCCCTATATCCTGGCTATATATTCTAATAGTTTGTACTAGGCTCTCCAATTCTTTTTCATTTTTTTGCAAAAATTTTAATGTCATCCATGTACATAAGGTGGTTGATCTTTTCTTGTGAATTACTAAATTTGTATCCCCCGGTACATTTTTTAAGTATATGGTTTAGCGGCATCATTGCAATAAAAAGAGTAGTGGTGATAATGAGTCTCCTTGGAAGATACCTCTTTGGATTTTTACTTCTGCCAGGGATTGTTTTCCAGCTTTTAATTGAACTCGCCAGTTTTCCATGGCTTTTTTAATGAAGTTTATAATGTTGTTGGAAATTTTTTCTTGGAAGATACCTCTTTGGATTTTTACTTCTGCCAGGGATTGTTTTCCAGCTTTTAATTGAACTCGCCAGTTTTCCATGGCTTTTTAAATGAAGTTTATAATGTTGTTGAAAATTATTATTATTATTATTATTATTATTATTATTATTATTATTATTATTATTCATCTTCTTCTTCTTATTATTATTATTGTTATTATGAAGGATGAGGAGGAGAAGTTTTTCATATCAGCATTAACTGATGGTATTTCACTGGATGCTGAGTGACAACAAGTCTCCTTAAGTCTCCAGAACTCTTCTGAGTATTCTGGCAAATTGCAGCAGTTTAGATGGTCTCAATTCTTCCTCTGATTTCCAGATTTTCCAGTCTTTTTTCCAAAGTTTTTGGAATCGTTCCAAGTGCACCAACAAGTATTTGACATTCATATTCCATAGTTTTTTCAGTTCTTTTCGTATTCCTTCAGCTTCACTGTGATCTGCTGGAACTGCAAAATCCACCAGTTGACAAGTTCTTTCTTTCTTACTAGGTTTGGTCTTATTGCTGGGTTTATTATTATTATTATTACTAGCAAATATATGCACCCTCCGGGTGCAAGTATTTAAGTGTTAATGTAATAAAATATTATATCAAATTAGAAAGACTAATGATACTAAATAAGAATGCAGATAAAAAGATTTGAAAAGAGGGGGCTATAATCGAAAAATATAACAACTGAAACTTACTCTTCCATCACTCTCGTCTTTCATTGTTATTTTTTTCTAATTTACGTATTTAGTTAAAATAGGAAGTAAAGAATAAAATGACTGTTATTTTTTCTTGTTAATGGATTTCATTTAAGATTCATTGAAGAGATTTTTGATTATATTCATTAAAATAAAACCAAACAGTTAGAAATCAATAACACTGAGCACATATTTATCAAATTCGATTTTTTAATATCATTATGCAAATTAGCCTTACCGTTCACACTGTAAACTGCTATTTTGTTGTATATATAAATATAATTGAATGTTGTTAGTATGTAGATATGGCTAACAGTATTAATAATGTAAAACAATTTTATTAATAATTGAGGTTAAAATAAAAATAAAACCATTGAGAATGTGATGTCAATAACTAAGGGAATTGTAACTTGAGTAGTAATATAGTTTCGGTTACAGACAGAAAAACACACAATCTCCATTATAATAAGATTATTATTATTATTATTATTATTATTATTAACGTGGTTCTGTAAATAGTTGTAGTGCTGATAGTTGATTTTTAAAATGAACTTCGTTACTAGCACTGAGCTTGAGCGCCACATTTACCATCAGTCCCGCATTCCACTGTAGGGATCCAAGCTATTTTACTCATGTGCTGAGTTGTCGAGGGCTGGAATTGAACTCAGAACATTATGCTTCATAGGCGAACACTCTACGTAGTGATGAGTTCCAAGATTTAAAAAACAAACATTCTGACGCATACTGTTTCCACTGCTGAGTAGGGGATTCTTATTAGATTTAAGCCGCCATCTTTCTTTGCAGTTTTCAAAGATGGCCGCTAAAGCCTAACAAAAACCGATCGACAACTCCTCCCGCCAATTTGAGTAAATAAACCAGACCGCTATTTTTCCAATTGGAGTTATCGATTACTGATACTCTACCATAAGTAGAGTCACGTGATCGAACTTAACCAACCAACTCCCGCCTTAATCGAGGCGAACGCTGGGTCATCGAATTTCTTTCTTTTCTTTTTTTCTTTTATTTCTGATTTAAATGGATACGGTTTGATTAACGTGTTGGTTTTTAGATCGATCACAGTAGTCGGTAATTTTCAAGGAAATGGCCGCGTTTTTCATCGCCATATTGTTTTTTTTATATGTTTCTTTGTTTGTTTTATTTTTTTTTTTGTCGTCGGCCTTTTATTTTCAAGATTTGTTTAGGGTAAGTTTTAATTTCCTCTACTTCTCCCACCCCCACACATTTACTAATCAATCCCCTTATTCACAACTGCCGATCGATTTGTGTACATTTCCTGGATGAATATAAATTATTTCTCCGTTCTCTGATTCAGGAATTCGTATTAAGAAAGCATTTCGATTTTTCTTGGGGTTTACCAAACTCTACGAGGAATAAAGGGTTGGTTTAGCTCAGTCGGTAGAGTGTTCGGCTGGGAACCACAAGGTTCCTGGTTTAATACCGGCTCTCGCCAACTCAGCGTATGAGTATCACAGGGATTTGGTACATTTGTGTACATTTCCCGGATGAATATAAATTATTTCTCCGTTCTCTGATTCAGGAATTCGTATTAAGAAAGCATTTCGATTTTTCTTGGGGTTTACCAAACTCTACGAGGAATAAAGGGTTGGTTTAGCTCAGTCGATTGAGTGTTCGACTGGGTACCACTATGTTCCTGGTTTGATACCGGCCCTCGCCAACTCAGCGTATGAGTATCACAGGGATTTAGTACATTTGTGTACATTTCCTGGATGAATATAAATTATTTCTCCGTTCTTTGATTCAGGAATTCGTATTAAGAATGCATTTCGATTTTTCTTGGGGTTTACCAAACTCTACGAGGAATAAAGGGTTGGTTTAGATCAGTCGGTAGAGTGTTCGACTGGGAACAACAAGGTTCCTGGTTTGATACCGGCCCTCGCCAACTCAACGTATGAGTATCACAGGGATCTGTGCGGTAAAGTTGGGAGTTGATGGTCGGTGTCGTGCTCCGCCTCAAACGCGGAAAACAATCTCTTTGGTCTAGTGCTAGTGAAAAGGGAATAGACCCCCTCGCTGTCTGGCTGGTAGCGACTATAGGCCACCCCAACGACTTACAAGGAATGAGAAGAAAGAGAAGCAAGAAACAAACAACTAACTCAGTCAAACTCACGTCCTTTTTCTGTCTCGGAGAAGTCTTCCCTGAAGCTTATCCTTTATGCTTGTCTCTTTTATCCAGATTTGTCTAAACTAATTAATTTTCAAATTAGGTATGACTTCAATTAAGCTCATACTCTCCAAAAATTGTCGGCTATCGCCATCTTAAACAGACTGTTTGTTTACTTTCATATATATATATATATATATATATATATATATATATATATATATATATATGCTCCCCATCCCCCTGGGGTTGAGCACTTTGGAGAGGATTTTGCTGACGACTGCCAACTAAAGCGTAAACGCAACGCTCTCCTATGAAAGGGATGGAGCACTCTATGGCGACCTTTATATACATACAGATGTGTGTATTAAATAGTTAAAATCTATTTCGCATTCAGTGGGTGATGATAGCCGAGCGCTTAGGTTTCCAAATGCTGCTGAGTTGATCCAGTTTCTATCTCGGGTGTAGGTAGCTCACAAATGTCTAACGTGTGGTTAGACATTTGTGAGCTACCTACACCCGAAGAGACTTGATAAGTCGAAACACGTGTCTGTGGATGACTATATATATATATATATATATATATATATATATATATATATATATCATAGCAAACATGTATATGTATATAAATACTAGACAAATTGGGTCACCCATTCAGGTCTGGGTAGATAATTAAGATTAGGGAAAAGGGAATAGAGCAACAACCCGAGTGAGACACGCATTCTCTGGTAAATTTGTATGCGCCCTCGTGTATATGTAAATATATATATATATATATATATATATTTGGGAATAAAAAGGCCTTAAATACCATGGGTATCGTGGTTATGGACCATTTCCACTCGCGAGTATGCTCACGAGCTTCTTCAGACCACTGATATCTTTCTATCTAGCATACTCGCGAGTGGAAATGGTCCATAACCACGATACCCATGGTATTTAAAGCCTTTTTATTCCCAAATAACTTTGCTCTGTTTACAATGATTAAACATTGAGCTCTTATACGGAACCTGAACTCTACAACAAACTACTGGTAGAGAATTAGGACCCACCTAGAATCACCTTGTACCAAGAAACTTGGTACCGCACCAAAGAGTATATATATATATATATATTTACCAACCCCTCCGCACGAGCAGGATGTGACACAAGGTCAATTTCTTAAGCGGAGTTCAGCAGGTTTTTTCAGCAGAATTTAGAGTTTTTCTTCTCCTAGACTGGTTACCTAGCCATGGTT
>CM042176.1:44344719-44347219 GCA_023376005.1 Doryteuthis pealeii
AAATAGACGGATTTACTTACCCCATGTTTATTGTCTTAAGAGACGTATGATGTCGCAGCCTTACAGACCGCTAGAGAAATCCTGTCACATTAATTAATCTGAATAAAAGGAATAGAGAAAGAGGAAGCAATGACATTATTCATCAGAAGCCTATCGTCTGCTTTAATCGAACGAACATTTTGGTTTAGTTGGTTTGATTTTACAAGTCAACCCTTGGGTTATTTTATACCGAAAACTCATTTTTGATCTAAGCCATAGATGGACTCCTAATAAGTACTACCACTCCGGGTCAAAGTGGACCTGGGAGTAATAGTAATGAAGGGGTACTCTACACTCTCCATAGTGTTCTATACCCACATAATACGTCGGGTATATAATAGAGAGAGGCGAGTGGTCTAATGGCTAGAGTCGTGGGAAATGGATTCGTCGACCCGAGTTCTATTCCTGGACGAAGCTGTGTGCATTTCACATGGCGCTAATACCCTTAGGATAAGTATGCATCAAATTCTCCCTCCATCTATGGGTAAATAGCAGGGCAGACTGGGCTCTTTAACCATGACTAGGTAAACTGTCTAGGAGAAGGAAAACTCTGAATATGTGATTTTCCAGCCAAGTGGATATTTATGTTTGTGATTTTCCTTTAATGCTGTTGTGTGACGCATATATATATATATATATATATATATATATATATATATATATATATATATATATATATATTCCAGACTCCGGAACTCTCTCATACTCGGGAACCTTCTTTTTGGACTAGGGTACTTTCATTTCGAACATGGAAAGCTCTCTTGTCGTAATCGAGAGCCCTCACGGAACTTTGATCCTAACCCTTTATTCAGTCAGTGGGGGTATCATGTTCTCATTCCGCTAACCCTGAAGATGAGGTCAGAATAATCAAAATAATATTAATAAATGTAACGTTATTTTTTTTTCTTAGAATACAAGGTGTATAAAAAAAGTACAGATTTAAAAGCTGTATTTACCAACTTGGAAATAAAGAGTGAATGGAATGTTGATTTTTCAGAATACAAGGTGTTATAAAAAGTACCGGAGATCTCGATACTTTTTGGCAGGACTTGTATATATATATATTTCTATAAGAAAAAGTATCGAATTTTATGCGATACATGCGTTGTAAGTGCCTTCAAGTAAAAATTTAATATATACTTTATTCAGCAACGCTTCTAAATAAACAAACATCCAAAAATCTTATTCACTTCGCCGAAGGGCATACGGTCTGTTTGTTGTTATTATTCTCTCAAAAACGCCCCCATACCTACTATGGTAGAGGCGTGTAGTATCATTTGACAAGCTTAATTTCACTGGGATTGTTAGCTGTGTACTGTGGCCGAGGCGATATAGTGTTTCACTGTGTCTGCTGAAGTCCCGGTTTCGATTTCTGTCGGAGGCAAGTCGTTAGTATATATCGCTGATGAGACTTAATAAAGTCGAAACAGTCTGTACGATATTCTACACACCGAGCGATCCTTTGCTGGGATTACACTTGTCAATTTCATTTTCTATAAGAAAAAGTATCGAATTTTATGCGATACATGCGTTGTAAGTGCCTTCAAGTAAAAAAGTTTTATATATATATATATATATATATATATATATATATATATATATATATATATATATATATATATATATATATATATATATATATATATATATATATATATATATATATATATATATATAGAGGTGTGTCGAGATTGAGACTGATAGGAATAAACAATAAATGTAACTAGTACATATATTAAGAAACAGATAGACTCGATACTTTTTTGGGCACACCTTAAATATATATATATATATATATATATATATATATATACATATATATGTGTGTGTGTGCGTGTATATATATATATATATATATATATATATATATATATATATATTGTATATACGAACATATTTTAGGCATTTTTATTATATTCCCTTTCTTTTCTTTTTCCTCTGTGTTTTGTTATAGTCCATTTGTTGGGACTGTCTATCTGAGTCGATTCGTTTCTATCCATTTAACTCTCTATTTATCTATCTATTTGTCTATCTATTTATCAGTAGGTCAGAGTGATTGTATGTCCTGCACGGTCAATTTATATATATATAAATATATATATATATATATATATATATATATATATATATATATATATATGTGTGTGTGTGTGTGTGTGTGTGTGTGTGTGTGTGTGTGTAAGAGTCATGTTCTTGTGATTACCTGAAGATGCCGTAGTAATACGGTTGTAATAAATTATTGTAATGAAGCAAGATTACAGTTTTTTCCTTCAATTACTGAATATATATATATTGAAAAACTGTATAAAGTAAAGAAAGTATAGAATGGATAATATAGGATATTTTAATCAATTTTTCTTACTCGTGTTTCGGTTAATTTTACTTACACGTGTTTCGGTTAATTATTTTTGATTAAGATATCCTATATTATCCATTCTATACTTTCTTTCCTTTATTCATT
>CM042176.1:44352219-44357219 GCA_023376005.1 Doryteuthis pealeii
TAACTATGTATCTACCTATCTACTATCTAACTGTCACTGTATCTAAAGATTAATAGACAGATCGTTTGTCGTGCGTGATGAAAAGAAAGTTTCATTTGTGTGGGCTTATATATATATATATATATATATATATATATATATATATATATATATATATATATATGTTGTTCTGGTTCCAACGGGAGAAAATTTAATATTTTATAAAAAGAAGAAGGTCCGTAAAATGTATTATGTTCCCAGAAAAATGTTTTATTTTTTTAATCTTACATACGCGACACGTGTTTCTGATCTGTTGTCTTCTTCAGGCATTGGGTTATTAATTTGGCAGAATATGTCCGATATTTGATAGGTTGTGTGTGTTTCTGTAATTTTTCTATTGTAATTAGAAAATAAAATAGAAAAAATAAAATAGAAAAGTTGCAGAAACACACACAACCTATCAAATATCGGACATATTCTGCCAAAATAATAACTCAATGCCTGAAGAAGACAACAGATCAGAAACACGTGTCGCGTATATAAGATAAAAAGAATAAAACATTTTTTCTGAGAACATAATACATTTTGCGGACCTTCTTCTCTTTTAATATATATATATATATATATATATTATAATATATATATATATATATGTATGGAAGTGAAACATGGACCTTATACCAAGAGCGGCGGCTAAATACATTCTACCTTTGCTGTCTTAGACGTGTACTGGGCATCACCTGGAGGGACAGGATCACTAACACAGCAGTCCTAGAGAGAGCTCAACTCCCCAGCTTGTGCTCTCTACTGAGACAACGTCGTCTCCGATGGTTGGGTCATGTACGTCGGATGGATGACGGATGAATCCCGAAAGACATCCTGTATGGAGAGCTAACATCTGGTAAAAGACAGATTGGTCGCCCCCTACTGCGATTCAAGGATGTCTGCAAAAATGATCTCAGGTGCTTTGGCATTGTCCCTTCCAGCTGGGAAAATTTGGCTCAAGACCGCCCTCGGTGGCGGCAGAATCTCTATAGAGGACTGTACGGGTCAGAAGTCACCCTGACAGAACATCATGAAGCTAAGAGGTCCATAAGAAAGCAACGGCAACAAAGCATCGGAATATCATCATCTACAGGGACAACCTACAAATGCAAAATCTGTGGTCGAATTTTCAAAACATGAGTGATATATATATATATATATATATATATATATATATATATCCCTCATGCTTTGAAAATTAAAATTCCACAACACTTTGTTTCCAGCCATTTTAAAATCCTCATTATAACTGACCTCATTATAACTGTCTTTTTTCCACCGCGTTTCAACACTTTCTTCACGTGATTTTAAAAAAAGTTATTTTTACGAAAATTTCAAAAATTCTCCGCGCTACAACGAATTTTATTTAAACAAATAAAGATTTAGTCTGATGAAGGTTGATATTTCTTTGCGTGTGGAACATTTCTACATTTTTTTCTATTATTATTATTTCATTTTATTTTGTTATTTAAAAAATAATAATAGATAGAACAATGTATACATGGATCAACTCTTGACCGAGACACGTGTAAGTTTAAATTAATTAAAATATCCTAATTTATCAATTGAATACTTTCTTTCCTTAATTTTTTTTCAACACACACACACACACACACACACATATATATATATATTATATATATATATATATACAGAGAGAGAGAGAGAGAGAGAGAGAGAGAGAGAGAGAGAGAGAGAGAGAGAGAGAAGCAGCAGGGGAATTTAGAAAGAAAGAAAGTTTGATAGGAATCAATAAAGAAAGTTACAGAGAAACAAATATCATTGACAGCTCGGAAGAATGACGTATAGATGAGAAAATCGCATATATACAAACACACACACACACGCAAACACACACACGCATACACACACACACACACACATATATATATATGTATGTGTGTGTGTTTGTATGTGTGTGTGTGTGTGTGAGTGTGTGTGTGTAGGTTGATAAACCAATACATAAATAAATATAAAGAAAGATAGAAAATATGGACGGAAATACAAATACGTAGATAGAAAAAAGAAAGATAGATAGAAATAGAGATGTTACAAAAACAGATAGATAGATAGATAGATAGATAGATAGGAACTGTATGGTTATATATATATGTGTATGTATGTATGTATGTATGTCGATATATCGATGCATAGATTAATAGAAAGAAAGAGACAAAGAGAGAAAATATGGACGGAAACACAAATAGATAGATAGAAAAAAGAAAGATAGAATGAAAGAAATATAGATGTTTCAAAAACAGACATGCAGACAAACAGACAAATAGATAGATAGATAGATAGATAGACAGATAGGAACAGTATTGTTAACATTTTAAAATAAATAGGTAGAAAGATAGAACCGAATTGAGATAGATAAATAGATCCATTGAGAGATGGATATATAACTAAGTAGGGTCGTCGCGGCGGCGTAATGTCGGTATCAGCCATGCAGTGAGGGAGTCTATCCCCTTTTCACTAGCGCTAGACCAAGGAGATTATTTTAGCGTCTGAGATGGAGCGCCATACTACCATCATCTCCTTACTTTACCGCACAGATCCCTGTGTTGCTCATACGCTGAGTTGGCGGGACCAGTATCGAACTAGGAACCTTGTGGTTTCTAGCCGAACGCTCTACCGACTGAGCTACTGTAAAAATAACGATATAAAGCCAGTTCCACGCTGGGAGTTAAAAGTTAGTGTATCAGACTACTTTGTTTTCCAGGGTCGAGATAGAATAATTGAACTGTCCTAGGTCAATAGAGGGTGTCAGAGGTCATGTATGGCTCAAAGCTGTTATTTCTTTGGAAAAAGAAAATCTTTAAAAACGATTCTATAGTAGATATATGACATAGAATACAAAACTGTTTTCCAATCATAGAAATGTTGTTGGGTCCTCAGGTAAGTCTTGACCTCTGAGGTCATTGCAGATCGCGGGAAGATATACTGCCCCCCCCCCCCTACTAAGGACGGAATAACTTTCTTGCCATATGGATATGTACCCAACCTCTCTCTCTAAATTTGCATATATGGACCTCGCTTTCTGTGGATGAGATATTACTACTTGGGGTGTGAACTGGTCTACTAATTGCAATGTATTGCCATATAGTGTGAAGATCTCAATCTTTTTTTTAAATACACGAGTTCCATTAGATTTGAGTTCACAGTGAAGTCAACGTTTTTGTCGCCTTCTCTTGGCAATGCAACAGTGAGACACTGCTGTAATCATATATATTTACGCAACCTCTCTGCATGAGTAAATTGCGACACAAGGACAGTTTTTTAAGCGGAGTTTAACAAGTTTGAATTCAAAGTTTTCCTTCTCTTAGAACGGTTACCATACCAGGGTTATAGAGCCCGGTCTGCCCTACCCTTACACTGGAGGAACAATAATTATGGTACTAAGAATAATTATGGTACTATGCTGGGGTACGGTATCAATTATGGTACTATGTTCCGGGCACGGTACCAACTGTCGTCTTATAGATATGTGTTGTGATGAGAGGGAGATTTCTTGATAAGAAAGTTCTTTAGAGATAAAAAGATATTAGAGAGAGATATCTGAGAGAGTTTAGACTTACTTGGTGAGGAGATATTACTTGCTTCTTGCTGATCCTTCTACCATCTACAACTGTTATCTTGTTGTCTAGTTGGGTTGACTTTTAACCAACATTTTCTCAACCAGGGAGTTGAGTTCTGCTGAGGGTTGTTTCTTCAGATTAAGGGCTGAATTTGTCATTGCAATTAAATTAACAAGACACTCTTTGTTTAAATATTTTATTTTAATTGCCAATGATCACCGTACGGGGGAGATCAGGCCTTAGCCTGTCTCAACCCTTCGACAGCCAGGCTGAATCTCCCAACTATCACCTATCACGATTCCTTTCTCCCTTAGCCACATCATTCCTTTTCAATCAAAAACAATGCCACGCGTCTTTTCTTACATCATTCTTGAAATGTTCGTTACTACCACGCTACTACTCAAACTTTTCCTTAACTAATGACTCAAATCCCATCATGGTTCCACGTTATAACCATTGTGTCGCAACATGGACCTTTCCTGAGAGCTGAAAATTGTGGAACATGAGAGTTACGATAAAACTAATTCTAGTTGGTCCCCTAGCAATGGCACTCTAGGGTTTCGAAAAAAAGACTAGGCGGCGGTCGAAGAGGACCCCTCCGATCAATTAACTGACTACGGTAAGCCCTAGCATCTATATGATAAATTTTATCGGAGTGGCCTATTGCCGATATCAGCCGGACAACGAGGAATATCCACTTTTCGCTAGCTCTTTAGCAGGTAGATTGTTTTTTTTACTGAGGAGGAGCGACACATCTTCTGTCAGCTCCCCACTTTACCACACATATCAGATTACCCAATATGTGCTACTCAGTTGACTGGTATCGAACCCGGATCCTTGAGATTCCTAGTCGGGTGCTCTACCGACTGGGCTAAACCGGTTGATCGGAGGGGCCTCTCCGACCGCCCGTCTAGTGCTGAGATTTGTTAAATTTTAATTCGTTGATAGGTTATAAAATACACGCCATACATTGTGCTATTGAACAAAGAAGACAACTGAATATTCCTAAATTGACCCTAAAACCAATTATTCTTAAAGGCGATTTTTAAAAAATCTTTCTTTCATTATACAGCCATATTACATTAAATTAATTCATTTTTTCCGAGATTTGTTTGGTTTGGTTTGGTTTGTTTTACGGCATATCAACCTCGGTGAGTCATTTAATGCCGACAAAGTTGTGAAATAAATTCATTCTTAATTGTATAATACAATTTTGTTCATAAACTCATGTTTTTCTATTTAACCCATAGATGGAACCCTAACAGGTACTACCACTCCGGTCAGAGTGGATCAGGAGAAATGGTGATGAAGGGGTGCTCCACATTCCCCAAACCTTCAAAACTGGAACCTCACCATCAAAGAGTTTAACGTTTATTCCCAGGACATGTAGACCCTCTG
>CM042176.1:44362219-44364719 GCA_023376005.1 Doryteuthis pealeii
AGGTTTCTATTAATTGTTATTTTATTTGTATTTAAATAATAATAGATAGAATATATAGACCTGGTAAACTCCTAGGTCGAAAACACGTGTCAGTAAACAAAACTAAATAAAAATCTGTTTTTATCCATTCAACATTTTCTTTTCTTTATTTTTCATTTTCACATAACGGTTCGGATTCGCTTGCATTTTAACACACACACACACACACACACACACACACACGACACACCACATATATATATATATATATAATATATATAGATATATTATATCATATATTTGAATTGTCCATATTTCACCTGCGCGCTTTTCAACCATTTCTTCTCCTTGATATACGGAGCATATTTTAAGTATTTTTCCTATTCTTTTTTCTTTTCTATTCCGGTTGTTACGCGCTTTTGTTATAATCCATTTCAAATGCTACATTGTTCGTTCTGTCTATCTGAGTCGATCGTTCTATCCATTTAACTATCTATTTATCTATCTATTGTTAGCAATTACTCTGAGAGTCAGGGTGATCAATTTTCCGCCACTGTCAATATATATTATATTATACATATATATATATATATATATCATATGATGTAGAGTATGTGAGTAACGCATTAAAACGACTGATGATGCCGAGCTCAAAGCTCTAGCGAAATACATCCTACACACTTTTGTCTGAGTTTTTCTTGTGTTCCTCACATCTCTACCACACACACACACACACACACACACACACACACACATACACACACAACACACACACACACACACATATATATATATATATATATATATGTATATATATATATATTGACAGTGGCGGAAATTGAATCACCCTGACTCTCAGATAATTGATAGACAAATAGATAGATAAATAGATAGTTAATGGATAGACACGAATCGACTCAGATAGACAGACGAACAAATGTTAGCATTTGAAATGGATTATAACAAAACCGTAACACCGAGGAAATAGAAAAGAAAAAAGAAATAGGAAAAATACTTAAAATATGTCCGTATATCCAAGGTAGAAGAAATGGTTGAAAGCGCCAGGGTAAAGAATATGGGACAATTCAAATATATATATATATATATATTATATATATATATATATATATGTGTGTGTGTGTGTGTGGTGTGTGTGTGTGTGTGTGTGTGTTAAAAATGCAAGCGAATCCGACGTTATGTTGAAATGAAAAATAAAGAAAAGAAAATGTTGAATGGATAAAACAGATTTTATTTTAGTTTTGTTTTACTGACACGTGTTTCGACCAGGAGTTTATCCATGTCCATATATATTCTATCTATTATTATTTTAAATACAAAATAAAATAACAATAATAGAAACCTATTAAAATCATTTTACTATACAGGGAATAACGGCCTTCGTAAGAGTAAATTCTTTGGTGTTTTATATATATATACATATATATATATACACACACACACACACACACACACATATATATATATATATATTGACAGTGCGTGAAATACAATCACCCTGACTCTCTGATAAATAGATAGACAAATAGATAGATAAATAGATAGTTAAATGGATAGACACGAATCGACTCAGATAGACAGACCGAACAAATGTTAGCATTTAAAATGGATTATAACAAAACCGTAACAGAAAATAGAAAAGAAAGGGAATATAATAAAAATGCCTAAAATATGTCCGTATATCCAAGGTAGATATTAGAAACAAAAGGTGAAGGTGTGGGTGGACGGGTAGGTAAGGAACATTAGACGAAACTACTCGATAAATAAACCCACTTGAGGAGTAGGGGATGGGGTGATGTATATTATTTTCTCCAAGGAATTGGAGAAAGACCGATGGGGTGCGCACACTGAGAACCGAATCAATAGGAAGGAATAAATCATGGGTATGAGAAAATGATAGAAAAAAAAAAGATTTATCGGAAATCGATCCGTCCATGATTGAAATGTTTGATTAGTTTTTGGTCTCGTCAAGCGTATGACAGCCGCGAAGAAGCAAAATTATACTTTTAAGGTTTATTGATGGTTCCACCAAAAGAAGAAGAAAAAATGAAAGAAAAAAAAGAAAATTTCTGAAATCTGTTAGCATAATAAGTTTTTAGCAAAGGTGTGATGAACAAGCGACATTGAGTTTTTGAGGATTTTCTCGATTCATTTTCTTACAGTGTCGATTCTAGACTTTCTCTTTCAAATTCTATTTGATGTTTGTTTTTTATCGTTGGCTGCTTCCATACTTTATTATTCTCATACTTTATTCAATGGATGATTATCTATCTTTCTTTTTTACTTCTTTCTATCTGTGTTTGTTTTTAGCAATCGATTATTTATATTTCTTTCTATTTATCTATCTATCTATCTATCTATCTATCTAAGCCTGTTTGTACCTATCTATCTATCTATCTATCTATCTATCTTTGTTTATTCATATCTATCTATCTATATATCTATCTATCTATCTATATCAATCTTTTCATATCTATCTATCTATCTATCTATGTCAATCTGT
>CM042176.1:44367219-44384719 GCA_023376005.1 Doryteuthis pealeii
GTTTGAGTCACTTTTCTTTACCTTACCTCATATATATATATATATATATATATATATATATATATATACCGTTCTTTTCTTTGTGTTCGTGTTTCATATCTTCCCACTGTCCTTGCTTCTTTTTCTATCTCTTTATCTATCTATCAAGTGCTTCCTCCTCCCTTCAATCTGCCTATCTATTTCAGTCTGGTCATATCTGTCCATCTATTTATCTATCTATCTTGATCTGTGCATATTGGATTAGTTGAATTGATAACATCTATCTATCTATCTATCTGTCTATCTATCTTAGTTTGTTCATATCTATCTATCTATTAATCCATATTTATCTATCTTTCTATCTTAATCTGTTCATATATGATTAGTTCAATTGATTATATCTATCTATCTATCTATCAATCAATCTATCTATCTATCTTAGTTTGTTCACATCTATCTATCTATTAATCCATATCTATCTATCTATCTATCTATCTTAATCTGTGCATATATGATTAGTTCAATTGATTATTTTTATTTATATATCTCTCTATCTGTTTGGTCATATCAAGCGTATGACAGGAACGACTAAGCAAAATTATTCTTTTATTAATATTTCAAAAGAGAGAAAAAAATCATTGAAATTTCTTGTCAGCGTAATAAATTTTTATCCGAGCTGTGAAGAATAACAGTCATTTTGAAGATCGTCTGCATTCATTTCTTTACAGTGTTAAGTCTATACTATTTCATATTTTATATTTGATGGTTTGTTTTATGTTTATTGGCTGCTTCCATACATTATTCTTTACTCACCAGATAGATATATTCAGTCGTCTTCTTTGTTCTATTTTAAACCAATTTTTGGATCAGGGTCCTATCTATGAGTTTTAAAAAGATGTATTTTTTATAAATTGAGTGATTTTGAATACCCATCAAAAATGAATAAAAGAAAACGTCTTCGGCATGAAATAACCCAACAAGGGTTGACATACCATAGAATCCAGCCAACCATTTTTTAAATTCATTGTGTATTGTTTACCTATATAAAAGCCTCAATGAACACTCGGCAAAACACACACTTCCTCCTTTTGTCATGTTATAATTTAATAGTGAAGGTTGAAGTTAAATATATTCTACAAACTTAGGAACTTTCACTCTCATCAGAAAATGATTTTTCAATGCAAATAATATGAAAGATCTATTTGAAAATGTCAACATAGATGACATTCTGTCCTTTTTGAGAGAAATAAAATTATACTAAATAATATAATGCATGGCGTGTATTTTATAAAACTATCAACGAATTAAAATTTAACAAATTTCGGCACTAGACGGGCGGTCGGAGAGGCCCCCTCCGATCAATCGGCTGGTCACGTCAAGCACTATCATCTATATGATTTTCCCAACCCTATTGCCCTTATGGAAAGCCTCAACCCCTTTTTATCATATGGGTGCTAGAAGGCGGTGGCAGAGGGTCTACATGTCCTGGGAATAACGTTAAACTCTATCTGATGGTGAGGTTCCAGTTTTGAAGGTTTGGGGAATGTGGAGCACCCCTTCATCACCATTTCTCCCTGATCCACTCTGACCCGGAGTGGTAGTACCTGTTAGGGTTCCATCTATGGGTTAAATAGAAAAACATGAGTTTATGAACAAAATTGTATTATACATTAAGAATGAATTTATTTCACAACTTTGTCGGCATTAAATGACTCACCGAGGTTGATATGCCGTAAAACAAACCAAACCAAACCAAACAAATCTCGGAAAAAATGAATTAAATTTAATGTAATATGGCTGTATAATGAAAAGAAAGATTTTTTAAAAATCGCCTTTAAGAATAATTGGTTTTAGGGTCAATTTAGGATATATTCAGTTGTCTTCTTTGTTCAATAGCACAATGTATGGCGTGTATTTTATAAACCTATCAACGAATTAAAATTTAACAAATCTCAGCACTAGACGGGCGGTCGGAGAGGCCCCCTCCGATCAACCGGTTTAGCCCAGTCGGTAGAGCACCCGACTAGGAATCTCAAGGATCCGGGTTCGATACCAGTCAACTGAGTAGCACATATTGGGTAATCTGATATGTGTGGTAAAGTGGGGAGCTGACAGAAGATGTGTCGCTCCTCCTCAGTAAAAAAAAACAATCTACCTGCTAAAGAGCTAGCGAAAAGTGGATATTCCTCGTTGTCCGGCTGATATCGGCAATAGGCCACTCCGATAAAATTTATCATATAGATGCTAGGGCTTACCGTAGTCAGTTAATTGATCGGAGGGGTCCTCTTCGACCGCCGCCTAGTCTTTTTTCGAAACCCTAGAGTGCCATTGCTAGGGGACCAACTAGAATTAGTTTTATCGTAACTCTCATGTTCCACAATTTTTCAGCTCTCAGGAAAGGTCCATGTTGCGACACAATGGTTATAACGTGGAACCATGATGGGAGTTTGAGTCATTAGTTAAGGAAAAGTTTGAGTAGTAGCGTGGTAGTTAACGAACATTTCAAGAATGATGTAAGAAAAGACGCGTGGCATTGTTTTTGATTGGAAAAGGAATGATGTGGCTAAGGGGAGAAAGGAATCGTGATAGGTGATAGTTGGGAGATTCAGCCTGGCTGTCGAAGGGTTGAGACAGGCTAAGGCCTGATCTCCCCCGTACGGTGATCATTGGCAAATTAAAATAAAATATTTAAACAAAGAGTGTCTTGTTAATTTAATTGCAATGACAAATTCAGTCCTTAATCTGAAGAAACAACCCTCAGCAGAACTCAACTCCCTTGGTTGAGAAAATGTTGGTTAAAAGTCAACCCAACTAGACAACAAGATAACAGTTGTAGATGGTAGAAGGATCAGCAAGAAGCAAGTAATATCTCCTCACCAAGTAAGTCTAAACTCTCTCAGATATCTCTCTCTAATATCTTTTTATCTCTAAAGAACTTTCTTATCAAAGAAATCTCCCTCTCATCACAACACATATCTATAAGACGACAGTTGGTACCGTGCCCGGAACATAGTACCATAATTGATACCGTACCCCCAGCATAGTACCATAATTATTCTTAGTACCATAATTATTGTTCCTCCAGTGTAAGGGTAGGGCAGACCGGGCTCTATAACCCTGGTATGGTAACCGTTCTAAGAGAAGGAAAACTTTGAATTCAAACTTGTTAAACTCCGCTTAAAAAACTGTCCTTGTGTCGCAATTTACTCATGCAGAGAGGTTGCGTAAATATATATGATTACAGCAGTGTCTCACTGTTGCATTGCCAAGAGAAGGCGACAAAAACGTTGACTTCACTGTGAACTCAAATCTAATGGAACTCGTGTATTTAAAAAAAAGATTGAGATCTTCACACTATATGGCAATACATTGCAATTAGTAGACCAGTTCACACCCCAAGTAGTAATATCTCATCCACAGAAAGCGAGGTCCATATATGCAAATTTAGAGAGAGAGGTTGGGTACATATCCATATGGCAAGAAAGTTATTCCGTCCTTAGTAGGGGGGGGGGCAGTATATCTTCCGCGATCTGCAATGACCTCAGAGGTCAAGACTTACCTGAGGACCCAACAACATTTCTATGATTGGAAAACAGTTTTGTATTCTATGTCATATATCTACTATAGAATCGTTTTTAAAGATTTTCTTTTTCCAAAGAAATAACAGCTTTGAGCCATACATGACCTCTGACACCCTCTATTGACCCTAGGACAGTTCAATTATTCTATCTCGACCCTGGAAAACAAAGTAGTCTGATACACTAACTTTTAACTCCCAGCGTGGAACTGGCTTTATATCGTTATTTTACAGTAGCTCAGTCGGTAGAGCGTTCGGCTAGAAACCACAAGGTTCCTAGTTCGATACTGGTCCCCGCCAACTCAGCGTATGAGCAACACAGGGATCTGTGCGGTAAAGTAAGGAGATGATGGTAGGTATGGCGCTCCATCTCAGACGCTAAAATAATCTCCTTGGTCTAGCGCTAGTGAAAAGGGGATAGACTCCCTCACTGCATGGCTGATACCGACATTACGCCGCCGCGACGACCCTACTTAGTTATATATCCATCTCTCAATGGATCTATTTATCTATCTCAATTCGGTTCTATCTTTCTACCTATTTATTTTAAAATGTTAACAATACTGTTCCTATCTGTCTATCTATCTATCTATCTATCTATTTGTCTGTTTGTCTGCATGTCTGTTTTGAAAACATCTATATTTCTTTCATTCTATCTTTCTTTTTTCTATCTATCTATTTGTGTTTCCGTCCATATTTTCTCTCTTTGTCTCTTTCTTTCTATTAATCTATGCATCGATATATCGACATACATACATACATACATACACATTATATATATAACCATACAGTTCCTATCTATCTATCTATCTATCTATCTATCTGTTTTTGTAACATCTCTATTTCTATCTATCTTCTTTTTTCTATCTACGTATTTGTATTTCCGTCCATATTTTCTATCTTTCTTTATATTATTTATGTATTGGTTTATCAACCTACACACACACACTCACACACACACACACACATACAAACACACACACATACATATATATATATGTGTGTGTGTGTGTGTGTGTATGCGTGTGTGTGTTTGCGTGTGTGTGTGTGTTTGTATATGCGATTTTTCTCATCTATACGTCATTCTTCCGAGCTGTCAATGATATTTGTTTCTCTGTAACTTTCTTTATTGATTCCTATCAAACTTTCTTTCTTTCTAAATTCCCCTGCCTGCTTCTCTCTCTCTCTCTCCTCTCTCTCTCTCTCTCTTCTCTCTCTCTCTCTCTCTCTGTATATATATATATATATATATATATATATATATGTGTGTGTGTGTGTGTGTGTGTGTTGAAAAAAAAATTAAGGAAAGAAAGTATTCAATTGATAAATTAGGATATTTTAATTAATTTAAACTTTACACGGTGTCTCGGTCAAGAGTTGATCCATGTATATACATTGTTCTATCTATTATTATTTTTTAAATAACAAAATAAAATGAAATAATAATATAGAAAAAAATGTAGAAATGTTCCACACGCAAAGAAATATCAACCTTCATCAGACTAATCTTTATTTGTTTAAATAAAATTCGTTTAGCGCGGAGAATTTTGAAATTTTCGTAAAAATAACTTTTTTTAAAATCACGTGAAGAAAGTGTTGAAACGCGGTGGAAAAAAGACAGTTATAATGAGGTCAGTTATAATGAGGATTTTAAAATGGCTGGAAACAAGTGTTGTGGAATTTTAATTTTCAAAGCATGAGGGATATAATATATATATTATATATATATATATATATATAATCCACTCATGTTTTGAAAATTCGACCACAGATTTTGCATTTGTAGGTTGTCCCTGTAGATGATGATATTCCGATGCTTTGTTGCCGTTGCTTTCTTATGGACCTCTTAGCTTCATGATGTTCTGTCAGGTGACTTCTGGACCCGTCATTCCTCTATAGAGATCTGCGCCACCGAGGGCGGTCTTGAGCCAAATTTTCCAGCTGGAAGGGACAATGCCAAAAGCACCTGAGATCATTTTTGCAGACATCCTTGAATCGCAGTAGGGGCGACCAACTGTCTTTTACCAGATTGTTAGCTCTCCATACAGGATGTCTTTCGGGATTCATCCGTCATCCATCCGACGTACATGACCCAACCATCGGAGACGACGTTGTCTCAGTAGAGAGCACAAAGTGGGAGGTTGAGCTCTCTCTAGGACTGCTTGTTAGTGATCTGTCCCTCCAGGTGATGCCCAGTACACGTCTAAGACAGCAAAGTAGGATATGTTATTACTCGCCGCTCTTGGTGGTGGTAATAAGGTCCATGTTTCCACTTCCAATACTATATATATATTATATATTAATATATATATATATATAAATATATATTTAAAAGGAAAAAGGCCGCAAATGTTAATGTTCTCAGAACAAAATGTTTTATTCTTTTTATCTATAATACGCCGACACGGTGTTTTCTGGTTGTCTTCTTCAGGCATTGAGTTTATATTTTGGCAGAATAATGTCCATATTTGATAGGTTGTGTGTGTTTCTGCAACTTTTCTATTTTAATTTTTTCTATTATTTTATTTTCTAGATTACAATAGAAACAATTACAGAAACACACACAACCTACTCAAATATCGGACCATAATTCTGCCAGCATTAATAACCCAATGCCTGAAGAAAGACAACAGATCAGACAACACGTGTCGCGTGATGTAGATTAAAAAATAAACATTTTTTCTGGGCAAAATAATACCATTTTACGAGACCTTCTTCTTTTTTATAAATATTAATTTTCTCCCGTTGGAACCAAACAACATTATATATATATATATATTATATATATATATATATATATATATATATATATATATATTAAGCCACACAAATGCAACTTTCTTTCATCACGCACGACAAACGATCTGTCTATTATCTTAGAGTACAGTGACAGTTAGATAGTAGATAGGTAGATACATAGTTAGCTTATACAGATGATAGAAACAAATATATAGACTAGGAAACAAAAATAGTAGATAGATAGAATCAGATATACTAGGAAGAAACATGATGTATTAGGACTGGTTAGTTGGTTATTGTGTTTAACGGCATATCACCCTTTTCGGTCATATTATAATGATGATAGTAAAATCGCTTTTATACAGGTTTGTTTACAGTACTCACTAGGCTTGAATGGTACACCCATCTAAATTTAAACAGGGCCTATTGCTGCTTAACTTCGGTGTTAGCAAGAATTGGGCTTTCCGTGTGACTGACTGTGACTACACAGATATGAACAGATCAACAATACGATTGATTAGTTATATCAATAGATAGATTGGGAACAGACCAATATATATCTTATTTAATGGAGATTGTGTGTTTTTCTGTCTGTAACCGAAACTATATTCCTACTAATCACAATTCTCTTAGTTATTGACATCACATTCTCCATGATTGTTATTTTATTAAACTCAATTATTAATAAAATGTCTTACATTATTAATACTGTTACTATGCTACATAGTTACACATGCAATTATATTTATATATACAACAAAAATGCGGTTTTACATTGTGAAAGGGAAGCTAATTGTCATATAATATTAAAAAATGCGATTTTAATAAATATGTGCTTAGTATTATTGATTTCTAATTGTTTGGTTTTATTTAATGAATATAAGCAAAAATCTCTTCAATGAATCTTAAATGAAATCCATTAACAAGAAATAAATAACTCTCATTTTTATTTTTACTTCCTCTTTTAACTACAATACTTAAAATTGAAATAATAACAATGAAAGACGAGAGTGATGGAAGAGTAAGTTTCAGTTGTTCCATTTTTATTATACCCTCTGTTTAAATCTTATTTTACTCCCTCTTTCAAATCTTTTTACTGTATCTTATTTAGTTTCATTAGCCTTTCTAATTTAATACTAATATATTTTATTACATTAAAACTTAATACTGTGCACCCGAGGGTGCATAATAATTTGACTAGTTAAGTAGTAATAATATATAATATTATATATTATATATATTTATATAATATATTATAATCGTTTTTAATTGTAATTCTTTGGTAGGACTGTTACTATTCTGATTGTGTGATTATCTACTTTTTCTATAAGTGTGTCTTAAAGGTAGGGTATAATTTTGTTCAAATTCATATAAGTGAACTTAATGGGGGGTTCTACATCTTTAATTTCTTCAATTAATATCAGTAAATTGCATTTTTTTTTTTGTATGAAAATGTTTCATCGATGTGCTGAAACGTTGTTAGATAAGAATATATTTGAAAGGAGCCGGGATTCCTAAGAATTCCAGGAATAATTATATATTATAATATCATATATATATATATAGTATATGTATGTATATGCTCATGTAAATATTAGTAACTATAGGTATTATATTATATATTTATATATGTATATAAATTATGTATAATATATGTATATGGAATATATATGTCACATAATTATATATAATGTATTTATATATGTAAATATATATATGTATTTATATTGTATATATATATGTGTATATATATAATATATATGTATTACTATATCATACATATATATATATCATATATAATATATATATATATATCTCATATATATATGATATATATATAATATACATACACTTGGTTAACTGTAGAGTGGGGTTTCTGACGAGCTCAATTTTGATTGAACCAGCTGGGTCGACCCTTCATTTTATATCTACCACAATGATCATTAAATTATACCATAGTTATATTATATATATATATATAGAGAGAGAGAGAGAGAGAGAATAGATAGAGATGATAGATGATAGATCATATATAGAATATCTTATTATAATGGAGATTGGTGTGTTTTTTCGTCTGTAACCGAAACTATATTACTACTCAAGTCACAATTCCCTTAATTATTGTTACGTCAAATTCTCCATGATTTCTCATTCTTTTTAAACCTGCATTATTATAAAAATTGTTTTACATTTTAATACTGTTGACCATATCTACATACTAGTAACATGTAATTGTATTTATCTATCAACAAAATAGGCGGTTTACAGTGTTGAAACGAGAAGGCTAATTTGCATATTGATATTTAAAAAATTTTTTTTAATAAATATTGGCTTGTATTATTGATTTCTAATTGTTTTGGTTTCTTTTCTTAAGAATATAACAAAAATCTCGTGGTAAATCTTAAAAGAATTTATACAAGAAAAATAAGAAGTAAAATAATATTACATTATTTTAACTAAATAGTTAAATTAGGAAAATTTACCAATGAAGAGGGAGTAATGGAAAATTGAGTGAATAGTTAGTTTCAAAGTTTTGTTTTATTTTTCGATTATACCCCTCTGTTGCCACGATTTTTTATCTGCATTCTTAGTCAGTTTCATTAGCCTTTCTAATTTAATATGATATTTTATTAATACAAACTTAAATCTTGCACACGGAGGGTGCATAATATTTGCTAGTATAATAATTATACACACACACACACACTCACACACACATATATATATATATATATATATATATATATATTATATATATATATATATATATATATATAATAGATAGATAAGATAGATAGATAATAGTTATATATAAATGTCGCCTAAATTGTTTTCCGGTGTAAATAACACTGGGCAGACAAAGTATTGGGCCGCGAAAGTTGTAACGAACAACAATAATCAACTGGATTTTTAGATTTAGATGGATTCTTCTTTTAATTTTTTTTATTTTTATTTTTTTTTGGGGGGGGGGGCGATGTTGGCGGGTGCAGAGCAACTGTTGTATTTTTTTTAAATTATTATTATTTTCTTTCCGATATCTCATCTTTATCGAGTGCGATCTGTCCCCCGTTCAACAACGATTAAAGTTTTGGTGTAAATTTCTTCAGTCGCCCAACCCGCCACCCGACGCAACATAGCTAGACTGTTTCATCGATACTGAGGTTCGCATATCAAACAGCTCATTCTGAAGTGGTGGTCTGTCAATTTGCCTTCGTGCACAATTCGATGGAATCGAACGCTGGGTGATTTTTCAGGAAATTGGGTATCGAACTGTTATATTGATCCAATAAAGATATCTCACTTGAAACCCGACATGAAAATCTTATGTATATATATTATATATATATATATATATATATATATATACTGTAGTAAGGTGTGCCAAAAAAGTATCACGACTTCGTACTTTTGACACACATCTCTCTTTTCTGTCTCTTAATATATATATATATATTATATATAATATTATAATATATATATATATACATCAGTATTGAAGAAAACACTATAAACTTGAATCATTACAAAAATTATTTCAACCGTTATTATACGGTATCTTCCAGGTAATCTCAAGACATGACCTTACACCACACACACACACACACACACACACACCACACATATATATATATATATATATATATATATAAATATATATACAAGGGGTCTCAAAAGTATCAATACTTCAGTAACTTTTTGTAAACACATCCCTTTCTCTCTCTTAATATATATAATTTTATGCATAAACAGGACAATGGGCAACATTTAGTTTCCAGATGTCCATGTTAAACCAATAGAGAAGAACTTGTATCAATCTATATATTGAATACTCGTGTCCTTAATTGTACGACCGTTATATCTTGCAACAGCCCCTGGGTTAAAATTAGAACCATCCAAAATCCGTCTTGAGAAATGCAAAAATGTAAATCCTGATTATACTGGTGTTCTGCCTTATCCACCGAATTCTTTATTTTTTTATCCCGTGTCGTACCTCAACTAGATTATTGGCCAGTTCCGTTTTTCTTATAAAGAAAGAAGGGAGAGAAAAAGGGATATGCTACCCAGCAAAAAATACATAGAAGAGTGAAAACAGATAGGGGAAAGATAGTTAAGGGGCGTGATCAAACGGAAGCGATTAAGCAATCTGTTCAATCGAGTATGAAGAAAAGATGAAAAGAATAGAGAAAATAAAAGAGTTATCAAGATATTTAACTTTATATATATTGAACTAATTTCGCAATAGTCTTAAGTAAACATATCAACATAGTCGTAATGGCAACGTGAATAGGCTGCATCATGCATAGTAAATAGTTCTTGAATTCGCAGTGGTGCTATCAGTTCACTTTTGTAATAGTATGTTTGGGAAACGTAATGAACCTCAAAAATTCGAGACCGACGTCTAAAAATCTTCCTCAACTTGGCTGTAATTTTTAGAAATACGCAATAATGTAATATAAACTATCAACTAAAGAACATAAGAAGCTGCACGTGAAGGCCCTAACAGACTCATTGGCTGAAAGAAGAACTGATGTTGTACTCACCACATCAGGCCATATTATATGGACAATGGCCCTACAGCCAGGTTTTGGTAAACTTCAATTCCTTTATTCATATATATAATATATATATATATTATATATATATATATAATATATATAATATATATATATATACCATTACACAGATGAGTGCTTCTCTATTCTGCACAGAGCTAGGTCCTAAGCAAACATCTTACCGTCTTGAGGCTGTTAGTATTTCTTTTCTTAGACCTACTGCTGTGGCAAAGAAGCAAACACAGAGACCCTCCATTTATGCTGTTGGGAGCATAACATAACCTGGTTAACCTAGGGCACATATACATACCGCCTCTTTCCCCATTTATTTTTTGTTCCCTCCCCCACTACAATCTGGTTTAACCCCAATTTTGTTCTTAACAATTTCTTTACATTCTGACTTTTTTATTTCAACCGGTGTTAAATATTGAAAAAGTAACGCGGTCGAAAAGGCCTTCGTATCCCTTTATTTATTACTTTTAATAATAAAATATTACCTCCCCATTTTACATATCGATTTCCTCTACTTTTAGTTGTTTACAATTTGCATGTACAAACATATCTCTCTCTCTCTTCTCTCCTATCTATATATATATATATTATAATATATATATATATATATATATTGCTGTGTGAAATGAAACTGGGAGTGAATTCGACGGATGTTGAAAAAAATGAATAAAGGAAAGAAAGTAATAGAATGGATAATATAGGATATCTTAATCAAAAATAATAACCGAAAACAACCGTGTAAGTAAAAATTAACGCGAACACGAGTAAGAAAATTGATTAAAGATATCCTTATTATCCATTCTATACTTTCTTTACCTTTATACAGTTTTTTTCAATATAATATATTTCAGTAAATTGAAGGAAAAAACTGTAATCTTGCTTCATTAACAATAATTTTTATTACAACCGTATTACTACGGCATCTTCAAGGTAATCACAAGAACATGACTCTTACACACACACACACACACAACACAACACACACACACACACATATATATATCTATATAATATATATAATATATAATATATTTTATATATATATTATATTATATATTAATTGACGTGCAGGACATACAAATCACTCTGACCTAGCTGATAAATGATAAGACAATAGATAGATTAAATAGAGAGCTTAAGTGGATAGAAACGAATCGACTCAGATAGACAGTCCCAACAATGGACTATAACAAAACACAGAGCGAAAGAAAGAAAGGGAATATAATTAAAAATGCCTAAATATGTTCGTATATACAATATATCATATATATACTATATATATATATATATATATATATAATATACACGCACACACACACATATATAGTATATATATATATATATCTATATATATATATATATTTACGGTGTGCCCAAAAAAGTATCGGGTCTATCTGTTTCTTAATATATGGTACTAGTTTTCATTTATGTGTTTTTCCTATCAGTCTCAATTCGGGACAAACACCCTCTTATAATATATATATATATATATTATAATAATATATATATATACTAATATTATATATTATATATATTATACTATATANAGAGGCAATATTGCTAAAGCACACAGGCCGACCTTATAAATATAGTGGAAACAAAATATCCAACGAGTAGGAGTCTAAACAATGAGTAGAAATAATGTCTAGATAAAAGAAAATCACACGATAGTCCGTTTACACAATGAGGAATATAATATATAGATTATATAGTTTATATATAGTATATATATATAATATATATAATATTAAGCAGAGCAGGACGAGAGAGAGAAAGAAAACAAGTATAGATATAATATAGATGATCGAGTTATATATATACTATATCATATATATAATAGAGACCATGTATATAAATATATGTTAATATGAACAAAGTATATTGTATATATACCCATAATATATACTATAATCATATTCCTCTAAAGATAGGTGAAATGCATATATATATATATATAAGATGAGACTACCCGAGAGAGATCCCTCAAATATGACTCGCATATGTAAAAAACCCACCAGCTACTTATATATCATGAATCATAGTCAATATATACCACTATAGATACTAATTATAACATTATATATAAAAAGAACAACGCTGTATATATTAGTTCTACTAATATATGAAACAAATGTGGTATATTGGGCAATATATAACAATCAATTATATATAAATACCACTCTATATATGCCAAATCATATCACTATATATATAATATATATAAAATAATATATATATAACTATATAATATATGAAGAGAAGAAAGTAACTTTGTACGAGATATGAGCGGCGAACCGTGAAGTCTCAGAGAAATCGAGGGTTAGGAAGTCGAGGGAAGAAAAACCACACAAATGAAAAAATAAGTAGAATTCTCGTCGCGCCTCCGAGACTTACCCCTAGTTCAATTCCTCCTGACCGAGCTGGTTGGCACAGTTACCTTAATTATGGATCATCGCTGAAAAATACCTCTGGGAAAAGGTAGACAACCAATTTATGAAACATACTGTTATTACTCATACAAATATAATTATATATAACTATAGGACCATGGTATATAGTACCTATAGTAGTCAATATATTTATATAATATGAACCAAGTGGACAAGTGAATTATCACTGTGGGTGAGACACAGTGCTTACTTATACTACTATATATACCTAATTAGCAGCATTGTTATAATAATATAAACATAACCACATAATATCACATGTCTATGGACAAAATATATATATAATAATAACATAATACTATATCAGAATTATATTATCATAGTATATATAAATACTACCTGTAAAAACTGTTAAAGAAGAGAGTGAATGAGTGCAAGAGAGACGAAGAAAAAGAAGAGAATGACACCATAGTAGTATATATTGTTTCACATCTTCTACGGTGGAAACAAGTAATATAGTATATTCGATGTTATATATTACGCATATATATATATCATATATATATATATAATATTAATTATATACTAACATATATATTATATAATGAATAGATACTAATACAAGATTTTTAAAAGAAGAACACTAAGCAGAGCCACCAGCAAGAATCTGATAATAACTAAAAAGATCCAATTATATGAACGGGAACCAATATTGTAAGAACTTCCAAAGAAAGAAAAACACTTGAAATGAACGTCAGTATGGGCGAGAGTGAATGATATAGAGAAAACATAGTTATATTATTTGATACATGAAAAAAGTTATTATTATATATACTCATATCTTCCCGATAAATAATAATATAATAGAACCAAGTATATTATTAATTAATACTCATCCCCATAGAACAATAGTAATAAGATAATGATATATAACTAAGATTTATGATCATACGACTATCTCTCTCTATATAATATAATAGTATATTAATGAATAGTATAATATATATATATAATATACTTGCTCTTATATATATATAATACAAGAGATATTAAATAAGTCTTCTTTATTGATAATACGAGGTACAATAAGGATAACCTACTCGGGTTTCAACCATTAATTGATCTTCAGGAGTTAATTCAACTGATTAATCCAAAATATCAAATCACAGAGATAGTATAATACATTCCCCATAAACGTAATATCACACATCACCCTACTTCATATCAATACTTCAATGTCTAAAAATTTTCCCAACGAAACTTACCTCAAAATATATACTAACACTACATTATAACAATATTTCAATATGTAAAATAACCACATATATAATCAACATATTACAAAACCCATTACAATAAATATAAGGACAAATACCAATCATCGTAATATACATCAGACCTAACACCCATTTCTCCATAAAGTAATGGAAACAAAAACACAAACAGAACGACAATTCCTGCAGAAAGTCCTATTTATTCGTCGAATACCATTCACTAATTCACCAAAAAATTCGGAGCCACCTGTCTGTGTGTTTTAATTCCAGTGTTAGTGAGAAAAACACCAACTATCACTTTTAACTTGAAGCGTTTGAATTATTCAAATACCCAAGTCCACCGAAAGTTGCCCGTCACACGTAGGCCGGCTTTCGGCAATGCCAACTTTGCCATCCCTCAGGGAAACGTCAAGGCGATGCGAAATAGATTTCAAGTGTCTCCGTTTAATCGAGAATGCTAACTCCCGTACACGAACGTTTATCCCGGAGAACCGAGAAGACACACATGTAATCGACTTCGGACAGATTAATCCAAATTCGCATATAGATTGAATCCGAAAGTTCGATTTTAACCACTGGATATCCTTAATGTGAGGGTGTGTGAAACATCGAGTAGTTATTACTTTTACCTGTATTACAATAAATTACTTCTACTAACGTATTGAGCACTTTTTATTTGTTATAATCGCTGTCTTACCTTTCTGTATTTTGCATCAACTAACCATTGTGACCATATTCACCGGTAAGTCACCTTTTCCAAAATACATATATGTTTCTTATATATATATATATTTATTCTTTTATATACATATTTCTTTGGAATATATATACTTGATCTTATATATAATATTATATATATATATTATATATATATATATATAGGTATATGTAAAAACAATTTTTTTTTTATGTGATAAACACAAGAAAATACAGTGCTCAATCACAAATGTAAGAGCTAATATTTATTTATTTACAAAGTTTTCACAGATCAATGTTCATTATAAACAGCGACCCAGGTTTCATGCCAAGGGGCAATCATCAGGCTTTGAGCAAGATCCCATGGTGTTTGATGAAGTTCTTTACTCAATGTCACATTTGTGACCGCAAATAACGTCGGTTAGTTCCGCGGGACGCTATTGTAGTTCGGATTTACTAAAAATAAATTTTTTTCAAAATTTGCATTTTTTGTAGTAATGCCAACGAAGTTGCCTCCCTTATTCGTTAAAAATAAAACATTTTTTTAAATTGAGTAAAGAACTTCAACAAACACCATGGGATCTTGCTCAACAACCTGATGATGGCCCTTGGCATGAAACTCTGGTTCGCTGTTTATAATGAACATTGATCTGTGAAAACTTTGTAAAAAATATATATATTATATATTATATATATATATATATATATTAACCAAGTATATATACGTACAAAGCAAGATATATAATATATGTATAATATATATATATATATATATATATATATATGTAGAGGTGTATATACATTTACGAATACAGATAAATAACAAGTTAAATATAGTTATTTACTAAGCTTAGCTTACATGTGCATAGGGTTCGTAGTATGGGCACCCAATGAGAATCGAATCACTAACAATGGTTGCAAATCTAACTGCAGCAACCCATGACACAACGTGTCATGGTCAGTTCAAATGATCATTTCAATGCAGGGACTGAATGAGCAGAATTATATATATATTATATATATATATATATATATATAATATATATACTAAATAAAGCTTTATACCCATATGAATTCGTTCTAGTGTGGTTGCGTTTAGTTGTCTTTTTTGGTTTTTTTTTTAAAAATTCATTTGTTCTTGTCAACATCGCTTTTTTTTGTTGTGTTTTGTTGTTGTTACCCTCTTTATCGAGTAGATAAATTGATATTTAGCAATGTTAGTTATTTTAAACCGATCAATTTATTTAAACTAGTTTTTCAACCGTATATAGATATTTATAGACATTAATTAGAATGTATATATTTTACTTTGACAATTTTTTTTTTTTTTACCCCTTAACTACATGTATATATTCTAGTCATTACCAGCGCGAAAAAAAAAATAGTTTAAATTCCGTATTCAACTTCAACCAAATTGAATATGGAGTAATTTGTATATTATTTTAAAAAAACAAAAAAAACAAAAAACAATAACAAAAAACAAAAGACTTCTCAATTGTTACAACTTACATTCTTTCAGTCTCCTATATCCAATGTGTTTTTCTTCTTAGTAACATTCCTAGCCATGCCAATGCATTTATTAAAAGAAAATGTCTGAACGCGCGATCCTGTTTATATCAATACTAAACTAGTCTGATCATAGATTGGCTGAAGAAGTGGCCATTCAGATATAAAGATTCGAGGATCGCGTTTGTCGTAGTCTAATTTTTTTTCTTTGTTGCACAAGGGTGGCGGGTTGGAGTTTGATCGGCTCCAACAGGGTCTGGCTGGCTGAGGGGGGTATTATGTTGAAAGACCCGAAACCCCCCCCTATGAAGCTAGCCAATAACATACTGACGACGCCACTTTGCGCTAAGTCTAGCGTATTTCAACATATATATATATAATTACCAACTCAAGAGCAGGATGTGACACGAGGTCAATTTCTTAAGCAGAGTTAAACAGGTTTGAATTCAGAGTTTTCTTCTCCTAGACTGGTTGCCATACCAAGGTTAAAGAGCACAGTCTGTCCTATTATTTACCCATAGCTGGAGGGAGAGTAAGATTTATACCTTTCCCAATGGTATTAGCGCTAAGTGAAATGCAATTACCACGTCCCGGATTTGAACTCGGAGCGACGAGTCCATTTCCCATTTCTTTAACCATTACACCACGCGCTTCCTACATATACGTTGGTATATGTGTAAATACAGTTTACACACACACATACACACACACACACACACACATATATATATATTTATATATATGTATATACAGATACACATAAACATATATAGA
>CM042176.1:44389719-44397774 GCA_023376005.1 Doryteuthis pealeii
TATATATATTATATATATATATATATATATATATATATATATATATATATATAGGGTGTATATTTTTTATTCTCTCTAACACGGTTCGGTGTTCAAAGTACACCTTCCTCAGGAAAATTAAAAAATTATTTGTAGCTAATTTCATATATATATATACTTGTTTTGTCTAGAATTACTTGTATTTCTCTGTCATTTTAAACATAAAAAACTGGGTAATCCTTAACTTGTTCCTCGTAAATTCCTACCATAAAATAAACTGAACCTTTATTTTATGTTCCGTCTTTTTTCAAAAAATGTTTTATTTTTCTTGCACCCGTTATTTACAATACTGAATATATTTTCTTTATTTAAAAACATTTATTGCAAACATATCTAAAAAATAAGATCGGTAAGTAGTAACATAATGACCATCATTAAAAAAAGAAAAATATCATTACATATGCAGTTTATTTTTAATACATTTAAAGGGATTTGTTATGGTCAATTTCGACGCGATCCGCCATTCTGTCTCTTTTTCAATGGTTTTAGGTGCTTGTTTACAATTTTAATGTAACATTCGCGATTGCAAAAAAAAATACCAAAAATCAGGTAATTATCCGATTTTAATGAAATTTTCAGTATTGATTTATCAATTAATGAATTTTATAATGCAATTATAATATGAAAAGCCTGATGTTAAGTTTAAAATGTTATATTTTTAGATTCTAAAAATAAATATCTATTTAATGCAAACCTTATTTTATTACATCAAAGTATACTTTTTGAAGAAAAACTCTATTGAAAATGTACCCCCCCCCTCTTTTTTAAGCAGAAAAAATATGGATGTATAATTTTTTTCTTTTATAAAATAGTAACCAATGAAATAATTATCGAAATGAGTAAAAAATAAATCTCCAAAAAATTAATTATCTATTATTTTTTTACATTTTATTTTTCGATTTTCGGTACTTATTTCCTCATAGAAAAATTATTGCAAAAACCCGGACATAAAATGAGGGTTCAATTTATTTTATAGTAGGAATTTACGAGGAACAAGAATGAAGATTACCAAAAACTGAACCTACAGCTTAATTGATTTTCCGATTAAGACTCCGACCCGAGTCATTATCATCATCATCATGTCGCGCTTTCAGTGCGGATATCCATGACAATCTCTCTCCATCCGTCCCTATCGCTCATCATTCTCGGGAGGTCCTCTATGCAGCATCCTGCATCCGCACAGAGCTGATCAATGTACGTTTTTGCTGGTCGGCCCACACGGTCCATGTGCTGGCTTCCACAGGGGAACGTCGCTTATGAGTTCTTCCTTGCTTCTCCAGCAGTGTCCTGCGTGTCTTGTCCGTCTTATTCCGATGGTTTGTGTGATATGTGGCAGGTGGCCGTACAGCTGTTTTCTCGTAGAGTGTTGTTTCCATGTCTTGTTCCGGATGACCCGCAGCATTCTTGTGCAGCTCCCATCTAGTCTATTCTCTAGTCGCTTAGTTAGGGTCCAGGTAGTGCAGCCATACAACAGTACTGATATGACAACGGCCTGGAAGAACCGTCTCTTTAACTTCTCTGTCAGGTTGGATTTCCATATGATCGATAGTTTATTTATAGCGGTCCATGCTTTTCCTATACGTGCACTAATGTCATTTTCTGTGGAGGAGATGTTACTGCCTAAGTATCTAAATTGTTCTACAGAGTTTAGGAGTTTGCCGTCGATGGTTGATTAAGCTTTAAGTTCAAAGGGAAGAGTTTAGATTTAAAGACTAAAGTTTACACTAATTTTTTCTACTACTATAAATGCTGTATATTTTATGAAATATATTGAGCTCTTTTGGATTAATTACTTATGCTACTACAATGAAAACGTGGTAAAAACTTTTTGATGATGAAATATATATATATATATATATATATATATATATATATATATATATATATATATAAAGCAGAAAAATAGAAAAACACGAAGTATTCGAAAAAGATTATTTTATTCTTGATTGGGAAGACAAACAACATTATTTGCATCCCAAGTCCTGATGCAGGTTTGCTAAAACCAAAACGTTATAACGTTATAATTTGTGTTTTTGTATTTTTTTACCATACTGTCAAATTCATTCCATATATATATATATATATATATATATATATTATATATATATATATGGAAATACATTTGACAGTATTGTAAAAAATCTCTCTCTCTTCTCTCTCTATATATATATATATAATATATATATATAGGAGAGAGAGAGAGAGAGAGATAGATACATGAGTGAAAGTCAAATAGTAATACCTTTTTGATTAGGCCAGGTATAAATACCAAAACAGGAACATGTACATGCATCAAAATGAAACTGTTACTCTGTAGATCACATCCCTCCTTCACCACATAGTCACGGTTTCTCTTAAGTGCAATATTCCACCTTCGAATGAGAGCAGGTATCCCTGCCCTGTAAAGTTTTCTTGACTGTTCTTTGAGCCACTTCTTCACTACAAATTTCACTTCCTCGTCACTGGAGTAATATTTGCCTCTCAAATCCTCTTTCATGGGGCCAAAGAGATGAGAGTCTGAAGGTGCAAAATCTGCTGAGAAGGACGATGCGTACGTTAGTGAATAGATGTATCAATCAACAGAAATTTTACGGGGCAGGGATACATGCTTTCATTTGAAGGTGGAACATTGCTATTGAGAGAGAGGATGGCTATATGGAGAACTACAGATGTGATCCACAGAGGACCAGCTTCATTTTGATGTATGATACATGTTCCTGCTTTGGTAATTATACCTGTCCTAAACAAAATGACATTACTTTTTGACTCACCCTCGTGTGTATATATATATATATATATATATATATTTCGGTATATTTATTAGTAAATCTTGCTCAATATCATGGATTGAGCATATATATATATACATAAGGTAGAATAACATGGAGTCAAAGGCACTGATAGTTTCTCAATCATATAGGCGAAAAACAGTCAGTAATCAAGTGTTGATGACTTCCAGCTACCCATGCTACTCTATCACACAGACACAGACTCAGACACAAAGACACATACTCACACACACTCAAACACACACACACACACAATTATATATATATATATATATATATATATATATATATATATATATATATTATTATTGTAAAATAAAGTAAAATGTATTCGGTATAAAATAACCCAACAAGCTGTTGACACGCCGGAAAATCTCAAGAAAATCAAACCAAATACATATAGTATCAAACATTTACACATTTTTGTATCAAATAACCCATAAGGCGTTGATATGTCGTACAACAAGTAAACTAAACTGAACCAAAAACCCATACCAAAACGAATAGTGAAGGAGTCTATCCCCTTTTCGCTTGTGTTAGACCAGTGAGCTCTATACTTCAGAGAACAGATCAGATTAGCTCATCTGTGCAACGTATGCGCTGAACCGATATTGAACCAAGAAGTAATAGTTATGAATGTAATCGAATATTTAGGCCACCCTGTCGGTTGGGGCGTTATAATGCACCGACTGCACCTCTGCAGAGGGGTAAGACTCCCCCAATGGGGTCACCTGTTGGTCGTGGGTGGCGACCCGTGATGCTTAAGGATAGAGCCCAGGTGGATGAGCAGTTCATGATGAGCAATACTCCACTAGACGGGCGGTCGGAGAGGCCCCATCCGATCAATCGGCTGGTCACGTCAAGCCCTAGCACCTATATGATTTTCCCAACCCTATTGCTCTTATGGCAAGCCCCAGTCCCTTTTTATCATATGGGTACTAGAAGGCGGTGACTGCGGGTCTACATGTCCTGGGAATGACGTTAAACTCTATCTGATGGTCAAGTTCCAGTTTTGGAGGTTTGGAGAATGTGGAGCACCCCTTCATCACCATTGCTCCCTGGTCCACTCTGACCCGGAATGGTAGTACCTGTTAGGGTCCCATCTATGGGTTAAATAGAAAAATGTATTTATAAAAAATTGTATTATCCATTAAGAATTGATTTATTTCAAAACTTTATCGGCATTAAATGACCCACTGAGATAAAACAAAACAAACCAAACCAAACGAATATTTAGGAAGTCATCACATTTCGGCATTAAATGACCCACAAAGTGTTGATATGTCGTTAAATAAAGGGATCAATAAATCAAATAAGATCTATTTCTCTCTGCGATGCTCGAAAAACAAACGTCAAAGTTTAATTTGTTTCTTTTATAAGGGAAAAATAATGTTCAATGGACAATGATTAATGTGGTTCGCGACATTTTTCCCGCTCTTTTTATATCGGGCAGTTGTTATTTATTTGCTTCAGGGTCTCTTTGTGTCTCGACCATTGTTATCTGAAAAAAAAAAAAAAAAATATATATATATATATATATATGTGTGTGTGTGTGTGTGTGTGTGTGTGTGTGTGTGTGCATCTATATATATATGTTGTTTGTGTGTATGTTTATGTATGCAATATATATATACGCATACGTATAATGCATATATATATTATATATATATAATATATATATATATATATATATATATATTCATCTATGCATATACATATGTGTTTATAGATGCATATACATATATTTACGTAGGAATATATGTATGTATATAATATGTTATGTGCACCATATATAATATATTTATATATATATATATATATATATATATATATATATATATATATATGCATCTCTATATGTATGTGTGTATATCATGTATGCATGTATATATAGACATACGTATAATACCTATATGATAGGTATTATATCTAATTATATAATATAATATATATATATATATATATATATATATATACATATATAAATATTTTTTTATCTATGCATATACATATGTATTTGTAAATCCATATATATATATATATATATATATATATATATATATATATATATGCATAGGTATAATACATATGTGTATATATATGTATTTAATATGTGCACCATATATATATATTAATATATATATATATATATTATATAGGCATGTACATATGTATGCAAATAAATATAAGTTATGTGCATTATATATACATACACATATATGTACACATGTATATGTGTATGTATAACTTTAATGTATATATGTATGTATATATATGTATATATGCATGTACATACATATATGTAGAGAAAGTGAGAGAGAGAGAGAGAGAGAGAGAGTGTGTGTGTGTGTGTGTGTGTGTGTGTGAGAGAGAGAGAGAGAGTGTGTGTGGTGTGTGTGTGTGTGTGTGTTCGTGTGTGCGCGCGTGTGTGAGAGAAACAGAGATGTAAATAGAGAGGCCAGGACTGAATTAGTGTATATATATATATATATATATATATATATATATATATATATATATATATATATAGAGAGAGAGAGAGAGAGAGAGAGAGAGAGAGAGAAGCAGGACTCTGAATTGGTTTATTTTTCACTCGTCAACACTAAGCAAAATAAGATTGATGAGAGAGCGCCCTCTATTACAGGTAACGCCATAATTTATCATAAAGGTAAAAAAAGTCATTATTCACAATTCTTTTTCGCGGTTTGCCACTAAACTAAAATGGCTACTGACCTACAAAAGCCAGTTTGAGTTACTAAGCAGTAAATAATTCTAATAAAAGAAAACGCAAAATACACATTTTAGAGGACACTTTTTCCTAACAGAAGTCGAGTTCATTACATATTGACTAACCCTTCCGCCCGAGTAGGATGTGACACAAGGTCAATTTCTTAAGTGGAATTGTTACATTCCATCATTTTCGTAGTTATTTATCGTATTTGGACATATGGCGCAACGGATATATATATCTACCAACGCCTCCGCACGAGTAGGATGTGACACAAGGTCAATTTCTTAAGCGGAGTTCAGCAGGTTTGAATTCAGAGTTTTCATTCTCCTACACCTGCTGTGTAACCAAGGTTAAAGAGCCCAGTCTGGCCTACTTTTTACCCATAGCTGGAGGGAGAGTAGGATTCATACCTTTACCAAGGGTACTAGCGCTAAGTGAAATGCAATTACCACGTCCAGGATTTGAACTCGGGGCGACAAATCCATTTCCCATGTCTTTAACCATTACACCACGCGCTTCCTATGGCGCAACAGATATATGCGTTGATTTAATACAATTCTAAGTGATTGTCATCTCTGGGCTGCATGTTCAATCCTGGGCAAGGGTGACTGTAAAATAACAACCCCTCCGCTGGAGTAATATATTTCACAAGCTCAAATTATGAAGTGAAATTATTACATATCAGCTTTTCTGTTCTGTACTTGTCTTATTTGAACACATAGCGCAACGGATATAGGCGTGGAGGCACGTGGTGTAATGGTCATAGAGAATGGTCTCGTCGACCAGAGTTCAAATCTTTGACAACGCTGTCTACGTTCCCTATAGCGCTGATACCCTTGAGAATTGTATGAATCCACCATCTTTCCCTCCAGCTATGGGTAAATAGCAGCGCAGACTAGGCTCTTTAATCTTTGTTAGGCAACCAGTCTAGGAGAAGAAAAACTGAATTCAAACTCGTAAAACTCCACCTAAAAATTTACCTTGAGTCATATGCTACTTTTGTGGAGGGGTTGGTATATATATATATATATATATATATATATATATATATATATATATATATGCGTTGAGTTAATACACTTATAAGTGATTGCCATCTCAGTGCTGCAGGTTCGATTCTGGCCATAGAATAATTAACACAGCATCTCTTGTAGTGAATACCCATATATAATATTCGTAAACTCGTTCTCGATTTTTTTTTATTATCTAGGTTGAGTATCTATCTTCTTAAGATTCTGGTCTGATTGAGATGTCCGTGTTGATCGTTCGTTTTTAATGACAACACAACTATATATATATTGCTCTGTATATAATTTTAAAAGATTTTATACATTGAGCTCTCTATGGTGATTTAAAGATTCACTGTATTTGTACATACTGGATCATACAATAATGATACAGTGTGTCTTAGCAATCACATATAGAAGCATCCCTTACTACCAAGTTTTGGATATCTCTCTCTCTCTCACACACATACACACACACACACACACATATATATATATATATAATATATATATATATATATATATATATTTGTATATGTATAAGTATTAACTTATTAAAGTGGGTATAAGAACGATCGTTGGAAGCGCACAATATCCAGAGGTTAAGGTTGAGAAAAAACAAATACAAAGTGCTCAATACAATGTAGAGCATAAATTATATATATATATATATATATATATATATATATATATATATATATATTGTGACACCCTGTCGGTAAGTGCACTAGTACGCATATTGATAATACCGACAACCGATTCAGTTTGAAGGTAGATTGAAGTGCGTAGGCAAGTGCGTAGGCGACTAGCGAACAGGAAAGTTCGTAATCTGTTTAACCCTTACATTTCTATCTTCATGACAAGAATAATCTGAAAGAAATTCCTAATACAACTCCGCGTAAGTGTAAGAGGGTTACTGGACCCCCTCCTTCTTTGAGGTAGTTTCATGAAAGTGCAGATGACCCAGTGAACCCATCGCTATGGCAACGACCAGAGTACCAACCCCTTCCCCAGTGCCCCCAACGGTTCCCTGTGGTTTTGGCACCAAGGATCCGTGCACGTCAAAATCACAGTTAAAGAATCCGGCCGACGAACAGCACGTGGAAAATTCGAGCTCTGAGAAAAATTACACATTTTGATTTTTAAGGATGGGTGACCAAGGAGATTGTAGACGAATTAAAAGCCAGTTCATTTTGGATAGAAAGAATCCACCGATGATAAAAAAAAGAAGAAATTAAAAAAAAGGGGGATTGAATAATTGTTTTTCTTTGAAGGGAACTTTTTGACGGATTCCAACGGCAGTATAACTGTCCCTTTTTGAAAATAACTTTTTTGGCCAATTCCAAGGGTACCGTGAGTGAAAAGCAAAATATATCATATTTTCCGTTGTATTCTGTGAATTCCTATTGTTTGCTGTGCAATTCGTGTATTGTTGATATGTTTTGATATTGTATTTGTTTATCTCCCTCAACAACAAACAGAACGATAG
>CM042176.1:44397874-44424264 GCA_023376005.1 Doryteuthis pealeii
TATCGAGTTTTAAACGAATGCTAATATTTCCATTTTTTGTGGGGTTTGGTTGTTGGTTGATTTTTTGGTGAATATAACTAGATGGGGCTACCTGACGTCACCTGGGTAGAATGAGGACAAAAAGTTCGTCACGTTGATCCATTATGATTGACTCTCGAGCTAGATCCTCGCAGGATGTCATTAATCGTTTTATCTTCAAAGTTTCCTCAATTTCTTACATACAAACAAACTGTCCTTTGTATATGTATAGATTACTAAAAATAGCAAAAATATGCACCCTCCGGTCACAAGTATTTATGTTCTAATGTAATGAAATATATCAAAATATGAAACTAAATAAGAATGCAGATAAAAGGATTTAAAACAGAGGGGGTATAATCGAAAACTGGAACAACTTTGAAACTAACTCTTCCATCATTTTCTATTACTCCCGTCTTTCATTGCTAAATTTTCCAAATGTAACTATTAGTTAAAATAAGAATTTTAAACAACAGATGATCATTGCTTTATGCTACCAAGGGAAGTTAATTTAAGTCGCCCCTAGAGAGCTCTAATCATCATCATCATCATCATGATCATGTCACGCCAGCAGCGGCAACAATCTCTCGCCAACCATCCCTATCTTTCATTGATCTCTGGAGGTCCTCGGCACAACATGCAGTATCCGCACAAAGCTGGGCTATGTAGGTCTTTGCTGGACGACCTGCACTGTCCATGTGTGCATGTCTGTGTACTGGTTTCCACAGGACGTCGCTTATGAATTCATCCTTACTTCTCCAACAGTGTCCAGCTGGTCTTGTTCGTCTTACTAGGATGGTTTGTGTGACAGGGGGCAGGTGGTTTGTGGGATGTTGCTTCCACGATTTGTTCGAGATCGCACGCAGCATTCTTGTGCAGCTTCCCTACAGCCTATTTTCCAGCGCCTCGTCAAGGTCCAAGTGGTGCAGTCATACAGTAGCACTAATACCGCTACGGATATACATTTCTTAGCAGATTGTGTTCAATATCATTGATAGAAGAGTTTGTCTTTATTGAGTTAAGGCAACATGAACATGAGTCAACAACACAGGTTTATAACAATTTCTTGCCTAATACGATCCTCAGACGTGGTGTGGAAGTACGTGGTGTAATGGTTAAAGTCATGGAAGTGGACCGTCGCCCCGAGTTTCAAATCCTGGATGTGGTAAGCTGCATTTCACGCGCTAACCTTGGGAAAGGTATAAATCCAATCTCCCTCCAGCTATGGGTAAATAATAGGCGAGACTGAGACTCTTTTAACCTTGGTTAGGACAACCGGTCTAGGAGAAGGAAAACTCTGAATTCAAAACACTGTTTAACTCTGCTTAAGAAATTGACCTTGTGTTTCATCCTACTCGTGCGGAGGGGTGGGTAAATATATATACCAGACTATTATTATGATCTGATTATTCTATATTATATTAGCGCCAGAAAAAGTTAAATGTGATCTATGCGCTGCAATGAGAGCCATGTATTCATTGCTTGTATCATCTGAGGGTAGGTTGGATTCTGTAGCGATGGTAGGCAACTGATCTAGGAGAACAACATATGTTAATTTCAATCTTATCCATGTATGGTTAAAATGAAACACATAAATGTTTTAATGGCCCAGATAATTTTTATGGCTGTCGTAATCTTTTCTTGCTATTTTATGTCGTATTGTATTGTTTAGAATTCAAACCTGTTGAACTCTGCTTAAGAAATTGACCTTGTGTTACATCCTGTTCTTGCGGATGAGTTGGTAAATATATATCCGATCCTCAGACCAAGTTTTGGTCTGAAAACTGCATAGGCGAGAAACTAGCAGTAACCAGGTGTTGACTCCATGTTCACACTATCTTAACTCAACTATATATATATATATATATATATATATATATATATATATATATAGATAGATAGATAGATAGATAGACGGGACTCGCTCGAAAATGTTGCGTGAAGTATCAAACAAGACGTGGAGACACCACCCCACGAGAAAACAGCTGTATGGTCATCTGCCCCATACCACACAAACCATCCGTGTGAGGCGAACAAGACACGTTGGGCACTGCTGGAGAAGCAAGGATGAATTCATAAGTGACGTTCTTCTGTAGAAGCCAACACATGGGTGCACCAGTGTGGATCGCCCAGCAAATACGTACATAGATCAGGTCTACCTTTATACTGGATGCTGCGCGAAGGAGCTCCGGGGCAATGAATGATAGGGAAGTATGGCGAGAGAATTTCATGGATATCCGCGCTACCAGCGCAAGAGGATGATGATATATAGTTGAGAGGAGGCATGGAGTCAACACCAGGCTACTGACAAAAACTCGCCTATTCGATCCTCAGACTAAGTTTTTGGTCTGAAATCAGGTATGAAACTATCAGTAACCAGGCTCTTAATAAATTTGAATTAGGTCAACCGTTCCTTTTCTTAGAAATCTTACAAAATGATTTTAATGTCATTTAAATTCTCTGGCAGTATTTATTTAAACAAAATTTAATTCGCTTTGCTAACTCGTTTTCCCCTAATTCCAATTATCTACCTAGAGCTCAATGGGAGACCCAACGGGTCATATTTTGTATAATATATATAATATATATATATATATATATTATATATATATATATATATACAAAAGTCCAGAGAAGAAATCTTCCTTACGACACAATAGTTTTATTTAAAAAAAACCTGTCGCAGTTTGAGAGCTCAATGTTGCTTTTAATGTTAGAGTCACAGAGCAAATATATAAGTAAAGAAATAACAAAGACTTAGAGATTTAGCTTTATAGTCTATTTCAACAAAATCGCATCTGATGAGTCGGGAGAGTTAGACACTTTGTCTAAGCTCCCTGAAATAGACTATAACGCTAAATCTCTAAGTCTTTTGTTATTTCTTTACTTATATATAATATATATATATATATATATATATATATATATATATATATAATATAAACGATAACTATAGTCTGGGATACTCCCGCTTCAGCTTTCATTGGAATGGTGCGCAAATTGCAGTAGTATTAGGAGAGTGCTCGATATAAAGAATAGAGCTATTATATAATATAATAAAATAATATAATAAAGGTATTACATATCTATTTATTTGATGGCAATAGAACAGTCACAACCTTAGGTTTCATGCATGCAAAAATGCATGCATTCATCAGGTGACGTTGATGCGAATTCTATTGCCATCAAATAAATAGATATGTAATACCTTTATATATTTATTTTATATATATATATATATATATATATATATATATATATATATATACTAGCAAATATATGCACCCTCGGGTGCAAGTATTTAAGTTTTAATGTAATAAAAATATTGTATTAAATTAGAAAGGCTAATGAAACTAAATAAGAATACAGATAAAAAGATTTGAAACAGAGGGGGGTATAATAAAAAATTTGAAACAGAGGGAGTATAATAAAAAAATGGAACAACTGAAACTTACTCTTCCATCACTCTCGTCTTTCATTGTTATTTTTCTAATTTAAGTATTTAGTTATAAGAGGAAGTAAAGAATAAAATGACAGTTATTTTATCTTGTTAATGGATTTCATTTAAGATTCATTGAAGAGATTTTTTGCTTATATTCATTAAAATAAAACCAAACAGTTAGAAATCAATAATACTAAGCACATATTTATTAAATTCGATTTTTTAATATTAATATGCAAATTAGCCTTCCCGTTCACACACTGTAAACCGCTATTTTTGTTGTATATAAAATAATTACATGTTGTCAGTATGTAGACATAGTTAACAGTATTAATAATGTAAGACACTTTTTATTAATAATTGAGGTTAATAAAAAATAAATCATGGAGAATGTGATGTCAATAACTAAGGAATTGTGACTTGAGTAGGAATATAGTTTCGGTTACAGACAGAAAAACACACAATCTCCATTATAATAAGATATATATATATATATATATATATATATATATTCTTCTGCAAAAGAAGTCAAATGATTTTATGAATTATAAAGGGCGCAATAAAGTGCAAATCTCGAAAAAATAAAAGGAATCAAGATAATTAGAATGGACAGATGAATGGGATGAATTACAAATTATAAAAAAGATAATTTTATCTAGAACAAGCGAAATAAATATTGAAAATTGAAAAAATAATAATATATCAAAAAATAAATGAACACTTCAAAACAATGAAAGAGATAGACGAAAGGAGAGAGATGAGAGAAGAGAGAGAGAGAGAGAGAGAGAGAGAGAAGAGAAGAGAGAGAGAGGGTAGGAAAGAGTATGTCAGAGAAAAAGAGAGCGTGAAAGAGAGGGAGACAAGAGAGTACGTGAGAGAAAGAGCGAGAAAGAGGGAGGGTAAGAGAGAAAGAAAGATAGAGGGGGGTAAGGAAGAGATAGGGTAAGATAAAGGGAGGACAAGAAAGAAAGAGGAGGAGGTAAGAAAGAAAGTGTGGGAGAGGGAAAGAGAGGCAGGGAGAGAGGAGAACGGGTGAGAAAAGAGCGAGAGAGCGAGAGAGTGAGAGAGAAAGAGAGAGTGAAACAGAGCGCAAGATAAAATGTGACAAGAGGGAAAGATAGAGAGAGGGGGAATATAAAAGAGAGAGGGAGAGTGAGAGAGATTGACAGTGAGGGGAGGCGCAAGAGACTAAGTGAGAGAGAGAGAGAGAGAGAGAGAGAGTGAGAGGGGGAAGGTAAGGAAGAGAAAGGTTAAGGTAAAGGGAGGATTAGAAAGGAGAGGAGGAGGTAAAAAAGAAAGTGTGTGTTTGAGAGAGAGAAGGAGAGAGAGAGAAGGGAACGGGCGAAAGAGAAGAGAGAGAAAAGAAGAGGGAGGCAAGAAGAGAGAGAGAGAGAGAGAGAGAGAGAGAGGAGAGAGTGTTTGAGATATATAAATAGATAGATAGATAGATAGATGGACAGAGAGATATAGATAGATAGATAGAGAGAGACAGAGACAGAGACAGAGACACAGAGAGAGAGAGAGAGAGACGGAGGGGAACAGAGCGCAAGATAAAATGTATCAAGAGAGAAAGAATAGACAGCGGAGATAAAAGAGAAGGGAGATTGAGAAGAGCGAGAGGATAGAAAGAGAGAGAAGAAGAGAGAGAATAGAGAAAGAAAGAGAGAGAGAGAGATTAGAGAGAGGGAGAGAAAGGGGAAAAAATGAAATATTTCGTAAAATCAACGAATCCCGCGACATTGTTTGTAAACAACAACAAAAAATGAAACACGGAACAAAAACAAACAAACAAAAAAAAAAGATTTTTAAAAAAGAAAAAAGAATTAAAGAAAGAAAAACAAATAAAGAAAAAAAAAAGAAGGAAGGAAATAAAACAAAGTTAATGCATTGACGTTCATTAGGGATAATGAAGAACGTTAATTAGAAAAGATAATTAAATCAATTTTCAAAGTAAAAGGGCGGAAGTAGTTTGCAAAAATAAAAATGGCTGACAACCTCCATTAGCTTGATAATATTGTGTTTCCGTTTCTTCTCTTCTTTCCGCCATTTTTGTGTGTCTATCAGTGTAAATCTCCAGAAATCTTTGTGTAGAAGTGTGTCCTTTGTCCGTGTTTGTTTTGATGGTGTTATGCATTAGTACCCATTTTTTCTTTTTATAATTTTGCTGTTGTATAAATATACAGTAACCCACTATTGAGTTAAGAGCAGATAAAAGCCGGTCTTATATAAAAAAAAAATGAAACATTTTTGGTTTGTTATTCGTTGATTTGCAAAGAAGAGCGGACCTTGACCGCAAAACATGGTAGCCCATAAGTTCCTCAAATAATAATGAAGGTTTCGGGTTAGCTCAGTCGGTTTGAGCGTTCGGCTAGAAATCACAAGGTTCCTAGTTCGATACCGGCCTCTCGCCAACTCAGCGTATGAGTAGCACAGGGATCTGTGCGGTAAAGTAAGGAGCTGATGGTAGGTGTGGCGCTCCACCTCAGATGCTAAAATAATCTCCTTGGTCTAGCGTTAGTGAAAAGGGGGTAGACTCCCTTGCTGATTGGCTGATACCGACATTAGGCCGCCCCGACGACTTTACTTACTTTTACTTATATAGAAATTAGAAAAGTGCGCCAAAAAAAAGATTAATTTATTTTGATATTAACGTTTCGGTTTATGTTAAACCTTCGCAGGACAATATGATAGAAAATACATTATTCGTTGATTTCCAAAGAAGACCGGGCCTTGATCGCAAAACGTGGTATCCCATAAGTCTCTCGAATAATAATGAAGGTTTATATAGAAACTAGAAATGGCTACCAAGTGTTGCCTGGGAAAAGGAGGGAATAATATAAAGTTACTCCTGCAGATCCATTTTTGGTCTTACATAATCAATTTTTTTTTTAAGTTACGGATATTTCCATGAAATTTAATACTTTTTATACGTCATCTAATGATATAATCTCTTGCGCGCTATTCTGCATTAGTACCCATTTTTCTTTTTATAATTTTGCTGTTGTATAAATATACAGTAACCCACTATTGAGTTAAAAGCAGATAAAAGCCGTCTTATATAAAAAATAAAACATTTTTGGTTTGTTATTCGTTAATTTGCAAAGAAGAGCGGGCCTTGACCGCAAAACATGGTAGCCCATAAATTCCTCAAATAATAATTAAGGTTTATATAGAAATTAGAAAAGTGTTCCAAAAAAGATTAATTCATTTTGATAATGAAGTCGACTAATTCTCTAAACTCGGGAAACTTCTTTGCGAACTCTGAAATCTTCTTGTCATAATAGGGAGCCTTCACGAAACTTTGAAACCAGATTTACTGATATATATATATATATATATATATATATATATATATATATATATATATCATAGATTTGGAAAATATTTTTTAGTTCCTTTGGATCTCCCAGTTGCCATCCGTCTATATTCTTTATAACCTATGGTAGGTCCTCAATACGGTATCAAGTGCCGTTTAAGCTTGAGGAATGTAGGTATTTGCCGCTCAGGCTACTCTGGAGTGTATATGTGTAGGTGTCCATAGAATGTCACTTTATGAGTTCGTCCTTACTTCTCTAGTAGTGCCCAGAAATTGGAATTCTTCCAAACCGTAGCCGTATCAGAACTATACTGGCACTTTAATGAAATGTCTAGGGAAAACAACCCCGATAGGAACTAGACAAGAATGTAATGTGCTCTTAAAACAAATCCTGGAAGCAGTACACCATAAAACAGTAGTTATACAATTACTTATATCATATCAGACAAAACGTTCGTTAGAGTCGAAATGGTGCAGCCATACAGTAGCACTGATACAGCTACAACGTGAAAGAATTATCGCCTTATCTTATTAAAGATATCTAAAACATTAAAAAATCAATATTTTCTACTTGGACACCTGGCGCAACGGATATAGTGGCTGATTTAATACAATTCAAATTCATGGTGACAATTATTTGTAGGTTGCTGGTTCAATCCCATCCAAGGGCGATAATAACATAGAATACTTATCATAGCTTAACACTTGCTTAATGGAATGAGAACAGTCTACAGCGCTGGATTGAATAAACTTTTCGCTTTGAAGTACTGTGACTGCACCCGAGTTTGTTGCTTGAAGAATTAAGAGAAGAACACTTTGAATGAAGAAAATGACGAGAATTATGAGAACAAGAGAATGGCAGAAAAGGGTATCGTTTCAGTAGTAGAATGTCCAGTTCTATTCCTTGAAATCGTATGTAGAACAAGAAAAGTCTTGTAGCAGAGAATCCAGTTGTAATCCTGGTTTTGAGTCATTTCAGCAAATTATTTAAGGACAATTACTTAAATACATTCTATGTCATTTTCATTGTTCAATGCCTGCTCCTGATGTTGGCAAAACATAAATATAAGTGGCAATTCTGTTGTATACTCTCCTTACTTCTACTATTCTTCGGGTCGTCTTTATTCTTATGTTCTTCTAGAATGATTTTAGTGTGTCCTTTTAGATTTTTGTGCGTCAGGGACGTAGGATGCGTACTTATCAGCATATCTGGCACGGTATGATAATTTAACAATTATAACGTTTGAAATACCACAGTACGGTAATTAAACTATTGTAACATCTGTCTTTCAGAAAATCTGCAAACTTTTGGGGCGTATCATAATTAACTAATTAGAGTATTTACATGGCTTATTGACATAGCCAATGGGCACGAGGAACCGAGTTCACATCCTGGACGAGGCTTGTTCTTCTGGAACTTGTCTTGGGGGCTTCATGTCTGGTCTTCTATTGTGAATTTCTCGTTATCAGAAGCCCTGGGTCATTGCTAGTTTTTGGATAAATAACCCTAGACTTCAATTTGCTTTATATCATATTTTCATTCCGAAATCCCGCCAGACTACTACGCAGATTGAGTCGGCAGCGCGCTTGGTGCGACTTGCTTTATCCGTGGTTCGGCCGATACTCTAACTAACTCTTTCTAATATAAACCGAAGAGGGTATTTCCCACCGATTCTCACGGTATCCACCGGGAAAGGGATCAGGATGATATCAAGACTTGTCACTCAATCCTTCAAGGCCGCCGGCTGTACTCATTCAGCCATTTTGGTTTCTACACAAACTGTACATAATTGTTAGGGTACTAACAATTATGTAACAATTTCTCGTACATCTTATATCTGTGATAACCCAACACATGTAACAAACCATTACCCCAACATGAGCTACACTTATTCGTTAGAAAAACATAACCCGTTCCTGTTTTGGATTCGAGCATAAAATATCTCAGAGATTAATTAAATTTCTATCGTGTGTTAAACGGCGTGATGAAGAATTTATCACGCTAACAATTTTTTCGAATTCATTTTCAATGCTTAATGATCATTGTATAGAAAAATTAATTGAGCATGACGATTGAAAAATATATTAGAAAAATACAATGAAAGATAAACGAATAAAATTTGTAAGGATAATGATTCAATTCAGGAATTCGGCCACATTAGATTTATTAAGATTTCATTCAATGAACCGGGAAAAACATATGAGCATAATTATTTAATATCATTGAGTTATAAAAATATAATATTATATATATATATATATATATATATATATATATATATATACTCATACACATATTTTAAATATATATATATATATATATATATATATATATATTATGTGTGTGTGTGTGTGGTGTGTGTGTGTGTGTGTGTGAGTGTATTTGGGCAGCATTTTTTTCATTTATACATGTAGAATTAAACAAAGGCACACTCCTGTTTAACAATTTTATTTTTGATCATTTCTAATTTTCTGGCCAACTTTTTAATATTTGGGTGGAATTGGTGGATAAGTCCACCAAAGTTCAGTTCCCCGAGTACTTTCGGCACTTCGAAGTGCATCATCAAAAAAAACAAAAAACTTGAATACATCACCCCTGATGATGGCACTTCGAAGTGCTGAAAGTACTCGGGAACTGAACTTTGGTGACTTATCCACCAATTCCACCCAAACATTAAAAAGTTGGCCAGAAAAATTAAAAAAGATCAAAAATAAAATTGTTAAACAGGAGATGTGCCTTTTGTTTAATTCAACATACACACACATATATATATATATATATATATATTTTTGCTTGAAGGCAATTATAAATGCATGTATCGTATAAAATTCGATAATTATAGAAAATAAACTTGACAAGTAAATCCCGCAAAGGATGGCTCGCCGTGCAGAACACCGTACAGACTGTTTCGACTTTATTAAGTCTCATCAGCGGTGTATACTAACGACTCCTCGACAGGAATCGAAAACCGGGACTTCACAGGCATAGTCAGAGACCATATCCGTTCGGCGCCGGTACATAGGAACAATCCTGCGAAATTAACCTTGTCAAGGAACTATTACACGCCCCTACCATAGCAGGCAAGTAGACGTTTATTTAGTAAACAAACCCGGCCGTTAAGCTCTTCGGCGAAGTGAATAAGATTTTTGGATGTTTGTTTTTAGGGATTCAAGCAAAAATATAAATAATAATTTATTCAACATTGCTTCTAAAAACAAACATTGATCAAGAAAAAATGTCTTGTTAATTTAATTGATCTCAATTACTAAAATAAGCACAACAGAAGCCTTAGAAGAAACCCTTAGTTGGAAGACAGCGACTAGACAACAAGATGACGGCTAAAGAAGAAGAGGAAACAGTCAGACAAGATAGCAAGAAGTTAGTAGAAGCAAGTAAGATCTCCTAACCAAGTAAGTCTCTAATCTCTGTATCTCTCTCTCTCTAATATCTCTCTCTGTGTCTGTCTCTCTGTCTCTCTCTCAATCATCAGAGAACTCTCTCTATCATATACCCGAAGATGGGATATATAACATATCTTTTTGATATTTGCCGTCATGTCTGTAGCTTTTTTTTTGTTTTGGCTATCCTTCAGGTCTTGAGTTACTTGTTGGAAGTCTTGTCTTGATCTTGCGAAGTCTTCTGTGTCTTGGTCCGTTGTTTGTTTTTGATAAACGAACACAAGATTCTAAAAGCAGCAAATAGGCAAAGAATTAAAACTTTAATGGTAATTACGATATTGCTTTGTTGGTTAGTTTTGAAGGCTATCACAATGCAAATGTAAAGAAAAAAAGAAGGTAACTGTGATATTGTTTGTTAACCTGTGATTTAAAATCCCTTCTACAGAAGATTACTAGAACTGAGGTTGTTGCTAGTGGCTGTTCATTTGTTCTGTCTAACGTCTTCCAAATTATGTGTGTGTGTAGGGGGTGCTTGTTTATGTGTGTGTTTGTGTGTGTGTAAATGTGTGTGTGCGCGTTTATGTTTTGTGTGTCTGTTCACTTGCTTTTTTTATTAATTATTATTCCAGATTTGGTTCGCCATCTAAGCATATTGTTTTGTTTACTAACAGAACCATCTGATCTCTTTAAAAAAAATTTTTTTATTAATATGTGTCTGAGATTAACATTCCATATATCGTTTGATTGTTTATGGGTGCGTGTGTGTGTGTGTGTGTGTGTGTATGTGTGTGTGTGTGTGCGGGTTATTTGTAGGGTGTGTGTGTGTTCTGTTCGCGTGCGTGCATTGTTCATAAACGATCATATGTGTGTATGTATTGTAACAGATTTGGTTTAGGAGCTTAGAATGAAATTAATTTTATTAAAAATTGTAATTATAGAGCCTGCTAGGTTTTATTTTGTTTTGTTTTTTGTTTTAATATTATATTTATCTTATTTTATTTTATTTATTTATTTTATTTTATTTTTAATTTTTAATTACGATATTTTTTGGCCATCTTTCTGGAGAAGAATCGCTACGAATGGAATAGAATTTTGTAGCTGAAAACATTTATTCTTTTGTATCTGTCTCCTTTAAAATGTATAGGAGATATTTACTGTTGACTGTGCCCCTTGTGTTAAAGAAAGAAAGAAAGAAGAGAAAGAAGTGAAAGAAGAGAAAGATGAAGAAATAAAGCAGGAAAGATAACAGATTGCAAATAACAGAAGATTTACATAGAAACAAAAATGAATAAATAGATGAATAAATAACGAAAGACTAAATGTCAAAGAAAAAAGAAAGAAAGAACGAAAGAAAGAAAGAGGAATAGATTAAAATATTATGTAAAGAAAGAAGAAAAGAAAGCAAAAAAGAAAGTGAGAAGTAAAGAAATAGAAAGAAAGAAAGAAAGAAAGAAAGAAAGAAGAAGAAGAGGATTATTATGTAAAGGAAAAAGCACAGAAAGGAAAAAAGAAAGAAAGAAAGAAAGAAGAGGAATAGATTAAAATATTATGGAAAGAAGAAGAAAGAAAGCAAAAAGAAAGTGAGAAGTAAGAAATAGAAAGAAAGAAAGAAAGAAAGAAAGAAAGAAAGAACGAAAGAGGATTATTATGTAAAGGAAAAAGCACAGAAAGGAAAAAAGAAAGAAAGAAAGAAAGAAAGAGGAATAGATTAAAATATTATGGAAAGAAAGAAGAAAAGAAAGCAAAAAAGAAAGTGAGAAGTAAAGAAATAGAAAGAAAGAAAGAAAGAAAGAAAGAAAGAAAGAAAGAACGAAAGAGGATTATTATGTAAAGGAAAAAGCACAGAAAGGAAAAACAGAAAGAAGACATAAAGAAAGAAACAGAAAGAAAAACGTAAAGAAAGAAGCATAGAAAGGAAAAAGAAAGAAAGATGTAAAGAAGTAGAAAGAAGAAAGAAAGAAAGACAGAAAGAAAGAAAGAAAGAGGAATAGATTAAAATATTATGTAAAGAAAGAAGCATAGAAAGGAAAAAAGAAAGTGAGAAGTAAAGAAATAGAAGAAAGAAAGAAAGAAAGAAAGAAGAAAGAAGAAAGACAGAAGAAAGAAGAAAGAAAGAGGAATCGATTAAAATATTATGTAAAGAAAGAAGCATAGAAAGGAAAAAAGAAAGTGAGAAGTAAAGAAATAGAAAGAAAGAAAGAAAGAAAGAAAGAAGAAGAAGAAAAAAAAGAAGAAAGAAAGAAGAAAGAGGAATAGATTAAAATATTATGTAAAGAAAGAAGCATAGAAAGGAAAAAAGAAAGTGAGACGTAAGAATAGAAAGAAAGAAAGAAAGAAAGAAAGAAAGAAGACAGAAAGAAAGAAGAAAGAGGAATCGATTAAAATATCATGTAAAGAAAGAAGCATAGAAAGGAAAAAAGAAAGTGAGAAGTAAAGAAATAGAAGAAACAAAGAAAGAAGAAGAAAGAAAGAAAGAAAGAAAGAGGAATAGATTAAATATTATGTAAAGAAAGAAGCATAGAAAGGAAAAGGAAAGTGAGAAGTAAAGAATAGAAAGAAAGAAAGAAAGAAAGAAAGAGGAATCGATTAAAATATTATGTAAAGAAAATAAATAAAAAAGAAAAAAAGTAAAGAAATAGAAAGAAAGAAAGAAAGAAAGAAAGAAATTTAGTAATAAACCCAAGACTATTTGGACGAGATACACCCACCCAGCCAAATCTGATTTCTCTAATCTAACTTTCTCACATTCGCTCTGGTGAATCACACTCTTCGCACTGTTAGATCTGACTCGGCCTATCAGCAGTCAAGTTCAATGATATCCATATATAATCCAATTCCGTATTTGGTAAAATTCTTGCTTTATCTTATTAGAGAGATCAGATTTCCTTTAGAAATTTCATTTTTATTTGTTTGTTTGTTTATGTGTGTGTGTGTGTGTGTGTGTATGTGTGTGTATGTATGTATGTATGTATCTGTGTGTGTGTGTTTGTTTGTGTGGGTGTGTTATGATTCTTCTTTATATTTCCCGTCATATCCGTAGCTTTTCTATTTGAGGTGGGATCCAGCAGTTCACTATTGTATTTCATATTAACTTTTTCGGATAATTTATTTCTTTTTTTTACCCGATATCTTTAATGTTGTTTCCACCCACCGGGTCTTTGTTGCATCCTGTCGTTTGTTTTTCTTTCACACATTACCGACACTCTAAGAAACATCTCCAATAGTTCATTCACGCTCTCCGAACCTGTGGCTGATATACAATCAGTATCGACAGCCGCCATCTTGAATACCTCCTCCTGCTGATTCAATGGATTTCATTTCTCCGACATTTTCTTTTTATTAACTTTTCCCGCCAATATTTTCTTTCTTCTTTCCATGCTACATTCGTGTTTATTTGTGGCATTGAACGTTTGGTTTGCTTTATTTGCTTAATGGCATATCAATATTCGTGGGTTATTTAATGCCAACTTTTTGAAGAGCGGAAATAATAGAAAAAAAACTTAATTTTTGCCCGCCCTGTCGACTGGAGCGTTAGAATTCCCGACTGCACCTCTGCAGAGGGGTAAGACTCCCCAATGGGGCCACCTGTTGGTCGTGGGTGGCGACCCGTGATGCTTAAGGATAGAGCCCAGGTGGATGAGCAGTTCATGACATGCAATATTCCACTTTGGCCCTATCTTGGGCTAGACGGGCGGTCGGAGAGGCCCCCTCGATCAATCGGCTGGTCACGTCAAGCCCTAGCACTATATGATTTTCCCAACCCTATTGCCTTATGGCAAGCCCCAACCTTTTTATCATATGGGTGCTAGAAGGCGGTGGCTGCGGGTCTACATGTCCTGGGAATGACGTTAAACTCTATCTGATGGTGAGGTTCCAGTTTTGGAGGTTTGGGGAATGTGGAGCACCCATTCATCACCATTGCTCCCTGGTCCACTTTGACGGAGTGGTAGTACCTGTTAGGGTCCATCTATGGGTTAAATAGAAAAATGTATTTATAAAAAAATTGTATTATCCATTTAAGAATTGATTTATTTCAAAACTTTATCGGCATTAAATGACCCACTGAGGTTGATATGCCGTAAAACAAAACAAAACCAAACCAAACTTAATTTTTGCTTTCGAATTAAAAAAATCCGTTGATGCTATTTTTTAAATACTTTTTTTTACTATGACTCATATTGAGAATATACTTTGTAAAAATCATAAAATATTTTATAAAAATCATAAATTAAAATAAACCACGAAATAAATGTATAAAAATGCTTTATAAAATTCAGCCTTCTTCATCTGTTTGTTAATGGATTTGTTTTATTTATTTAAAAGTGAATAAACAAAATTCATTGATAAACAACGATTCATTAAAAAAAAGGCAAAAAACACAATCAGATGCTTATAAAATCCGCCAGAATTTAGGTTGAAGTTAAATAACTGGGAATATTTTAAAGTAATGACACTTTTTATTTACATAAATCAAGCATATATTCTTAAAGTTTTAGTTTTTTTATAATCCACATTGATATCGATGAAGAAGAGCAACTAGACTGTCCTTTTGTCAAACTTTAAGTGAAATCTTTCTTTTTAAATACAACTTTGTAAGTGGAGTTTAACATGTTTTAATTCAGTTTTCCTACTCCTAGACTGGTTTTCAAACCAATATTAAAGAGCCTAGTCTGCTTGAATATAGTCGTCGGGTTGGCCTAATGTGGGTATCATCCAGACAGCGAGGGTGCCTATGTTCTTGTCACTAGCACTAGACAAAGGATATCATTTTAGCATTTCAGGTGGAGCCCCACACCTACCATCAGCTCCTCACTTAATCGCACAGATCCCTGTGCCAGCCGGTCATTCGGGACGGGGGTCCGGTGTGCTTCGGCCACTGGATCAGGTTAAGTTTTAATTAATAGCATCGATCCCAGGGGGCTATCCCCCAGGCAATACTTGCCCCCTTGAATTAAAGGGACAGGGCTGGGTTTATTGCCCAGCGCCTGGCGGGATCGACACAATTTTTCCACCTGCCACCCATGAGTCTCGGTTTGTGGGTGGTCCCACGTAAATAGAGCCTTGTGCCTGACCTTGTACAAGTGGGGTATGAGGAAAATATCCAGATCCCTGTGCTATTCATACGCTGAGTAGGCGATGGCCGGTATCGAACCAAGAACCTTTTGATTCCTAGTTTTATGAATATATTTCCCAAGCATATTAACCCTATTTGAGATTTAAAATATAACTTCAAACTTTCTATTCTAACAACTTTCCATACCAATATGGAACTAGGAACCTTGTGGTTATTAGGTGTACGCTCTACCGACTGGGCTACATCCTGAAAGATCTATTCTGATTAGAAGAAAATAAAGAAAGACCACACAATTTCATCTGACATTTATTCTTTCTTGCTAAGGGGTCGGGTTAGCTCAGTCGGTAGAGCGTTCGGCTAGAAACCACAAGGTTCCTAGTTCGATACCGGTCCCCGCCAACTCAGCGTATGAGTAGCACAGGGATCTCTGCGGTAAAGTAAGGAGCTGATGGTAGGTGTGGCGCTCCACCTCAGACGCAAAAACAATCTCCTTGGTCTAGCGCTAGTGAAAAGGGGATAGACTCCCTCGCTGACTGGCTGATACCGACTTTAGCCCACCCCGACGACTTTACTTACTTTTACTTACATTCGTAGTGAAAGCACTAGTGGCACTATCTAATCTATAGTTTGGTTTGTTTTGTTTTACGGCATATCAACCTCAGTAGGTAATTTAATGCCGATAAAATTTTGAAATAAATCAATTCTTAATGGATAATACAATTTTTTTATAAAAACATTTTTCTATTTAACCCATAGATGGGACCCTAACTGGTACTACCACTCCGGATCAAAGTGGACCAGGGAGCAATGATGATGAAGGGGTGCTCCACATTCCCCAAGCCTCTGGAACTGGAACCTCACCATCAGATAGAGTTTAACGTCATTCCCAGGACATGTAGACCCGCAGCCACCGGCTTCTAGCACCCATATGATAAAAAGGGTTGGGGCTTGCCATAAGGGCAATAGGGTTGGGAAAATCATATAGGTGCTAGGGCTTGACGTGACCAGCCGATTGATCGGAGGGGGCCTCTCCGACCGCCCGTCTAGCCCAAGATAGGGCCAAAGTGGAGTATTGCATGTCATCAACTGCTCATCCACCTGCGCTCTATCCTTAAGCATCACGGATCGCCACCCACGGCCAACAGGTGGCCCCATTGGAGGAGTTTTACCCCTCTGCAGAGGTGCAGTCGGTGCATTCTAACGTCCAGCCCGACAGGGCGGTATCTAATCTATAGCTGTGAAGATGAACGGGATCATACCATTCCAAGGGTATCAGACTGAAAGTGGTACTATTTAATACACAACTATGGGGATGAGGGGGGCCATACATTTTCCAAGTATTGTTTTAAGCCACTGGATCTTTGTTGTATCCTGTCGTTTGTTTTCCTTTCACACATTACCGACACTCTATGAAACATCTCTAATCATTCACTCACGCACACTGAACCTGTGGATGATATAAAAGCATTATTGACATCCGCCATCTTGCTGATAATGGTGATCCCATTGGTATACCATCTCCTGCTGATTCAACGTATTTCATATCTCCGCCATTTTCTTTCTATAAATTCTCCCGCCAATTTTTCTTCTTTCCTGCTACATTCATGTTTCTTAGAATCTGCTTGTCATCTCGTTTTTCGTTTCTTTGTTTATAGCAATAGCATAATTTTTACAGATCACTACCGTCCCTCACAATCCAATAAGCCCATCACCAGAACCATTCCGCCCTGTTGGCTGGGGCGTTAGAATGCACAGACAGCACATCTGCAGAGGGGTAAGACTCCCCCAATGGGGCACCTGTTGGCCGTGGGTGGCGACCCGTGATGCTTAAGGATAGAGCCTAGGTGGATGAGCAGTTCATGACATGCAATACTCCACTTTGGCCCTTTCTTGTGCTAGACAGGTGGTCGGAGAGGCCCCCTCCGATCAATCGGCTGGTCACGACAGGGCGGAGTTCGGATATAGATTTTTTTCCAAGAGTAAGTGGTGCAGCCATATAGTAGCACTGACACATGCTCACTTTATCTTATGAGAGAGATCAGATTTAGGTGAAGGAAAAACTGAATACATAACCAGCGGGTGTGAGGCTAGCAACACCTCCCCATAAAAGAACATACCGTAGTTTTTCGTATATAGTCCGTATAGTATATATCTCGTTAGTATTTTCTGAATTGCTAATATAGTTAATAACTAAACTTAGCATACATGTGATACAAGGCCAGAGGTATGGGGCGCCCAATGAGAATCGAATTCACTACAATATCCTGCAAATCTAGCTTGTTAACCATTATACACAAGAGGTGCCAATATTGTGAATATAAGAGTACATATATGATAAAAAGGAAGCGCGTGGTGTAATGGTTAAAGTCATTGGAAATGGACTCGTCGCCCCGAGTTCAAATCCTGGACGTGGTAATTGCATTTCACTTAGCGTTAATACCCTTGGGAAAGGTATGAATCCTACTCTCCCTCCAGCTATGGGTAAATAGTAGGGCAGACTGGGCTCTTTAACCTTGGTTAGGCAACCGGTCTAGGAGAAGGAAAATTCTGAATTCAAACCTGCTGAACTCCGCTTAAGAAATTGACCTTGTGTCGCATTCTGCTCGTGCAGAGGGTTGGTAAATATATATATATATGATAAAACATCGTGGGGCTTGTCATTTGGGTCAATTAGGGTCGGGACAATCATATAGCTGCTAGAGCTGGATATGACCAGCCGATTGATCGGAGTTTTAGGATTGACCGTTGTTTTTTCTCTGTCTAAAAGTTCATGAATATAATAAAAAGACAATGACTAAACTTATTATTTTCTGGATTGTGAATACGAGAGCTACATTTCTATATAATTCTTTGTTGTTTTTTTTAATTACCCCAGAGCACAAGGCCAGAAGTATTGGGCTCCCAATGAGAATCAAATTCACTACAATGGCCTGCAAATCTAGCTTGCTAACCATTACACTACGAGTGGTGTCCATATTGTGAATATAAGAGCACGGGAGCAATATTGTCGGGACAATCATATAGCTGCTAGGGCTGGATGTGACCAGCCGATTGATCGGAGTTTTAGGATTGGCTGTTGTTTTTTCTCTGCCTAAAAGTTCATGAATATAATAATAAGACAATGACTAAACTTATTATTTTCTGAATTGTGAATATTTCTATATAATCATTTGTGTTTTTTTTTTTTTTAATTACTGCAGTCGTTTTCCCACTGTGTTATTCTAAATAAATAACAATATATAAAAGACATGAATAAATAACACCAGAGAAACAAGACATAAAATAAAAACAATTATTTAGGAGCGGAAATTTATAATTAATCTAATATCCTGTTGCGCATGCGCTGTATCTGTTGAAACCGGGAAAAGTGAGGGAACGGTTTTGAACACCATGATGCTATTGAAAGTTAGTGAAAGCAACTGAAGCGTTGCTTTGAGCGAGACTGTCGCTTTCAAAAAAATTGTAGCTGAAAAGAATAAAAGTAATGAAAGGAATAATAATCGATATTGTACAGACCACAACATTGTTAAGATCGGCTAGAATACTCAGACGAATCCTGGAGATTTGGGTATTACAGTTTGTGAGCAGTACCTGTAAGTAGAATTAACATTTCTGGTCTGTCATGTTAGGGTCAAGGGAGCCTGTGAAAATTTACCACTGACTGTTAATAACCCTTGACCCCTAGAGGCGCGAACCTCACGCGCTTTGAGAAACACGTGATTTAGTTTAGAGCATAGATTCGACCTAACCACCAGAGAGAGAAGAGAGAGAGAGAGAGAGAGAGAGAGAGAGAGAGAGAGAGAGAGAGAGAGAGAGACGTGCTCTGGGTCGATCTCGTCAACATGGAACAATATGGGCTGAATAAAACTTGATCAAGAAAAATAATAGTCTTGATAATTGTTTTAATTAAAATGAACAAAATCAGCACAGGAAAAAATATGTCCTTAGATAGAAGAAGATGCAGTTAGAAGACTCAACACATAACCAGGGAAATGAAGATCACCAACATCATCTCTAAAGTAAATCTCTAATCTGTCTGTCTGTCTGTCTGTCTGTCTGTCTCTCTCTCTATATATATATATATAAGTTAAAGAAAGGAAATGAATCCGACAATATGAGTATGAAAAGGTGGAATGAAAACATCACACAATGCTATTAAAAGAAAACAATTTATAATATAATCATAGCTGATACTGATCAATATTTCGATTTTACAAAAATCATCATCAGAGCTCATTCACTCCGTGGTTGTTTGGGTCGGAGAAGAATGTCAAATCAGTTAACAAACAAAAAACCCTAATTCTGCAAAAAAGAACGAAAGTTGTTACATTATTCACCAATGTGGGCATTCGCGCCATATATATGTCGGTCATGTCGATATGTATACCTTTTTGGCGGTAAACTAATCAAACAACCACGGAGTGAATGAGCTCTGATGATGATTTTTGTAAAATCGAAATATTGATCAGTATCAGCTATGAATATATTATAAATTGTTTTCTTCTTTAACAGCATTGTGGATATTTTCATTCCACCTTTTCATACTCATATATATATATATATATATATATATATATATATATATATATATATATATATATATATGAGTATATATAAAAAAGATATGAAAACACCACAAAATGCTATTAAATTGAAAAACATTTTATAACTTCGCTGATATTGAACAATATTTCGGTTTTATGAGAATCGTCATCGTCTGACGGAAAGCTACATAGAAACATATTAAATAGAGAAATACACACATACACACACACACACACACACACACACAAATACACACACACACAACAAATATATATATATATATATATATATATAAGATTTTTGGATGTTTTTTTTTAGAAGCATTGTTGAATAAATTATCATTTATATTTTGCTTGAAGGCATTTACAATGCATGTATCGCATAAAATTCGATAATTTTAGAGAATAATCTTGACAAGTGAATCCCGGCAAAGGATGGCTTGCTATGCAGAACACCATACAGACTGTTTCGACTTTATTAAGTCTCATCAGCGATGTATACTAACGACTTCCCTCCGACAGAAATCGACACCGGGACCACAGCAGGCATAGTCAGAGACCATATCGCTTCGGCCGCCGGTACATAGCGAACAATCCCTGCGAAATTAACCTTGTCAATGATACTTACACGCCTCTACCATAGTAGGTAAGGGGACGTTGATTGACTTGTAAACAAACCCTTCCGTAAGCTATTCGGCGAAGTGAATAAGATTGTTGGATGTTTTTTTTTGTTAGAAGCATTGTTGTATACATCGTATACGATGTATACATTAGTATACATCGCTGATGAGAGTTAATAAAGTCGAAACAGTCTGTACGGTGTTCTGCATAGCGAGCCATCCTTTGCCGGATTCACTTGTCAAGATTATTTTCTATAATTATCGAATTTTATGCGATACATGCATTGTAAATGCCTTCAAGCAAAATATAAATAATATATATATATATATATATATATATATATATATATAGAGAGAGAGAGAGAGAGAGAGAGAAAGAGAGAGAGAGAGAGGGAGGAGAGAGAGGGTGGTCACAGAAGACAGACAGACAGATGGATAGATAGATAGTTAGATAGACCGTAGTAGCAATATCCAGGTACATTTAAAGTAAAAGTAAATTATTCTGATACAAATATATATTTAAGAAAATGAATTAAGACATATAAACTAAACCAATGAATAAAAAAATGAAACACGCTATCTTAAAATTCATCTTTTTAAAAATTGAAAACCCTTTTTTCATTCAATAACTTAAAGCGCGAATGGGACATGGTACAAAAAGGATAAATAACTTATGGAAAAAAATGGAGAGAGAAAAAAACGAGGAGATATATCAGTGCAAACAACAAATTCATGAAAAAATTGAATAAACATTAAAAAAATCAGCAAAAGAGAGACAGCCTTTCTATCTATTTGATAGACAAACATTTGCGATGGCTATATATATATATATATATAAAGGACGCGTAAAAGCATATGCATGTTGTAAAATAATTTTTTTTTCTTAAAAAGAAAAGTAAGGGTACCCTAGTTAGATTTAAAATCTAAAATGATTTTATCTTTTTTTCGTTCAATGCTCCTCAGAGAAAAATTACATTGAAAGATGGTATTGTGGTTTTGTTTTGTTTTGTTGTGGACGATGGAATAGTCAGAAAGCAATGAAAAAAGAATTTTTTCTCTCAATAAGACAAAGAATTCGTAAAACTAAGAAACTTACAACTCATAAGGGGGGGTTCGAAAATTACGAGTCCCCCCGTTAGATAAGTTTCGGCTTGAGGTGCCAAATAGGAGTAACTGATGGACTGCTTCTGAACGCACAGGAAAGGTTGAGTGCGAGAGATAAACAGGGACTCAAGAATCTGTAGATGTAGCTCGCTGTTGGAACTGCAAAGGACTGAAAACATAGCTGGATGGTAGGACCGAGCGCAAGTGGAGTTTCTTAATAGATGTTGTCCAATGGTGGACAGAGTATTTATGTCTGCTGCTGTGGGACAGTCCACATTGACAGAACGGATGTTGTAGGGTATGTGCTGTTTGATTCGAAATTTCAGTCTCAAGGTAGTACAGCCAATGTACCAATATATAATATATATATATATATATATATATATATATATATATATATATATACTGTGTTATAATATATGTATATAGGTGACATATATAGGTAGTTAAGAAACAAATTGAGATATATAGATAAATAGATAAATGGATAGATAGGGCAGGAAATATATAGATATATGGATAGATAGATAGATGGACAGAAACAAATTGAGAAAGATAGATAAACAGATAGTGCGCGAAATTTATAGATGGATTAATAGATGGATAGATAGATTGATATATAGATGGATAGTGCGTGAATATATATATATATATATATTATAATATATATATATATATATATATATTATATATATATATATATATATATATATATATATTTATATATATATATATATCAATAAAATTGAAAGAACAACAGGTTTAAATAAGTTGAGTGTAAGTTTATTGGCCGACGCTGCAGTGTTCGATATACTAATTAGATCATCTTTTCATCGCCTTTTCTGCAGATTTCAAATTTGACAGCTGATAGACAAGGACTATCGTTGCTTTTCTCGTTATTCTGGGATAAAAATTTTTTTTATCACCTTCCTTATACAACAAATGCCTGAAGATGATCTAATTAATAGATCGAAACATGCAGCGTCGGCCAATAAACTCACCAACTCAACTTATTTAAACCTGTGTTTTTTCATTTCTTAAATATACCACATACCGTCGGATTCACTTCCATCTCTTCACACATACACACACACACACACACACACACACACACACACACACACATATATATATATATATATATATATTATATAATAGATAGATAGAATAGATAATAGATGGATAGATAGACAGATGGAGATAGATAGATAGAAACAGAGGAGATAGTAGCTAGATAGGATAATAGATGAAAACAGATGGAGTGATAGAAACAGATGGAGATAGATAGATAAAGATAGATAGAAATAGTAGAAACAGATGGAGTAGATAGATAGATAGATAGATAGATAGAGTAGATAAAACAGATGAGAAGATAGATAGATAGAAATGAGATAATATATAGATAGATAGATAAATAATAGATAAGATGGAAATAGATAGATAGATAGATAGATGAAACAGATGAGATAGATAGATAGATAGAGAAGAAACAGATGGAGATAGATAGATAGATAGATAGATAGATAGATAGACAGATGAGATAGATAGATAGATAGATAGAAGATCATGGATAGATAGATAGATAAGAAACAGATGGAGATAGATAGATAGATAGATAATAGATAGATAGAAACAGATGGAGATAGATAGATAGATAAAAACAGATGGAATAGATAGATAGATAGATGGAGATAGATAGATAGATAGAAGATAGAAAGCAGATGGAGATAGTAGAGAGATAGATAGATAGATAGATAGATAAGACAGAAACAGATGGAGATAGATAAGATAGATTAGAAACAGATAGATAGATAGATAGATAGATAAGATAGAAATAGATAGAAGAGATGGAGATGATAGAGATAGATAGATAGATGGAGATATAGAATAGAGTAGAAACAGATGAGAATAGATAGAATAATAGATAGAAACAGATGGAGAATAGAATAGATAGATAGATAGATAGAAACAGATGGAGAAGATAGATAGATAGAAAGAAACAATTAGATAGAGATAGATAGATAGATAGATAATAGAAAAAGATGAGATAGAATAGAAGAAATAGATAAGATAGATAGAAAACAGATGGAGATAGATAGATAATAGTAGAAAGATGACGATAGATAGAAGATAGATAGATAGATAGATAGATAACAGATGGAGATAGATAGATAGATAGATAGAGATGGATAATAGATAGAAATAGATAGATAGAGATAGATAGAATAGATGGGATAGATAGATAGATAGATAGAAACAGATGGAGATAGATGATAGATAGATAGATAGATAGATAGATATAAACCAGATGGAGATAGATAGATAGATAGATAGATAGATAGATAGATAGAAGATAGATAGAAAACAGATGGAGATAATAATTAAGATAAGAATAGATAGAAACAGATGAGATAGATAGATAGATAGATAGAAAACAGATGGATGATAGATAGATAGATTAGATAGATAGAACAGATGGAGATTAGATAGATAGATAGATAGATAGATAGAAACAGATGGAGATTAATAGATAGATAGAAACAAAATGGAGATAGATAGATAGATAGATAGAAACAAGATGGATAGATAGATAGATAGATAGATAGATTGAAAAATGGAGATAAGATAGATAGATAAGATAGAAGAAACAGATGGAGATAGATAGACAGATAAGATAGATAGATAGGATAGAAACAGATGGAGATAGATAGATAGATAGATAGATTAGATAGATAGAAACAGATGGAGATAGATAGATAGAATAATAGATAGAAAAAACAGATGGAGATAGATAGAAGATAGATAGATAATGATAGATAGAAACAGAGGGAGATAGATAGATAGATAGATAGATAGATAGATAGATAGAAACAGATGGAGATACATAAAATGGATGAAGATTGACGATAGAATAGATAGATAGAAACAGATGGAAATAGATAGATAGATAGATAGATGAATAGATAGATAGATAGATACGACAGATAGATAGACAGATAGATAGATACAAACAGATGGAGATAGAATAGATAGATAAAGATAGATAGTTAGATAGATAGTAGAAACAGATGAGATATATAGATAGATAGGAACAGATGGAGATAATAAAGATAGATAGATATATATAGATACAAAACAGATGGAGATAGATTGAATAGATAGATAGCACTAGAATAGATAGAACAATGGAGATAAGATAGATAGATAGATAGAAGATAGAATAGAAGTAGATAGATAGATAAGATAGAAAAAGATGGAGGATAGATAGAAATAGATAGATAGATAGATAGATAGAAAGGAAAACAGCTGAGAGAAAAGATAGATAGATAGATATAATAAGATAGATGAGACAGATGGATAGATAGATAGAATAGATATGATAGAAAACAGATGGAGATAGATAGATAGATAGATTATAGATAGATAGAAACAGATGGGGAATAGATAGATAGATAGATACGATAGGAATAGATAGAAACAGATGGAGAAGATAGATAGATAGATAGATAGATAGTGAGATAGATAGATAGAACAGATGAGAATAAAGATAGATAGAAACAGATTGAGAATAGATAGAAATAGATAGATAGATATAGATAGAATAAACAGGGATTGGGATAGATAGATAGATAGATAGATGATAGAAAACGATGGAGATAGATAGATAACGATAGATAGACAACAGATTGGCGATAGAATATGATACGATAGATTAGATAGATAGTGATAGTAGAACAGATTGGGATAGATAGATAGAGAGATAGATAGATAGAAACAGATGAGATAGATATGATAGATAGATAGACTAGATAGAGAGATAGTTAGATAGAAACAGATTGGGATAGATCGATGATAGATAATAGATAGAATACAGATTGGGAGTAGATGAAATAGAATATAGTAAAACAGATTGAGAAAGATAGAGCTGAAGAGATAGATAGGATAAGTGAAGTTATAGATATACCTAAGTCCGGGAAAAAACAGGTACATCTAAAGTTAAATATTCTGAATAAAACTAAAGTATAATTTAGAAATAAAAACTCACTATCTTAAATCAATTTTTTAAAATCGAAAAAACCTTTTTTTATCATATCTTAAAAGTGCGATGGAGGACATGTAACAAAAATGAATAGAATAAATTACAAACAAAAGAAGAAAAAATAAATTAAAAACGTGGACATATAATTGCAAATAAGAACTTTATAAAATAAATATAAGAATAATAAGCAAAACTTATGATAGATTGACAAATTGCGAGGGATAGATATAGATAGATAGATAGATACTGTGTAAAATATATAATAAAGCTTGATAGATGGTTTTATATATAGTCAGAAATAGAATTTGAAAGATATATAATTGATTGGATGACGTGAATATGCCATAGATTAGATAGAATAGCATAGAAGGAGAACGGAATTGAGATAGATAGCCTTTGATACAACAACATCCGGATCAGTGTCGTGATAATTATAACTTACATTCCCTATTGACTAGACCGAGGGAAATAGACCTGAGATACATACTATATACTATATAATAGAGAGAGAGAAAACAGACGCGGATTTTAGTTATATATTATATATAAGAGGAGATATACACGAATGCCACAAACAGAATATCAAAAAGAATACAATCATGTGATAGTCTAGTGCGAGCGGGGCGGAGGTCACCTCTATCACCTCCATTCTCTCTTACTCGCATAGATATCTCTCTCTCTCCTCTCTCCTCTTTTCGCATTATCTTCTCTCTCCGACCTCCCTTCCTCTCATCTCTGCTTTAATTATTCGTAATAATCTCGTATAATATTCACGCTAGGATAACCACACAATCTTTTCAACATTACTCATTCACCTATATATTTCATTCACGG
>CM042176.1:44424364-44429364 GCA_023376005.1 Doryteuthis pealeii
GCAGCGTCGGCCAATTAACTCACCACTCAACTTATTTAACCTGTGTTTTTTTCAATTTTCTAATAATACCAATACCGTCCGGATTCACTTCCATCTCTTCACAGCATACACACACACAGCACACAACACACACACACACACACACACACACAATATATAATATATATATATTATATATATAGATAGATGATAGATAGATAGATAGAAACAGATGGAGCAGTAGATAGATAGATTAGATAGATAGGAGAAACGATGGAGATAGATAGATAAGGAAAACAGATGGAGATAGATAGATAGATAGATAGAAGATAGAAACAGATGGGATAAGATAGATAGAAAACAGATGGAGATAGATAGAGATAGATAGATAGATTAGAAACAGCATGGAGATAGATTAGATAGATAGATAGATAGATAGATAGATAGACAGAAAGCAGATTGGAGAATAGATAGATAATAGAAAACAGATGGAGATAGAATTATAGATAGATATTATAAATAGATAGAAACAGATGAGATAGATAGATAGATAGATAGATAGGAAACAGATGGATATAATAGATAGATAGGAAACAGATGGAGATAGATAGATAGAAGATAATAGATAGAACAGATGGAGATAGATAGATAGATAGATAGAAACCAGAGGAGATAGATAGATAGATAGAAAAACGATGGAGATAGATAGATAGATAGAAGGTAGATAGATAGAAACAGATGGAAGATAGATAGATAGATAGAAACAGATGGAGAAGAAGATAGATAGATAGATTAGATAGATAGAAACAGATGGAGATAGATAGATAGATAGCATAGATAGAACAGGAAACAGATGGAAGATAGATAGATAGATAGAAACAGATGAGATAGATAGAAGATTAGATAGATAATAGATAGAAAGAGATGGAGATTAGATAGATAGATAGATAGATAGAAAGAGATGGAGATAGATAGATAATAGGAAACAGATGAGGAATAGATAAATGATAGATAGATAGAAACGCATGGAGATAGAATAGATAGATAGATAGAGTGAAAACAGATCTGGAGATAGACTTAGATAGAAGTAAAAGAAACAGATGGAGAATAGATAGATAATAGAAACAGATGGAGATAGATAGGATAGATAGATAGAAACAGATGGAGATAGATAGATAGATAGATAGAAGATAAAGAAACAGATGGAGATAGATAGATAGATAGATAGAAAACAGATGGAGATAGATAGATAGATAGATAGATAGATAGATGAGAAACAGATGGAGATTAGATAGATAGATAGAAACAGATGGAAATAGATAGATAGATAGATAGATAGATAGATAGATTAGAAATAGATTGGACTAGATAGCATAGATAAGACTAGAAACAGATGGAGATAGATAGATAGATAGATAATAGATAGATAGATATAAACAGATGGAGATAGATAATAGATAAATAGATAGATAGAAACAGATGGAGAGATAATTAGATAATTAGATAGAAACAGTATGGAGATTAGATAGATAGCTTAGATAGATAGAATAGAAACAGATGGGACGATAGAGTAGATAGATAAGATAGAAACAGATTGGAGATAGATAGATAGATAGATAAAACAGAGGAGAATAGATAGATAGAAGATAGATAGATAGAAAACAGATGGAGATAGATAGATAGATAGAAGAAACAAATGGAGATAGATAGATAGATAGATAGATAGAAACAGATGGAGATAGATAGATAGATAGATAGATAGATAGATAGAAACAGATGGAGATAGATAGATAGATAGATAGAAAGAAACAGATGGAGATTAGATAGAAGATAGATAGATAGATAGAAGAAAACAGATGAAAGATAGATTAGATAATAGATAAAGATAGAAAACAGATGGAGATAGAAGATAGATAATAGATAGAAAGAAACAATGGGAGATAGATAGACAGATAGATAGATAATAGATAGAAACAGATGGAGATAGATAGATAGATAGATAGATAGATAGATAGATAGAAACAGATGGAGATACATAAATGGATAGATAGATTGATCGATAGATAGATAGATAGAAACAGATGGAAATAGATAGATAGATAGATAGATAGATAGATAGAAATAGATTGGGATAGACAGATAGATAGACAGATAGATAGATACAAACAGATGGAGATAAGATAGATGATAGATAGAAGATAGATAGATAGATAGAACAGATGGAGAATATAAGATAGATTAGGAACAGATGAGATAGCATAGAAGATAGATATATAATAGATACAAACAGATGGAGATAAGATAGATAGATAGATAGCTAGCCTAGATAGATAGAACAGATGAGATTAGATAGATAGATTAATAGATAGATGATACATAGATAGCATAGATAGATAGAAAAAGATGGAGATAGATAGATAAGATAGATAGATAGATAGATAGAAAGAAACAGCTGAGATAGATAGATAGAATGATATATAGATAGATAGAGACAGATGCGGGATAGAAGATAGATAGTATAGATAGAAACGATGGAGATAGATAGATAAGATAGATGTATAGATAGATAGAAACAGATGGGATAGATAGATAGATAGATAAGAGAGATAGAAGAAAACAGATGGAGATAGATGATAGATAGATAGATAGATAGATAGATAGATAGATAGAAACAGATGGAATAGATAGATAGATAGAAACAGATGGAGATTAGATAGATACATCAGCATAGACATAGATAGATAGAAACATGATTGGAGTAGATACATCTAGATAAGATACGATCTAGATAGAACAGAGGAGATAGATAGATAGATAAGATTAGAAACAAGATTGATAGATAGACTAGATAGATAGATAGATAGATAGATAGAAAACAGTTATTGCGGATTAGAGTAAGAATAGTAGAGAGAATAGATTAGATTAGAACAGATGGAGATTAGATAGATAGATAGATAGATAGCATAGATGGAGATAGTTAGAATAGAAAGCAGATTGGGATAGATAGATAGATTAGATAGATAGATAGAAACAGATTGGGATAGATAGATAGATAATATAGAAAACAATTGAGATAGATAGATGAAGAGACTAGATAGATAGTGAAATTTATAGATATACCTAAGTCGGGAAAAACAGGTACATCTAAAGTTAAATTATTCTGATAAAACTGAAAGTATATTTTTAAGAAAATAAAAACTCACTATCTTAAAATTCAATTTTTTTAAATCGAAAAACCTTTTTTTATTCAATATCTTAAAGTGCGAATGGGACATGGTACAAAAAAATGATAAATAAATTACAAACAAAAAGAAGAAAAAATAAAATTAAAAACGTGGAGACATATAAGTGCAAATAAGAACTTTATAAAAATAAATATAAGAAATAATAAGCAAAATACTTATGGATAGATTGACAAAAATTGCGAGGGATAGATAGATAGATAGATAGATACTGTGTAAAATATATATAAAGCTTGATAGATGGTTTTATATATAGTCAGAAATAGATTTAGAGAGATATATAAATGATGGATAGGACGTGAAATAGATAGATAGATAGATAGATAGAAGGAGACGGATTGAGATAGATAGCTTGATACATAGATGGATAGTGCGTGAAATATATAGATTTATTGATAGAGAGATAGAAATAGACTGAGATATATATATATATAGAGAGAGAGAAACAGACGGATATAATATATATATAGAGAGAGAGATAAACAGACTAAACAAAAGAAAGATAGATAGATTATATAGATAATAGATAGTGACATTTATAAATGACTTATATAAGAAGGATGGATAGGACGTAAATAGATAAGATAGATCGATAATAGATAGAAAAACGGATTGAGATAAATAGTTTGATACATAGATAGTGCGTGAAAGTATATAGATTGATGGATTGATTGAATAGGAGAGAGATGAGGAGAAGAGATAGAGAGAGAGAGAGAGAGAGAGAGAGAGACCGAGAGAGAGAAAGAGGGGGGGAACAGATTGAGATAGATATATAAGAGAGAAACAAGATTTAGGGGACCATATTAAGATAAAAAATAGATAGATAGATAGATAGTGAAATATAGAAGAATTGATTAGATGGATAGATAGAATATACCTAACCGGGAACAGGGAATTTAACAGTCATTAACTCTGAAAAAATTAAAAGAAAAAGTATATTTGAAGAAAATAAAAACTCACTATCCTTAAAATTCAATTTTTAAATCGAAAAACCTTTTTTTATTAATATCTTTAAGTCTGGTGGAATGGACATTGGTCATGGAAAAAGGATAAATAAATTACAAAAAAAAAAGCAAGAAAAAAAATAAAAATAAACACGTGGAGACATTAGATGCAAATAAGAACTCTATAAAAGTAAACATAGACGAATAATAAGCAAAGACTTATGGATAGATTGACAAAATTGCGAGGGATAGATTAGATAGCATTAGATAGATAATACTGCTGTAAAATATATATAAAGATTGATAGATGGTTTTATATATAGCTCAGATACAGATTTAGAGAGATATATAAAGAATGGATAGGACGTGAAATAGATTGAGAGATAGATAGATAGATAGATAGATGGAGATGGATTGAGATAGATAGCTGTGATTACAAGATGGATTACGCAACAAGTAGTGCGTGAATATATAGATTTATTGATAGAGAGGATAAAATAGACTGAGATATATATATAGTGAGAGAAACAGACTGATATATATAAATATATATTAAACACTATATATAATATATAATATATATATATATATAAGTAATATAATATATATATATAAGTAGAGAAACAGACAGACAGATAGATAGATAAGATAGATAGTAAGAATGTAAGTAATAGATGGATAGAGAGAATAATAGTACGAATAGTCGGAGAAACACAGGTAACATCTAACGTCAAATTAATCTGATAAATACTAAAGTATAAAAAAAATATAAAAAATAAAAGCAAAAGACTTAGGATAGATAGACAAAAATTTAAATGACGAAGGATACATAGAT
>CM042176.1:44434364-44467550 GCA_023376005.1 Doryteuthis pealeii
GTAAACCACTTTTTGTTGTACATATAAATACAATTGCTTGTTATTCGTACGTAGATATGGCCAGCAGTATTAATAATGAAAAACAATTTTATTAATATTTGAGGCTTAAATAAAAATGATTCATGGAGAATGTGATGTATAATAACTAAATGGATAGTGACTTGAGTAGTGATATAGTTTCGGTTACAGACAAACAAACACATAATCTCCATTATAATAAGATATATAAACATAGAAATAGCCAAAAAAAAATAGGATTAAGCCAGACAATGATAATTAAAGTTCTGCATTCGTCTAGTAAGTGACAGATTGGTCGCCTCCAACTACGTTTCAATGACGTCTGCACGAAGGATCTCAGTTGCTTTGGCATTGCCCCTTCCAGCTGGGAAAATTTGGCTCAGGACCGCCTTCAGTGGCGGCAGGTTCTCCGTAGCGTACTGTTCATGTCTGAAGCCACCCTGGCGCAACACCATGAAACCAAGAGTTCAAGAAGAAATCAGCAACAACAAAGCACCGGCACATCAACATCTTCAGGGACAGCCTTCACATGCGACATATGTGTTCAAGAATTTTTTCGAATATTGAACTTTACTGTCACAGAAGGCGGTGTAACCTCAGGGGCATAAAATCAACATTATAGTCTTCCGAGACTGAAATGCCAATCACACTAGCTATTGTCTATAATAAGAATTGCGTTAAAATTATACTGATATAAAAACATGGAAATAGATAAACAAATTGAATTAAGCTAGACAAGAATAATTAAAGCTATAAACAAAAAAGGGTATCAACAAGAAACATTTGTGTGTGTACGCGGGCACAAGGAGTGTAGTATGTAATTATTTTACCTTTTAAAAATATGCAGGGGTGACAACATTTTCAGACTACCCTGTCTATTACCACGTATGCTCCTATTTCTCCAGTCACATTACAGAAATGAATAAAATCAATTAAAATATTTACAACACACACACATTATTTCATTATTTATCACATGTTTTTCGTGCAGTTCGAGCTGTGTTTTTGTGGGTTTCTGTTGAGTCTGTTATATAGTTTATTGGATTTCGGGAAATACTTGTCCATTATTTTTATGAATATTTTGCTTACGTGTATTTTAAAGTTCTTGTTAAATGACGGGTTAAACCAGATTATTCTTCAAGACTTACTTTTTGTTCTCTTTGGGGTGTAAATTAGTCTTTCATAAAATCCACTCTTTGCTAATGCTGTATCGTATTCGTCTTTTGCGTTGTTGGAAATGGCTTTATTTGATGAGATGTCTGATAACCTATGTCGTATAGATTCTGGGATTCTTGAATTAATCATAACATTCCGTACGCTATTGCTGTATTGGATCTGATAAGGCATTGTGTTCCAAAAATATATTACTCTATTAAACAAAAGAAAAATCCGTTTGGTTAATAGACATAATTTTTGGAATCTGCTTTAACAGTAAATCTGATTTAGTATTAAAAGTGGAGTATTATAAAAGTGCTTACCATAATCAATTATTCCATTTATAATTCTGAAAGTTTCTGTATATTAGAAGTTATGTTGTTGAGGTGTCAAGTTAATTTTAATTTCTTATTTAGCTAAAAGTAAACTAATTACAATTAACTCTCAATAATTTTTATCTAATAACTGGGCGTGTTAGTTTCATAAAATATACCTTATAGATACATACACGCGCACTAACACACACAAACATACATAAATACCTACGCACATACTAACAGACATATACTTATATATATATATATATATATATATATATATATATATATATAGAGAGAGAGAGAGAGAGAGAGTAAACTACAGGCACGTGTTTCGAGCAGCTATACCATTTTTAGCAGCTACCTCTGGCTGGGTTCCAGACCCGAACGAACTCGCCAAACCTCTTACTCATACGGCCACAGTCAGCTGCCAAGTATAGCAGGCTATTTAATCGCTACATTTCTCAGCGGAAATGAACTTCACCTAGAGGTCTCAAACTTTGTAAACAAAGTGAGATTTAGCTGAACACGGAATACGGTGAATTTGCAATTATATCCCTCCCAAATAAAGTGCTCAACCGAAATTGGGAGCGTATAATAGAGTAAACTACAGACACGTGTTTCGAGGTATCATCTCTCATCAGTGCAGGTATACCATTTATAGCAGCTACGTCTGGCTGGGTTCGAGACGCGAACGAACTTACGCTCGCCAAAATATATATATATATATATATATATATATATATATATATACTTATTTATTAAGTATAACTGTTTATACAAAGGTTTTAGTAGGCATCTACCTAAGGTTTCAGGCTTTTTGCTTTCGTCAGGATACCTTTAATCCCTCTAGTGTGTCTGTAAAATCATTTTTGCGGTTATGTTTTTTGTGCAATATTTCGGTTGAGTTCATGGACTCTGATAAATCCGAAAAAATATAAATCCAAAAATATAAACCCAAAAATATATCTCAATATATATATATATAGAGAGAGAGAGGGGGAGAAGGGGGGAAAGATAGACAGGGTATCAGAGAGATGAGATGTATAACTTTCTTTCTTGTTCGCTTGTTTGGCCAATCGATCGTCTAGCTTCTATTCTTTCTCGTCAGGGTCGCCATGTTGACTTTTATCTTGTTAGTTCTTCATTTCTTGATTCATTTTCTTTCTCGGTCAGTCCTCTTGCAAAGACATGCATCAATCAGAAACGCCCTGTTTCTTTTAAAAAAATATTCTTAAATCTCCACTTGGAGTGGTCACTACTAGAATAGGCTCAGTCCTACTTAGAGATCTATTTAAATTTGCAGAGGGTATTATAAGCCCCGCCGACAAGACGATATGAAGAAGGCGTAATGGTTAATAAAATGGTAGTTGCCGATTTGTTTTAAAAATGGGGAGTAAGAATCCCAAAAATGCAGTAACGGAAACCAACAGAAGCTGAATTCAAAAATCGAGCGCCAAAAAAAGAAGAAGCGGAAATTTTCAGTAGTTTTGAGGATGACAAGCAATAGTCGTCTCGCAACAAGTCAGCTCCATGATCAGCAAATGAAAGAAGATAAAATATGAACTATTGCTACCAAAATATAAAAGAAAGGACTTTGCCCGGTATGCTGTTCTACATTTTTGTAACTCTATTTAATACAGATTGTTTATTTTAATACGACTCCGTTATTTTTTCATTGTGTTGAGTTTTGTTTAAAGTTAGTAAGTTGTGTACACCTACATATAAAATATATATAACACCCAACTTGCTACAAAGGTATCACAAAACTTATCTTTTTGATATGCATTGAAAAGAGTCTGTATCATTTTTTCTCCAATGCAGACAATTATGGAGAACTTCAAAAGAGAAGAAGTGTTTATGATGGACCCTATTCAAATGTAACTGATTTTACTGTTGATAAAATTGTACAATTTTTCAAATCCAAAGAATTTGGAAAACAAGTTACTGAAATTATAGTTACTTAAAAAGGAAAAAAATACATTTTTTTAAATGCAGGGGGACCCCAAACATTTTACCTGTAGTCTCTATATACACACACATAGTCAGAAAGATTATATAAGTAATGCACTTTGTTTAATCTAATTAATTAAATTAAACAACGGGTGTTACTTATGCCGCACCCTGTATATTAGTTGTAGAAATTTTTTCTCTCTCTCTCCTATGGTCTCGGTGTTCAAGATACATCTTCTTCAGGAGAACTCCCACATCATATATATATATATATATATATATATATATATATATATATATATATATATATATGAAGATAGGATGGATGGGTTTAGAATCCGACAATATGAGGTAGATAAAACGAAAAATCAACGGTTGAAATAATTTCGTCCGTATTCACGCGGACATCTTCAGTCAAAAATGAATGCGTGAATACGGACGAAATTATTTCAACCCTTGATTTGTTTTGAGTTGTTCATTTCTTGCTCACTTTTCCTTTTATCTACCTCTTATATATATATATATATATATATATATATATATATATATATATATATATATAATTGCCTTCTTAATATAAATAAATAAATAATAATATATATATATATATATATTATTATTATTATTATTTATTTATTTATATTAAGAAGGCAATTACAATGCATATAAAATAAAATAAAATAATGTCCAGTGTCTAATCAATTTCGAAATTGATTAGACATTATTTTTTTTAGTGAACAGGTAAACTATTTATAATATACATATTCTTCTTAACTCTTAAATCCCCTCTTCGGGTGGTCACTACTAGAATAGGCTCAATCCTACTTAGAGATATATTTAAATTTGCAGAGATTATTCTAAGCCCCGCCGACAACACGATATTAAAATGGTATCACAAAACTTACGTTTTTGATATGCATTGAAAAGAGTCTCTATCTGAAAAAAGATCTTTCTATAACTTATTCTCAAGTTATAATTCAATAACTAAATTTAATATTTCTTTTTATCTTCATAGCGCATTGTCTAGTGAACACACTTAATGTTGATCTCTATCTGATCGTATTTTTTTTTAACGAGCGTAAAATACGATCGCCTCGTTGAGACTATCTCGGAACTTTATCATAAAAAGAAGCTGGTATTGTTGTAGATAACTTGGGCTTTTGTATTAGTATGCTATATTATTTAATTCATTCAACTTTATCTATTAAGTTGATAAATTTGAGGCCAACGTAATGCTAATGCCTCATAAATTGCCATCGAACATTGGGATATCGGAAAATTTGGTTGAAATTGGGCCAAACAGGTGGGAGCCTTTGTGTATGGACGCATTTACAAACATTCTCTGTATACCATATTGTATTACATATATATCAAATTAGATTAAACCATGTAATTTTAATGAACATATTAAATATGTAAATAATGATTTAATTTGCAAGTTGTTATTCCGTATATATATATATATATATATATATATATATATATATATATATATATATATATATATTTCTAAACATTGAGTAAAAAAAAGAAGCTATTTACTGATGACGCAGCTGTGGTGGCACACTCCCAGGAGCACCTGCAAACACTCATAGACCAGTTCACCCAAGCCTGCCGGGACTTCAGCCTGACCATTAGTATAAAGAAAACCAAGACGATGGGTCAGGGAACTGTAAATCCTCCCTCCATCACCATCAACAGCTACACCCTGGAAGCCGTAAACACCTTCACCTTGGGTCCACCATCACCGACAACCTGTCACTTGATACTGAACTCAGTTGCCGGATCGGAAAAGCTGCCTCAACTTTTGGGAAGTTTACAAGAGTGTGGGACAACAGCTACCTCACTATCCGTACAAAGGTACAAGTGTATAGGGCATGTGTTATCAGGACTCTCATGTATGGAAGTGAAACATGGACCTTATACTCCCACCAAGAGCGGCGGCTAAATAACTTCTGCCTTCGCTGCCTTAGACGTATACTGGGCATCACCTGGATCACTAACACAGCAGTTCTAGAGAGAGCTCAACTCCCCAGCTTATACTCTCTCTTGAGACAACGTCGTCTCCGATGGTAGGGTCATGTACGTCGGATGGATGATGGACGAATCCCGAAAGACATCCTCTATGGGGAGCTTACGTCTGGTAATAGACAGATTAGTCGCCCCCAGTTGCGATACAAGGATGTCTACAAACATGATCTCAGGTGCTTTGGCATTGTCCCTTCCAGCTGGGAAAATTTGGCTCAGGACCGCCCTCGGTGGCGGCAGAATCTCTGTAGATGACTGTTCATATCAGAAGTCACTCTATCACAACACCATGAAGCTAAGAGGTCTAGAAAAAAAAGCAGTGGCAACAAAGCACCGGCACATCAACATCTTCAGGGACAGCCTTCAAATGCAAAATCTGCGGTCGAGAATGTTTTTCAAACATCGAACTTCAAAGTCACAGGAGGCGTTGTACGTGCGTGTTGTCTTATAACTACGAAAAGAGATGCCATTCAGATTCGAAAGCTTGCATACACCTTAATATGTTTATCATTAAGAAATTAAAAAATGCTTTTACATTTTATTGATTAAGTGATATAATTAATTAATTAATTATTCAAAAGTTCTTCATGCTCTTGTATTCCTCCTTTCTCTCTTCCTTTCTAGTGATCCTAAATCCTTTTATTCCGGTCATGGGCCGGGTACTTCAGCTAGTATATATATATATATATATATATATATATATATATATATATAGCCTAAGTAAGAGACAGTGGAGTGTTGAATGTTGACTGTTCAACCACCAGAATTCTTTCCTTACGCATCACAGGTCACAACCCACGGCTAACTGATGGCCCTTTAGGGGATTTTTACACATGCAGAGGTGCAGTCGGTGTATTCTAAAGCCCCAGGCGACAGGGCTGAACAAAACTTTGTCTTTTATTTATTAATAAAACAATTAGAACAGATTTTCATTCAACGAAAACATATTTATTTTTCATTGTTTCTCTTAAAAACTATTTTAAAGCTTTCAAAATTTTTTTTCAATAAAACTTTTCCCCTGATGATGTCCTAAAATAGAAACTAGTTAAAATGAATAACATAAGGAAATATTTTAAACTGCATCTAGTGGTGCAGTTTCAATTTTTAAACTCTGGGGAATGTGGAGTATCCCTCTACCGGCATTACTCCCAGGTCCACCCTGACTCAGAGTGGTAGTACATGTTAAGGTCCTATCTGTGGCTTAAATTAAAAAAATAGTATTAAAAATAATACTAAACATGTGTTTTAAAACATTGAGTTTGAAGAACAAAATTTGAATACCCTTTGGAATTAAATTATCCACGAAGTTTGATATGCCATTAAATCAAAGAAACTCAAACCAAACAAAACATGCCTCAAGCAAGCAAACAATCAACCGACCAAGCAGTATGTACGGTAGTTTAGTTAATTCAAATTAACGTATTGTGGAAAAACACAGGGAATTTGATGGACATATTTTAACGTCTCCTCTGATTCGCCAGAGCAAACCGGAGAAAGTTAGTGTAGGAAATCAGTTTTGGCTGGGCGTTGAACAGAGAAGAAGTAAGAGACCAAATTCTCACACGCGTTTTCAAATTTAATCGATAGAAAACTTATCTCAAAGGATCGCTTTGGAATTCTCACGCGTGTTTTCAGTGTTATATAATCGCCGCCCTGCACCTATATTTGTGGCCTTGTGCCAGACTTGGAAAAGAACCTTAGAAAAATGTACTACCGATTATCTTAGATTGCTGGGTGGTCTTTGTGGAATCACTGAAAAAGTAGTTAGGATAGATAACATCTTTTTAACGAGAGAAAGCAGACGATAAGTCTAGGATTAAGAAAAAAACAGTCTTTTGGACTCCAAGAAGCCTTTGATGTTTAGGTTAGTGAACTCTGGTTGACCAGTGAGATTGGAACGAATCGAAAGAAGTCGAACGTTCTAGAGAAGGAATCGTCTAGAAGATTTTAGAAATGTTATTTAAGACCCGCGAATAGAATCACGAGAAGTCAGTTGGAGTTGGAGTTAGTTGGAGTTAGGGTCTGCGATCAGAGCAGTGAGGGCAGTGAGAGCCAGGAGGCGTGCGTGGCAGTGGGCAGTTAATGAACTGAGGTCGCTGATGTGTGAAACCCGAGATGTAATATTTTACACTGAACGAAGTTAAAACCATATTTAAGGAAGCTGACCATCTCTCTCTCTCAAAAGTTATAGGAAGTTTGGAATATAATAAACTTCTGAGAACTAAACCCGGTGTTATTAGTCTGCTCTATTTACAACGAAAGAAATCTTTTTATGAATGGACTCACGATGCAAACAAGATAGTGAAGTCACTATCGCAAAGAAATCGTACTCATGAATGAAAGTCATTAAAGTGTAAACTTGTCAACACGTCAAATTGGCCGTAACGAGGAGCACCCAGCGTACGTAAACGTGATACCTTTCCCTTGACCAAAAGAAGTGGGAGAAGATTTTGGGGCTAAGAAGAGGCTGACTGCTAGACCCGTGTCAGTTGTAAACAAACTGCTGTGCGTACGAATATACGAGTAGTAGTGCTGAAGAAGAAAAGGCACTAAGGTTAAATACGAACTGGTACCCCAACGTAATAGATCCCTAATTGGTACCGCTACGTTACGTATCGCTAATTAAGGCCGCCACGTAACATCAGCTTTAAATGAAATATAACTCATCACAATGGATGGCTTTGGAATTAAGTAAACCTCGAAGTTTGATCTGCCATTAAATAAAATAACTTAAACTAAACGAAAGATGTCTCAAGCATGCAAGCAACCGACCAACCAACCAGTACTTATCACGTTTCTTACACAGACAATAAGAAAAAAAATCTTGATCAAAAGCGTGAGAAATCATTCAATTGCGAAATTATTTCTATCTTTTTAATTTTTATCTTTATTTTGTTTTATTTTATTCTATTTTATTTTTGGCTACAAAGTTCTATCACATGACTGATCATAGAGAAGTGGGGTCTTTGAAAAGGGATCCCTAAAAAGTCAGGAAACGACAATTGAAATGAAAGAATTATACCAGTTTTACTTACACGAGCTAACACACGAAATGAAACGTGTTGGGCATTCGTTGACTTGGTCATGAAAAAAAGCTGTCACGTGACCTTTATATTAATGTCATCTTTTGATGTTAATTCACAAGGAAGGAAAGAGAACGAGGGTGGGTAGTGAGTTGGAGAAAAATATGAATGATCAGAAATCTGCAATTCAAATTTATGGATTTTTTGGGGGTATTTTTGTCCGTCTTTCCTTCATTCAGTGGGATAGCTGTGGTGTAGTGGCTAGCGTGCTGCACTGTGATATTGTAGTAATCGAGTTCGAAATCCAGTCGTGCTATTAGCTTTATTTTTGGATTAATACGCTGAAAAGAAAAGTAGGAACACCTTTTAACCCCCGCTATTAAATACTAGTTTATAAACTTACAGAATTTCTGAGGGTATTGTGACGTGATTAGTGGTGTAGATTCGGTTACAGGCAAACAGACAGACAGTGAATATCCGTTATAATACGATTCAATTTCATTCTCCGCCCTGTCGGTGGGGTGTTAGAATGCACCGACTGCACCTCTGCAGAGGGGTAAAACTCCCCCAATGGGGCCACCTGTTGGCAGTGGGTGGCAACTCATGATGCTTAAGGATAGAGCCCAGGTGGATGAGCAGTTCATAACATGCAATACTCCACTTTGACCCTATCTTGGGCTAGACGGGCGGTCGGAGAGGCCTCCTCCGATCAATCGGCTGGTCACGTCAAGCCCTAGCACCTATACGATTTTCCCAACCCTATTGCCCTTATGGCAAGCCCCAACCCCTTTTTTATCATATGGGTGCTAGAAGGCGTTGGCTGCAGGTCTACATGTCCTGGTAATGACGTTAAACTCTATCTGATGGTGAGATTCCAGTTTTGGAGGTTTGGGGAATGTGGAGCACCCCTTCATCACCATTGCTCCCTGGTCCACTCTGACCCGGAGTGGTAGTACCTATTAGGGTCCCATCTATGGGTTAAATAGAAAAATGTATTTATAAAAAAGTGTATTATCCATTAAGAATTGATTTATTTCAAAACTTTATCGGCATTAAATGACCCACTGAGGTTGATATGCCGTAAAACAAAACAAAACAAAATATATATCAATTTCATTCTATTACTACTTGGCTCAATCACATGACTAACTGTAGAGAAGAAAGACTAATAGCCAAGAGAATTCGAGTTCGAACCCTAGTCGTATAATTACGTTTATTTCTGGACTAATACCCAAAAGAAAAGCATAAACCCCTCTGCTATTAAATAATTATTGATAAACTTAGAGTATTTCGGAGGGCATTGTGACGTAATCAGGGACGTAGTTTCGGTTACAGGGAGTCATTGAATCTCCATTATACTAACTAGAAAAATAAAAAAAACACCCTCTGGGCGACGTAAAATAAATATTGCCTGAGGGGGTGGGAGTCGAAAATTTAATATCAGAGAGTTTGTATCATACGTAAAGTAAAATCATCAAATTTATTAAAGGAGTAAAAAATAAAATAAATTTATTAAAGGAGTAAAAAATGAAAAAATTGAAATGAAAACTTAGTTCTGATAACTTTAAATATATATAAAAATAAAACAAACTATATATAGATAGATAATAACAGGTATGTATTTATAACTTGTTTAAAAAACTGTTGTGAGGTTTTAAGGGGTCAAATAAGAACAAAACAACGGGTAACGAAAAGCAGAAAAATGTATTAACAGAAAGTAGACAATACAATAGAGAGATGTGGAAATTAGGTCCGACGAACAGAGTTATTGGCACTTGCATTGGCTTGCTCCTAAGCCACAATTATCCCTGTTTATTTATAGTAAGCTGTTGGCGTATTCCATTGGGCTTATAGGGTGTGTCACCTATAACAAAAACCAATGAAGACTGTCTAACATTGCATGCTCAAATTTTGAGTGTATTTATTCTGTTATGACGATTTTAGGTAGTGTGACGTAAACAGTGACGTAGTTTTTTTATATTACTACTTGGAAGCGGAATCTCCATTATTAATAGATATTTTATTTCTTTTTATTATTATAAAGCTAAATCACACTATTGATCATAGAGAAGTGGGACTAATACCCTGGAGAAATCGAGTTCGAAACCCAGTCACGCTATTGTGTTAATTTTTGGAGTTATACACAAGAGAAAAGTAGGAAGCTCTTCATACTCATTGATAAACTTGGAGTATTCCTGAGGGCATTGTGACGTAATCAGTGACGTAGTTTCGGTTATAGATAGACACCGAATCTCCATTATAATAAGATTTGGTTTCATTTTATTACTACAAAGTTCTATCGCACGACTGGTCGTTGGGAAGTGGGGCCTTTGAAAGGGATCCCTAAACAGTCAGGAAACGACAATTGAATGTAAGAACGATATCGGTTTTACTTACATGAGTTAACACACGAAACTGAAACGTGTTGCGCATGCGTTGGCGTGGTCATGAAAAAAAAGCTGTCACGTGACCTTTATATTAATGTCATCTTTTGATGTTCATTCACAAGGAATCAAGAGAACGAGGGTGGGTAGGGATTTGGTGAAAAAAAATGAATGATCAGAAATTTTTGAAATCTTTTAGTATTTTTTGTACGTCTCTCCTACATTCAGTGGAATAGCTCTGGTGTAGTGGCTAATGTGATGCACTGTAAGATTGTAGTAATCGAGTTCGAACCCCTGTGGCTCTATTACGTTTATTTTTTTAAAACTAATATCCTTGAGAAAATATGAAGCGCTTCATAACCTCTGCTATTAAATACTCATTGAACACTTACAGAATTCCTGAGGGTATTGTGACGTAATCAGCGACGTAGTTTTGGTTATAGACAGACACTGAATCTTCATCTTTTTTCCGTCTATCCTTCATTCAATTGGGTGGCTGTCGGGTAGTGGTTAACGTGCTGAACTGCGAAATCATATCTTATCATAATGGTGATTCGGTGTCTGTCAGTCTGTAACCGAAACTACGTCACTGCTTATGTCACAATGACCTCAGTAATTGTCTAAGTTTATCAATGAGTATCTAATCTATAGTCAAAATCATTATCCTTAATACATAGAATAGAATAAATCTTATTTATTAACGATGTCTCTATGAAAATCTGAGTTGGATTTGCCTCAAAACAGCTCATGTTATTAGTGCGTTTAAAATCCTGCAATCTGTCATATATAACCAAGAAATAAAGTTTTACATAATATATGGTGTGGTTAATTTGCATACTGGTTTTAACAAAACTGGGTTTAATGAATAATTATTTAGTGTTATTGATTTCTAATATTATTATTTTATTTTCCAACATATTAAAATCAATCCTATGAATAATTTTATAGAGAAACCGAATCAAATAATAGTGAAATAAGTGTAATCTTTTTATATGCGTTCTTATTAAATTTCGTTAGTCTTTATGATTTGATATATTTCATTGCATTAAAACTTAAATACTTACGCCAGGAGGGCACATATTCTTGTCAGTTATAGTAAATAGTTAACGCAAACAATATCTTAGTTGCTATGCTCAGAAATATAGCCTGAGGTGACGAGCCACACCTACCATCAGCTTCTGACTTTACCACACATATCTCTATACTCACAAATATAGCCGCCAAGATGTGTATGTCAATTCGTAATGTGTAGATGATAATATTATTATAAGTAAAGTTGACAGGGTGTCCTAATGTCTGTATCAGCCAGACAGCCTATACCCTTTCAACTAGCTCTAGACCAAGGGGTTGACATGCCGTAAAACCCAACCAACCAAACCAAACCTTTACATTTTCTTTTGTGGCCTCTTGTAACAAAAATAGAAGTGTATAAAATATGAGATTCATCAGGGTCAGGTGACAGATGACATAAGAGAGATCTGTTGATATGTCTACACTCGGAAACTAATTTCCTTCTTTTGTTCTGCAAATTTTTATCAGCCTTTTGTAGAATACATAATTTTTCTTCTAGACACTGCCTGATATATATATATATATATATATATATATATATATATATAGAGAGAGAGAGAGAGAGAGAGGGGGGGGAGAGAGAGAATTTAAAAGCCAAAGATTGGATTAGTGAGACTACTCTAGTGATTGTTCAGGTATCGAAGAGAATTAACTGTTACTTGATCTCTTGTGGCGGCGACCAGGTACAACGGGTGAGAAAACTCAATGAATATTAATCATAAGAAAAGTCACAAGGGAGCAATAGGCGGGGAACTGTGCGTGGGGACAGGGACCTCGTGCTTGTAATTAAAACGTATCGGTAGAAATCACTGGCTGTTCCTGATCGAAAGAGTAAGATTTAAAAGGGCGTTGAGGATGTGGGGTGTAACAGAGGAGGAGGAGAGAATGAAAGTGGAGTTATGTATTCATAGAGAAAAGATGAAGAGAAAGATGAAGGAGGTAAAATGATGATGACGAATATCATATATCGTGATAAAGAAGAACAAGAAGAACAAGAACAAGAACAAGAACAAAAGAAAGAATAAGATGTTAATAAAGAAGAAGAAACAAGAACAAGAAGAAGAACAAGAAGGAGGAAGATGTTAAAAAGAAGAAGAAGAAGAAGAAGAAGAAGAAGAAGAACTACTAAATCTGATGGCGAAGTAAAAGAAGGATGAGGAAAAAAGTTATAATAATGATAAAAATGAGGAGGCGCAAGAAGAGAAAAATAATAAGAAGAAAAAGGTGAAAATTCGTTACAAGAATAAAAAAAAAGAACAACAACAAGAACAAGAACAAGAAAGAGGAAGATTTTAATGAAGAAGAAGAAGAAGAAGAAGAAGAAGAAGAAGAAGAAGAAGAAGAAATAACAAAGAAGAATAATTAGAAGAATAAGATGAAGAAGAAGATACAACTAAAGGAGAAGAAGATACAAATGAAGAAGAAGAAGAAAAGGGTGAATAACAGCAACAACAACAGCAACAACAACAACAACACTATTCAAATAGAGAAAAATAAGAAAAATATACAAATAAAGAAGAAGAACAAGAAGAAGTTACAAATAAAGAAAAGAAGAAAAAAGAAGAAAAATGTACAAATAAAGAAAGAGGAGGAGGAGTTACAAATAAAAAAGCAAAAGAAGATCCACACAAAGAAGAAGAAGAAGAAGAAGAAGAAGAAGAAGAAGAAGAAGAAGAATATGTGAAGGAGAAGAAGTATGAGAAGATAGAAATAAAGAAAAAGAAGAAGCAAATAAAGAAGAAAAAAGAAGAGACAAGTGAAGAAGAAGAAGAAGAAAAAGAAGAAAATGAGACAAATGAAGATAAAGAAGAAGAAAAATGTATTGACAAATAAAGAAGCCGTGATGGAAAGTCTGTGGAGAAGAGATATCAAATATTAATAAGAATATAATATATATATATATATATATATATATATATATATATATATATATATATATATATATTGCATGCTTTAAATATAAGTAAATAGCCCTAAATATCATAGATTGTGTAGCGTGGGCATAAAGAAAATATTCTCATTATTTTCAATTTTTTTGTTTCAGTTATCCGATTGGGCAAAAATTACTCACCGTTATCTTGAAAAATACGTAAAACAGTCCGTTTATTTACAACACGGTCAGTTTCTTTATTGATATTTTTTTAGCAGAATTCTGTATTCATGTTTCTTTCACTAAAAAGCTCTCACATTGAGACTGATAAAAATCATCTGATATTATTATTCAGACTCTTATCTTTAAAGAAAAAAGTAAAAATAATTTCTGTCTGTTAATTTTTTCGTATTTCATAAAATAAAATAGATGGAGTATACCTCGTAAAAAATAATATTTCCCCTAATATATTTTAGGAAATAACTATTTCAGACATATTTACATCAAAAGGTAAGTAGTTATGGAAATTTTCACGTTTTCAAACAATTTTTTATAGATAAAATAACAATAGATTAGTCAAATAGTAAACAGTCTTGATAATGATAATCAAACAAATATAAACTTCCCTGATATTGTTTCAGAAAAGAACCGAAAGTACTTGATTTACCAATAATATATCTTCTTGACAACTAATTACAGCCTTTCAAAATGATAGCATAAAAAAATTGTTAGAAAACTTGAAAGAAAAAATTAAAAAACTTGAAAACTATAAGTATTCTATTATTTTTAACCAAATTTGTTTAAATATATATATATATATTCATATAAGTTAAAAGAAAGGAAATGAATCCGACAATATGAGTATGAAATGGTGGAATGAAAACATCACACAATGCTGTTAAAGAAGAAAACAATTTATAATATAATCATAGCTGATATTGATCATTATTTCGATTTTACAAAAATCATCATCAGAGCTCATTCACTCCGTAGTTGTTTGGGTCGGAGAAGAATGTCAAATCAGTTCACAAAACAAAAAAACCTTATTACTGCAAAATAGAACGAAAGTCGTTACATTATTCACCAATGTGGCACCAATGACCGACATATATATGGCGCGAATGCCACCTTTTTATATATATATTCATATATAGGCACTGTCAATAATATTGAACACTTTACTTACAAAAATATAGCAAGATATATTTTCAATATATATATATTATATATATATATATATATATATATATATATATATATATATATATATATTAGATAAAATGTGATCTTTTGCGTCACCATTAAGCTCTGGGTAGATAATTGTAATCAGAGAAAAGTGAGTTTGCAAAGCGAATTAGATTTTTTTAAAAGTAAATACGACCGGAGAATATTAAAAATGTTTTAAAGATTTCTAAGAAAGAGAACGTCTGAACTCATTTAAACCTTATGCTAGCTGCTATGAAACTTAAAAAAACACATATATTTAATCACTCTCTTTACGCTCACAGAAAAAAAAACTAACATATATAACAAGGACGTAAATCAAGATATATATATATATATATATATATATATATATATATATATATAGAGAGAGAGAGAGAGAGAGAGAGAGAGATGGTGTCTAACAGAATGTGAAGTAAGAGGTTTTGACGTAATTGCAAATACGACTAATTAGAGATAATTAAAATAGATTTTTTTGGATCATAACTCAATCCTGGAATTAAGGAATATTTCATTATGAAATTTTGTCATTAAACTCTACAGGACAAAAGCCTTTAGAAAGCAACCATTGATTCACTCAGTTTTATAATAATAATAATAATAATAATAATAATAATAATAATATAATAATAATAGTATATATATATATATATATATATATATATATATATATATATAGCGCTAATTTTCCATTCAAAACATTTTTTAAATAAAAGGATCAATAAAAAAACTATCACAATCTCCTTATTATTCTGTGATAAATTTTATTTTTCCTTAAATCAACAAAAGCCCTGAAGAAGATCTACTAAACAGATTGAAACACTGCACCATTGGCTGAATAAATATCACTCATTTTATTTGAACCTGTATTTTTTCAAATTGTTCACTACATTACACACACACACACACACACACACACACACACATATATATATATATATATATATATATATATATATATATATATAATCATCTGTCTGGCAAAATAAGATATTAATCTGTGAAATGAATAGACACTTAGGAAGAAATATGCAGACAGAAAGATAGACCGATAGATAGACAGATTTTTATGAATTGAGTAGACAAATATCGATCACGACTGACATTATAACATGAAGGCATAAAGACAAGAAAAATATACAACAGCCAAAAACCATGAAAAAAATAATGTAAAAAGAAAAATGGATAAAGAAATACGAACAGAAGAAAATTAGTACAGGGGTAGAGAGACTTTCTTAATAAATTGGCAGAATCGTTTTCTTGAGTGCAAAAAAATGGTAAAAAGAAAAAATAATATTCTATGGAATCTTCGACGAATCGTCTCCAGTACCGCAATCATGTGACGCAAGCGACACTTCCCTGGAGATTTCGCGGCTGGCGCCATCTTTATTACTTTCCCCTCTCTCTGTGTCTCGGTTTTTGCCGCCAAAACAAAATGGCGGTTTTCTTAGCGCGCCTTCCCCCGAAAATTTTCAATCATGGAAATCACCAGCCTTAAATGCCAAGAGCAAATGTCGCAAGTCGTTTTCAAGTCTCTCGTTCACTCCTTTAATTCATACATATTTTTGAGTTGTTTAATTTAATCAAATCAGTTATTGCTTTCTTTTATTTTGTCTCCTTTTTCTTTTGTTTCTGTTTTGTTTCCATTCTTTTTCTCATTTTTCATTTTCAGCTCTTTCTTAATGATAGAGCCGCTTTGGAATTTGAAGACATAGAATTGCCGTCTTCAACTTGTGTTTTTGAGAGCCCATCTCTTCAGGAATTCCGTTGTTTTCTTTAATAGAAGTTATCGTTTCGTCATATTACTGACTCATCCAATCCCGAGTAAGATGCACTGTAAGATAATAAGGAGTATACAGAAAAAAGCCAAATAACATTCTAATGTTAATAACATTTCATCTATTAAAAATACATTGCCTTAGACTGGCACAGGATCCCATGAGTTCTCAAGGCACTGGAGGTCTAGCTCATGACTAAATGAAATTACCTATATATTACTTACATATATAAGTCATCTTGTATATATATATATATATATATATATATATATATATATATATATATATATATATATGCATGTTGAATTAAACAAAAGACACATCTCCTGTTTAAAACAATTTTATTTTTGTTCTTTTCAAGTGCCATCATCAGGATTCCACCCAAATATGAAAAAGTTGACCAGAAAACTTGAAAAGATCAAAAATAGAATTGTTAAACAGGAGATGTGTCTTTTGTTTAATTCAACGTGCATAAATGAAAAAATGCTGCCCAAATACACACACACACACACACACACACACACACACATATATATATATATATATATATATATTATACTTATGTATTATATATATATGTATATATATATATTTTACATATATATATATAACTTACTTATATATATATATATATATATATATATATATATATATATATGCCAACCCCTCCGCACGAGCAGGATGTGACACAAGGTCAATTTCTTAAGCGGAGTTCAACAGGTTTGAATTCAGAGTTTTCCTTTTTCTAGACCAGTTGCCTATCCACGGTTAAAGAGCCTACTCTGCCCTACTATTTATCCATAGCTGGAGGGAGAGTAGGATTCATACCTTTTCCAAGCGACGAGTCCATTTCCAATGACTTTAACCATTGCACCACGCACTTCCATAGTTACTTATATATATATAAGTCATCCACAGACACAGGGTTTCGACGTTTCACGCCCCATCAGGTCTAAAGGTCACATAGTTCACACGTGAAGCTCTCAGTTACCAGTCGCCGTTGACTCCATGTCCACGCTACCTTAACACAAATATAAATGATCTATCAATGATATTCAGTACTGATTACCCATAGATATAGCACACATATTATATATATATATATATATATATATATATATATATGTGTGTGTGTGTGTGTGTGTGTGTGTGTGTGTACAAGGGTGTGTGTTGTGTAATGGTTAAAGTCGTAGGAATTGGACTCAGTGACACGAGTTCAAATCCTGGGCGAGGTTGGTTGCATTTCATATAGGACTTATACCCTTGGGAAAGGTATGCATCCAAATATTCCTCCAGGAATAGGTCAATACTAGGCAGATTGGAAATTTTAATCTTGGTTTCAAAGTCTGATTTCAAACCTGTTAAACGCGGCTATATATATATATATATATATATATATATATATATATATATATATATATATATATATATGTGTGTGTGTGTGTGTGTGTGTGTGTGTGTGTGTGTGTGTATGTGTAGGTTTTGTGTGTATTTGTTTTGTGTGCGTACTTGTGTTTGTTGACAGCTTTAAATTAAAATGCTCCTATATTTTTCTTCCATACATTTTTTGCTGCAATGATCATTACAATATATATATATATATATATATATATATATATATATATATATATGTGTGTGTGTGTGTGTGTGTGTGTGTGTGTGTGTGTGTATTATGTGTGTGTGTGTGTGTGTATGTGTGTGTGTGTGTGTGTGGGTGTGTGGTGTGTGTGTTTGTATGGGATTTTGGGTTTGCAGTTGATTCCTCATGTGCACAATAGTCGCAAATTTAATCATTCCGTGCTCCCATACATTCCACCTCTGAAAAATGAGACACACACGTATCCATAGAAGAACTATATATATATATATATATATATATATATATATATATATATATATATATATACTCACCGTCAAGCCTATATATATATATGTATTAATATATATGTACCAAATTTTAGATGTGACTACATATATATATATATATATATATATAATATATATATATGTATAGTCTTGTCGGCGTGTAGGTATACATGTGTATAATTTTACGAGAGGGGATGTGTATATTCATATATATATATATATATATATATATATATATATATAATATATATATATATATATGTGTGTGTGTGTGTGTGTGTGTGTTTGTATGTGTGTGTGTCTGCATATATGTATAAGTCTAAAATCGGTGTATATATATATATATATATATATATATATATATATATATGTACCAATTTTAGACGTGACTTCATACATTATGACTGTATACATTCTGCGCATTGTCCCAGCTTCTGATATAGACGCACGCCGGCTCTAATGTGTGCATCTCTGTTTAGCAATGTTCAGCGTGTCTGTCTGTGCGTCCTTTCTCTCCATCTGGAAAAGCAAACCAGTGAGTTTGTAATGTTTAACGGAACTCACTGTAAAATGACTCAATGTTAATTCTTGTTCTTGTTGTTCGTAGTTCTTCTTTTCTCTTTTGTCTTTCTTAATTTTATTGTCTCTCGCGCGCACTTCTCTCTCTGTCTCTGTCTCTGTCTCTCGCACTTGTCTCTCTCTCTCTCTCTCTTGTCTTTCCTCTCTCCGTTCTTGCAGCTTCTCCCGAGATATTTGCCAGGCAAATGGAGATGCGAAGAGATGCGATTAACGAAAGTAAATTGCAATCAAATCCCAGGAGAGTTCGAGAATTTCTGGCATTTGCTGTAATGGCTGCCGTTGTACGAGCGTCGAAAAGAACGAACCGGTACACAACGGGGGAATAATCCCGCACAAACCACAGTAATCGCTGCTGCTGCTGCTGCTGCTGCTATTATTATTATTATTATATTATTATTATTATTATTATACTGGTGTTCCTACAAATACGACCGTTATCATCTTGCAATACTGATTAACTGGTGGTGCTTATCCACCAAATGCTTATTTCTTATGAGTTTTGAAACCTTATTATGAAAAAAAGAAAAGGAAGAAAGAGGACATGCTACACAGAAAAATATGTTGAAAAAGTGGATATTCCTTCTTTTAATTGTTAGAAACCTGATTGAGTGCACGGTCAACGGGAGAATAATCCCGCACGAACTATAGTAATCGGTGCTGTTGCTATTATTATCATTATTATTATACTGGTGTTCCTACAAATACCACCGTTATCATCTTGCAACACCCTCTGGTTAAAAATGAGACCGTCCAAATCGTCCAAGCTGAAATGCAAAAATGTAAATCCTGTTTATCTGGTCGTGCTTATCCGTCGAATTCTTATTTCTTATGAATTTTGTACGCTCAGCAAAATAATGTACTATTTCATTTTTATTATGAAGAAAGAAAAGGAAGAAAGAGGACATGCCACACAGAAAAATATGATAAGAAAGTGGATATACCTTCTTTTAGTAGATTGGAACCTGATTGAGTGCATGTAAGTGATAACGCTCGTCTGATTCACTCTTCATAGTAATCGCTGTTGCTACATCTGCTGTTGCTGCTATTATTATCTCCTTTTGAGTTTTCACATCAGTGTTAGCTGATGGTCTTTCACTGGAGTCTGAGTGACAGCAAGTCTCCTCAGGTCTCCAGGACTCTTCTGAGTATTCTGGCAGATTGCAGCAGTGCAGTGTTCTGAATGGTTTCAATCCTTCCTCTGATATCCAAACTTTCCAAACCCTTTTCTAATCCTTTTGGGACTGTTCCAAGTGCACCAACTACAATTGGTATAACTTTCACTTTCATATTCCATAACTTTTTCAGTTCTCTGGCAAGGTCCAGATATTTGTCAATTTTTTCATTTTCCTTTAACTTCACCTTGTGATCCGCTGGCACTGCAAAATCCACCAGTTGACAAGTTCTTTCTTTTTTGTTTATCAACACTAGGTCTGGTCTTCTTGCTGGATAAGGTGATCCGTTTTAATTTCAAAGTCCCAGAGAACTTTGTGCGTTTCATTCTCAAGAACAGATTCTGGTTTATGCATATACCATTTTGTTGTGTGGTCAAAATTTAATTTCTTGCATAATTCCCAGGGATCACCTTCCCAACCCAGTCGTGTCTAGTTTTGTATTCTCGTTGTGCTAGTTTGCTACATTCGCAGAGTATATGGTTTACAGTCTCATCTCTATTACCGCAAAGTCTACATTTATATTTACTATTTTGTTGGGTCTTATCAATTTTCGCTTTGATGTAGTTTGTCCTTATGGCATTATTATTATTATTATTATTATTATTATTATTATTATCATTATCATTATCATTGTATTGGTGTTCCTACAAATACGACTGTTATCATCTTGCAATATTGTCTGCTTAAAAAAGAGACCGTCCAAATCATCCAAGGTGAAATGCAAAAATGTAAATCCTGTTTATCTGGTGGTGCTTATCTAATGAGTTTTGAAACCTCAACTAAAAAAAAAATGTACTATTGCATTTTTATCATGAAAAAAATATAAAAGGAAGAAAAATGACATGCTACCAAAGAAAAATATGATAAGAAAGTGAATATTCCTTCTTTTAGTTGTCAGGAACCTGATTTAGTGCACGGACAACGGGGAATAATCCCGCACAAACCATAGTAATCGTTGCTGTTGTAATATTTTCGTTTCCATACAAAGCAGAGAAGAAAGGAACATTCTCGTCAAAATATTGGAGTACCACAATCTACCCAAATGGATAAACTATTTGCATACTTTAAGCCGCTCACAATAGCTCTTAGTTTCTACGCCCACCACACCCAAGCAAAGGACAAAAATTCATGATTAGTTCATCATATTTCATCAGAGGGAGGGTTCAGTTCTATATTTCGAGTAGTCTCACGAAGTTGACAAAATAACCGAATTAGACATGAAGGGAACCGAGTTATATATATATATATATATATATATATATATATATATATATATATATATATATATATGTGTGTGTGTGTGTGTGTGTGTGTGTGTGTGTGTATGTGTATGTGTGTGGCTGTGTGTGTGGCTGTGTGTTTTCTTTTTTCTACCTTTTCGTTAATTTCTTCTTCTTCTTCTTCTTCTTCTTCTTCTTCTTCTTCTTCTTCTTCTCATTATTATTATTATTATTATTATTATTATTATTATTATTATTATTATACTGGTGTTCCTAAAAAATACGATCGTTTTCATCTTCCAACACCCTATAGTTAAAAATCAGACTGTCCTAATCATCTAAGATGAAATTCAAATATATAACTCCAGATTATCTCGTGGTGCTTATCCGCCGGATATTGAACTAATTGTAATAGCAATAAGCATATAATAATTTATTCATGATAAAGTCAGAATAGTCCATTATTTAGCTGAGGTGACGACACTCATTAGAAATAAGAATTCGGTGAATAAGCAACATCAGATAATCAGGATTTACATTTTCGTATTTAATCTGAGACGATTTGGACGATAGCATTTAAACAAGTGATGTTGTAAGATGATAACGCTCGCACAATTAAGGAACATGAGTATCAATATAATGCATTTGTATTTTAACGCAAAATGTCTGGAGTTTATCAGGTTTTAGACGACAGCAACTCTTCACAAGTATCCAGTATCATAATGTTGACAGACGGCAGCAACATCAACGTCTCGACAGTTATTCATTATTATTATTGAGTTTTTCACACTAGTGTTAGCTGATGTCATTTCACTGGTGGCTGAGTGACAACAAGTCTTCAGGACTATTCTGAGTATTCTAGCCGATTGTAGCAGTGCAGTAGTCGTGATGGTTTCACTTCTTCCTCTAGTTTCCAGATCCTCCAGTATTTTTTCCAAGTGTATTGGGACCGTTCCAAGTGTACCAACTACAATTGGTACCACCTTCACTCTCATATTCCACAGGTTTTTTTAATACTCTGGCAAGGTCCAGGTATTTATCCATCTTTTCATTTTCCTTCTGCTTCACACTGTGATCTACTGGAATCGCAAAGTCCACCAGTTGACACGTTCTCTTTTTTTTTTGTTAATCAACACTAGGTCTGATCTCCTGGCAGGGATAGAGTAATCCGTCTTTATCTCGATGTCCCCGGTTATTATTATTATTATTATTAGTAGTAGTAGTAGTAGTAGTAGTAAGTAAAGTTGTCGGGGCAGCCTAATGTCGGTATCAGCCATGCAGCGAGGGAGTCTATCCCTTTTTCACTAGCGCTAGACCAATATCTATATTACGTGTATACTGCTGTAACAGGGTTAATTCACATTGATATCACCAGTTCTAGTAAAATCACCATAGTTAAGCAGCGATGAGCCAGTTCCATATCTAATTGGGTAACCACTTAAGTAACAGCAGACTCTATATGCAGCCAACTTTGTATGTATTATTTATCAAAGTTTAATATAATTATTCATAAGCAGTATTTATCAATATTACATACCGGCTGTGAGAAGGTGATTATATATATATATAATATATATATATATATATATATATATATATATATATATATATATAAAGGCGGTTGGTGTGTATGTGTGTATGTATGTTATGAGGAAACTACGAAAATAAAACAATTATCAAAAAAGTAAACATATTTATATATATACATTCACTATCACAAGATCTTGCTTTTTGAGCTAATATAATGATGATATAATATGTATTCGTCAAGGTAAGTTAAAATATAAAATTTTGATAGTAAGATCATGGATTCTTTTGGGATTTGATATTTCAAATAGGAGACATAATTTTTTTATTTTCAGAGTGTTTATGCACTTTTTTCTGACACCCCAATAATCCAGATCCACATATTTTTACACCTAATATGAGTCTAGGTAAAAAATCATACGTAAGTGAATAGGTAGATACTCTAGGCAAAACAAGATATTAGGTATATAAGTTTCCAAAATTCACACTGGATTGTTCAATTGGACACACATTCTAGTGGATAAAGGATTTAGGTTAAGACAGTTCTAGATCACAGTTATCTCTAGACTGCAGGTTCAATCCTGGTCAGCAGTAACATAGAATAATAATTAACACAGCTTAACACCTATACCCCAGCTATGGTTCGATTTCCGGTTACGAAGCAAACGGTGGGAATAGAATCTTTTAGTTAGTCGACTGCTGGTCATCATGTGAAGACGGTTCGACTTGACCGCCGCATGAGGTTAAGAATCATAAGATTTAAGGACTGGTTCTAAGTTTAATAAAATGTGACCAGGAAAAAAAACTATTTACCTTGAGTTTGTCTAAAAAATTATGACAACCATGGCATCCTTTGCGAACAAAAGAACAGAAGAGAAAAGTTAAGAGACGTTAGCAGAACCGCCATTACCAGACCGATGCAAAAAAAAGTGAAAAATTTAATATGGAACCGGGTATAATCACGGTACAAAAAAAAAACAAACAGAATATCAAGTATAGGGGCACAATCTCCTGTAACCCTCATAAAAAACGAATAGAACCCGGGAACAGGTACTCTCATATGAGATTATAAAATCAGACAGTGACCCCTCTCTCCATAATATGTAGCCAGCAGAGTATAGGTATATAGCATGTAGAGGTGCATGGATTAATAGATCGTCATAGGAAATGAACTCGTCGATGCAAGTTCAAATCAAGGACAAGGCTATTTGTATTTCACATAGGCGCTTATACCATTGGGAAAGGTATGAATCCAACTATACTCCCTCTAGCTATCGGTAAATAGTAGGGCAGACTGGGCTCTTCCTCCTTGGTTAGGCAACCTGTCTAGGAGAAGGAAAACTCAGTTGAATTCAAACTCCGTTTAAGAAATTGACCTTGTGTCACATCCTTCTCGTGCGGAGGGATTGGTAGATATTTATATTACATGTAGAGTCGCATTTCTCAGAATTTGGGATATGTATCCAAATTGGATGCGGTAATAAAAATGTTTATACGCTTTTATTAGTTAACTAGCCTACTTACCCATATTACATAGGGGTTTTAAGATGGTCATTATTAAAAATAAACGAGGTATCATCACCTTTATGAGACATTAGCATGTCCAATGAAAGCAATAGTTAATCATATATTCATAGTTTTTATGGTTGGCAACATTCCGTCTATTTTAGACGATGGCGTAGGGTCCATATTTTTTTACCTACAGCTACGTGAGTGGCTGAACAGACCGATCCTTGAATGGCAGTCTCTGGTACAGTGATTGCAAACAAAAGGTGATTCTTTCTGTAGGTGTTGGGGCTGTTCTTGTCTCTCCTTCCTTTTAGCTCTCTTTTCTGTGGCGGCTTCTTTCCTCTCTTTTTCACTCCCTTTTGCTCCTTGTTTGACCAGGAGCCTCCCACGTGTTTATATTGATGTGGCATGTCTTCATGTCTCTCTTGCAGACATCATTGAAGCGTAGGTGTGGTCTCTCTGCCGGTCGGGTACCCTCCACTTGTTCACCATACAGTAGGTCTGGGGTGAAAAAGATCAAATTGTGGCATGCAATTAATGTGGTTAGTGATGTTGGATATAAATTTTATCATTCATCAATTAATATTTTCCTCAAAAATGATAAGCCAACTGGAAATTATAATGACAAATAAACAATGTCGTTACTGAAAGAGAACAAATACTGCACCTGATGCCAATCAAAACCTTGCCCTTGGCTCTTCAGGGTTATGTGTTTTTAAAAATTCCAGTTCCACTCTTCCCGGATTGGTAGTACCTTTTCAGGTGGTATCTATAGGTTAAGAAGATAAAAATATGATATCGAAATGTGTTTAAAAAATTGAGTTAGACAAAATGGGGATGCGGCCTTTATCCATCCTCCTGATAGTTTTTAAAATGGTCATTATCATTATCTCCTTGCCTACTTTAAACCGCTCACATCGGCTCTCCTATCACTCTGTTTCTACGCACGCCACATCTAAGCAAAGTACACACACTGATGGTTTGTGCATTAGAATTGAGTAGAAGAACCCAGATTACAATGATAATAGGACTATTTGAATAGAATGCCTTTTGGGGTGAACAGATAATTAACTTTGAAATATCTTATCTTAGAGGCAAAAAATACCTTGACAATTTGGTACAGCCGTGGGAGATATTTGGCAGGCAAAGAGTTAAGAATAGTTACTTAGATGACACTCAAAAATACTGAGATTCGCCCATGTAATTTAGCTTTATTGTTTTGATTTTTTTTCTCTCACATCACTACCAACTAACTGATGGTTCGTTCATTATAATTGATCAGGTGTAAGTGTTGCATAGCCTTCTTACCGGCACTAAATATCTATATATGTTATATACCTTCTTACGTCTTACTCTGGTCGTATCTTCTTCTGGCCCGCTTGGTTCTTCTATCATCTATCTTGGTCTGGTATTGTCGTGGTGTTTCTTGGGGACGTCGGGTCTGGTTTCTGTTGCTAGGGATTTCTTGTTATCAGAAGCCTTGTGTCATTGTTAGCTTTTAGTAATAACCACAAGACTTCGATTTACGATGATGTTACTTTATTCGTGGAACCCCAGACCAGACAATCACGCAGTGAGACTCACATCTTGCTAGCTTGGTTTCTAACTTCTAACTCTAACTCTCTGAGTTGCTTACCCTTCAACCGGAAGGGGGCTTTCTATCGGGGTTCCGTTTCTCACGGTTCTCCCCAGAACGCAAGGTGAGAGTGAGGTCAAACGCTGTCACTCACTCTCAAGGCCATCAGCTGCACTAATATGATTTCTACACTATTGTCATAATCATTAGGTATCTAATGATTATGTAACATAAGATTACATTACTATGGCTCTATTTGAATAGAATGAGTTCTGAGGTGTGTAGAGAATGAACTTTGAAATATCCGATTATACAGGTAAAAGATTGTCCCATTGGATACATAGCGTAGTGGATAAAGGCGTGCTAAATGAGAGTCATCTCTAGGCTGCAGGTTCAATCCAAGACAAGGACGACAGTAACATGGAAAAATAATTAACACAGCTTAACACCGGTACCCCAGCTATGTTTAGTAGAATGAGAAAGGATACCCCCGTGGATTGAATAAAGGGTTGGGTTCAAAGTTCCGTAATGGCTCCCGATTACAAGAATGCTCCCGAGTTCAAAAAGAAGGTTCCGGAGTTCGAAAAGAAGGTTCCCGAGTCCGACAAGAAATACCTGAAGAAGGCCGGAGGGCATATCAGTCGAAACGTTGTACAGATAAAAATAAAGATGTGAACAATAGTCTGAATAATCCAAATAATCTAAATTAAGATTTGATAATTTGGATTATTTGGATTATTCGGACTAACAAATTTAGAGAAAAAAGTACAAATGTATACCCAGAATATTTGGTACAGCCGTGTGAGAGATTTCGAAGGCAAACAGTTGATAAACGACGTAGATACGCTTTTAAGAGAGGTACCTGGCCGTACTTATCCATACTACATACAGGTTGAAATATGGGTATTATGAAAAATAAGGGAAGTAAAGTCATTTTTATTAAAGTTTCGTAATCATTAGTTGACCATATATCCCTTTTAGGATATAAGATAGTCATCATAATAAACAAAGTAGTGGTGTATTGGTCATCGTCCATATGAGTTCAATTCCTGGACAAGGCTCTGTGCATTTAACATGGTAGTAATACCACTGGAAAAGATATCGAACTATTCTACCTGAAGATATGGGTAAATAGTAGGGCAGACTGGGCACATTAACCTTGGTTAGGCAACTTGTTGAGGAGAGGGAAAACTCTAAATTCAAACCTTTTAAACTCTGCTTAAGAAATTGACCATGTGTCACATCCTGCGCACGCGGAGGAGTTGGTATATATATTTTATTATTACTTGTTGTTCATCGTATCCGATGATGACATCATGCGAATCCGTTTCCTTCAATTGATTCGGTTTCTGGTTTGCGTCTTACCAACTGCTTATGGGGATGTCAAAGTCCTTCAGGTTTCTCTTGATGTTGTCTTTGTACCTGAGCTTTGGTCTACCGATTCCACGTGATCAGTTGAGAGTACAGAATCTGAGTTGGCAGTCTGTCATCCCCAAGTCTGTTTAAGTGGCCAGCCCATCTCAGGTTGCACTGGACAAGTATGTCGTACAAGCCAGAGAGTCCAGTTCTCTTCATATATATATATATATATATATATATATATATATATATATATATATATTCATGTAGAATTAAACAAAAGACACATCTCCTGTTTAACAATTTTATTTTTGATCTTTTCGCGTTTTCTGGCCGACTTTTTAATGTTTTCGTGGAATTTGTGGATAAGTCCACCAAAGTTCAGGTCCCGAGTACTTTCGGCACTTCGAAGTCCCATCATCAAGGGTGATGTGTTCCAGTTTTTTAAAAAATTAAATTAATGTGGAGGCTGGAAGGAGAAGAATTGATGAGAAAGGTGTTATAGGCATTTTAAAATGTGTGTACTGCATTGGAAATTATTTTTTTTTTAAGGATGGTTTGTATTGTTTTATGTATAAAGCTTCTAGTATTTGGAGTTTTTGTTTGTTTTTTTTGTGCAGAATGTGTGTATTTTCCGTTAGAATATTTCGGTAATTAGAGTAATTACAAGAATGTAATTTTAGGTGTTGTGAAATAGAGCTATTATCTGTTAAATGGAGGGTTAGATGACGTGACAATGTGGTTGAGGTGAACCACACACACACACACACACACACACACACACACACACACATATATATATATATATATATATATATATATATATATATATACTAATCTTATTAGGAAACCCTTGCGGTAAAAAAACGGCAAATAGTTTGTTAGTAAAAATATACTTCTAAATTTCACCTGGGGAAAAATGAAAAGAAGAATAGACCAAGAGAATCACACCAACCAAAAATATTCGATTAACACTATAACACTTGTCCAAAAGAAGAAAAATAGGTTTATATATGAAAATATACATACATAAACCACTATGATTGTCTAAAGCTAAAATTAAAAACTGCTCGATACCTAAGTAGAGCAAATAAAAAAGTTAAACCTAATGATACCTTGCCCTGATGATCTACTAAGTGAAACTATTAGTAGGTATATGTGACTCATTAGGTTCAACTGTATTATTTTTCACACACACACACACACACACACAACGTATATATATATATTATATATATATATATATATAGTGTGTATATATATATGTGATGTTTTTTTCTAAATATTTATTTCACACTGTCGGATTCACTTCTATTCATTTTTCAAATATATATATATATATATATATATATATATATATATATATATATATATATATATACATACATTAACTATATATAACTTATTACTTACGCTTTAAAAGACTGACAGAATGCGGCGATGTTGTCCCCTATGGACTCTGTGTTGAATACCAAAATAGAAATACTTCTGATCGGAAAGCCAGAATTGGATTTGTAGAAGGAAATATGGAAGAATAAAATATCGACTCATTTCAACGGGAAATAAAAGCATTTATTTTAAGCGGAAAGAATAAGAAATTCATGAAGAAGAGGAAGAACAAGAAACATCCCCCCAACACACACACACACACACACCTTTAGCAAATAAACGAACAAGTCTCCGGAAGTGATGCCGAGAATTTTATCCACACGGAAACGACAACAGATACCGGAAAGAAGAAGAAGAAGAAGAAGAAGAAGAAGAAGAAGAAGAAGAAGAAGAAGAATTACTGAAGTAGAAAGACGAAGAAGAAGAAGAATTACTGAAGTAGAAAAGACGAAGAAGAAGAAGAAGAAAGAGGAGAAGAAGAATGAGAAAAAAAGAAAAAGAATTAAAGCAGTAGAATAATGAAAGAAGAAGAAGAAGAAGAAGAAGAAGAAGAAGAAGAAGAAGAAGAAGAAGAAGAAGAATTAGAATCAAAGAATCAAAAACCATAAAGAAAGAAGAAGAAGAAATGCTCTAGTCGAAAAAGAAGAGAAGAAAAAGAAAAAGAAGGAGAAGAAGAATAAAAAGAATAAAATGAAGATCAAGAAGAAGAAGAATTAAAATTGAATGAAAGAAGAAGAAGAAGAAGAAGAAGAAGAAGAAAGAAGAATACTGAAGTAGAAAAGAAGAAGAAGAAGAAGAAGAGAAGAAGAGAAGAAAGAAGAAGAAGAAAAGAAGAGAAGAAGAATGAGAAAAAAAGAAAAGAATTAAAGCAGTAGAATAATGACAGAGAAGAAGAAGAAGAAGAAGAAGAAGAAGAAGAAGAAGAAGAAGAAGAAGAAAAGAAGAAGAAAGAAGAAGAATTAAATGAATCAAGAATAAAGAACCAAAAGAAGAAGAAGAAAATGCTCTAGTCGAAAAAGAAGAAGAAGAAAAAGAAAAAGAAAGAGAAGAAGAATAAAAAGAATAAAATGAAGATCAAAGAAGAAGAAGAATTAAAATTGAATGAAAGAGTGAAAAGAGAAGAAGAAGAAGAAGAAGAAGAAGAAGAAGAAGAAGAAGAATAAGAAGAAGAATTAACGAAGAAGTAGGAAAGAAAAAATCACTCAACCCCCTATATATATATATATATATATATATTGCTTGAAGGCAGTTACAATGCGTATAGCGTATAAAATTCGATAATTATAGAAAATAATCATGACAAGCGAACTCGGAAAACATTGCCAACTACGTAGAACATCGTACAGCAACCGTTTCAACTTTATCAAGTCTTATCAGCGATGTATACTCACGATTTCCTTCCAACAGAAATCGAAACCGGGAGCTCAGCACGCAGAGTCAGAGACTTTACCACTGGTCCACCATTAAGATGTGAACAATATATGCGAAATTAGCTTGTCAAGGGTAAATACGTCACTATTACTACTACTATACAAAGCAGACAGTGGAAGTTTTTTCAAAGTCGCAAATTTTTTTTTAGGCCTATACTCCGGCATGAGGAAATGAGATTAAGATAATTTGCTTTAGAAGCATTGTTAAATAAAGTATATTATCATTATTCCTATTTTTTGCTTGAAGGCAGTTACAATGCGTATATCGTATAAAATTCGATAACTAATGAAAATAATCATGACAAGCGAACTCGGCAAATATTGCCCCCTACGTAGAACATCGTACAGCAACCGTTTCAACTTGCTTATACTTAGCGACTGACTGTGGATGTGTGGGTAAGAGGCTTGGCGAGCGTAAGTTCGTTGGGTCTCGAACCCAGCCAGAGCAGGTGCAAGAAATCGTATAACTATAACTGATGAGAGGTGAAACCTCGAAACACGTTCTATAGTTTACCCTATTATACTGCTCCCAATTTCGGTTGAGCACTCTATTAGGAGGTTATAATAGCAGATATCACCGTAATTCGCTCAGCCAAAATCTACTTTGTTTTACAAAGTTTGAGAACCTAGGTGAAGGTCATTCCGCTTAGAAATATAGCGATTAAATAGCCTGCCTATACTTGGCGACTGACTGTGGCTGTGTGGGTAAAGAGGCTTGGGAGCGTAAGTTCGTTCGGGTCTCGAACGCCAGCCAGAGGCAGCTGCTAAAAATCGTATAACTATACTGATGAAGAGGTGAAACCTCGAAACACGTGTCTATAGTTTGCCCTATATATATATAATGTATATATATATATATATATATATAATAAAATGAATGGAGAATGAATTAGAAAAGTATTGGCATATGAAGGTGCTCAATGCTAAAATAGCAGAGCAGTTTTACAATCCAATATTATATATTATGGATTTAATATCCAGTAACCAATGTTTCATGCATATTGCAATCATCAGACAGTCAAAATAGGTTGTTTAGCGTTTATATAACGTGAAGCATGTTCACGGTCTATCCGATGGAATGTTATACTGCCTAGTATTAATAATATATATATATATATATAATTATATATATATATTATATATATATATTGAAGTTAAGTAAACAAACAAATGTGTTTATTTTTTTTATATGGCTTTAAGCCGTCAATTTTGGAGGTATATTCTTAATTGAGTCATACCTAATTTGAAATTAATTTTAATACTTAATGAATTTAGGCAGGCATATATGTTGAATGTAAGGCTAAACAAAATCGAGAAAATGTCAATCTCTGAATGTACATTTCGAACTATTAGGTCTCATCAGGCAAGGTTATAGACATGGGAGAATCTGCTCCGTGTGTGACTCGAGTTTTCAAAAATTAGGTATGACTTCAATAAGCACATATCCTCAAATATATATATATATTATATATATATATATATATATAATATATATATAAACCAAGCGTGTTAGTAGATCCTTGGCGGAGAGAACAAACCCAGCAGAAAGTTTGATTGGATATACTACCTAACATCAACAGGAAGAAAAAAAATTTTGAAAAAAAAGAAAGGACCAAGATATTCGTACCAACCAAAATAATGGTACAGTGTTTGGCCAAAAGAAAAAACAATTTATATGTATAATATGTATATAAGAATAATATATTCATATAACCGCTGGGAGAAAGCTAATAAGTAAAAAGTGCTCGATACCTAAGTAGAGCATAATAAAGATAATCTAATGAGATCAGACGAACCTAACTATTAGTTTCGCATAAAGCTCTTCAGGGCAAAAATCTTGACTTTGAAATATTGAAATTATGCGTATATATATATATATATATATATATATAATATATACGCATATTTCAACTATGCATACGTGGACACCACTACAACAACAAGCACTAAAACATCTATCTTGGAAGGCAAACTACTTCACGAAAAAGGTGACTGAAATATTTTTAAAAATATTTCTATAAAACTCTCTCTCTCTCTCTCTCTCTCTCTCTCTCTCTCTTCTCTCTCTCTCTCCATATTATATATATATATATATATAATATATAGTATATTATATTATATTAAATAGAAAGAGAGAGAGTTTAATAAGAATATTTTGAAAAATAAACTGGCACTGTTGCTTAGCGTCATTTAAGTGATAAAAAACAACTGATTTAATTGCTACATTAACATTACTTAACATTACTTAAACAGAGTTAGTGATGAAAAAGACACATAATTTAACTTGATAATGGTTCGCATACGAATCAAAAATGCTCGGTCAGCCAAAAATGGAGAAATCATTACTGCTTTTCATGATTGTAAGATCAAAAGAATCATTAGAAAGTTTCAAAAAAGAATTATAAAAACTTGAAAATAATAAGGATACGGTTTTTATTTAATGAAATTTACTGAATATATAATATATAAATATTATATATATATATATATATAAAGTAATTGGTAATTGCTTTCAAATTAATACATTATAATATATATATATTATTATATATATATATAATATATATATTATATATATATATTGTATGCTCTTTAGAGTCGACTTTAAATTGAGCCTTTCAGCCGCCAGCATAAAGCACTGATCGTCTGTATGTTTAACAGATGTGATCTCTGTGGTGATCGTAAAAAATATATAATAAAATATATTTATTTAATAAATTAAAACACCGCTCCTCAAT
>CM042176.1:44467650-44470150 GCA_023376005.1 Doryteuthis pealeii
TGAGAGAGATCACGTCGTTTGATATGCAACTTAATAAAGAAACAAATTAAAATATATAAACAAACTACCATATTACACAATAGCACACTGCAAGGTTAAAGAGCCCAGTCTGTCCAACTATTTACCCATAGCTGGAGCGAGTGTAGGATTCATACCTTTCTCAAGGATATTAGCGCTAAATGAAATGCAATTACCACGTCCAGGATTTGAACTCGGGGTGCCGAGTCCATTTCCCGTGACTTTAACCATTACACCACGCCCTCCCTACAATTTTGTCGTATATGTGCTGGAATGCGGTTGCTGAGGTTCTCAATGTCCTGGGTATGACTTTAAATAGCATGTAATGGTGAAGATTTAATTATGAAACTCTGGGGAGTGTGGTATACCCCTACATCACCATTACTCTCAGGTCCATTCTGACCCGGAGGGTAGTACCTGTTAGGGTCGCACCTATGGATTAAATAAAAGAAAACGTGTTAAAATGTGTTTTAAAAATTGAATGAAGCGGTGGCTGAGACTCTTAGTGTCCTGGGTATGACGTTAAACTGCATCTAATGGTGTAGATTTAATTCTGGAGCTCTGGAAAGTGTGGAGTACCCCTTCATAGACATTACTCCTAGGTCCACCCTGACTCGGAAGTTCTAGCACCTGTTAGGGTCGTATCTATGGATTAAATAAGAGAAAACGAATTAAAAATGTGTTTAGAAATTGAGTTTAAAAAATAAGAATGGTTATTTTCTATATTTCTAACATAAACAAAGGGGAACCACTGTTGACTGACAAATTATTTATTTTCCCATTAAACTAACCATAAACCCTAATCCTCACCCTAACCCTAACCCTAAACGCTAACCCTAACCCTAACCCTAAGCCCGTCTTCTTTTTCCTATTAGATCAATAAATAAATAGATAATTCATCAGTCAAGAGTTTATTTGTTTATGTTAGACTTATAGGAAATTACCAACAGAATGTTCAATTCCAATCAAGAAAGAATATAAAGAAACGTCTTCTAGATAAAATAATCCAACAAGGGTTGACAAGCCGTAAAACCAACCAACCAACCAACCAAACAACCAATCATATGTTAAATAGTACCACTATTGTGCTTTTACAAGTATGACTTTGGTATCAAATAACCCACGACGTTTTATATGCCACTTAACAAAGAAGGTAATTATGAACTTTAGTTGGCCAAATTCCTAGCATAAAATTGTGCGTGCGCATTATCTTCCTTAACAAATTTGCTTGTATAGATTTTCTTATGAGATTTTCTTAAACAATTGAATGAATAAAAATACATTTCATCCTTATCGACACATTTTTGTTTGTTTGTTTGAGAAATTAATTTTTTATTTCACAAACAAAGAAAAATGTGTTGATAAGACAGTGCAAAATAAAAATATCATAAAATGTGTTCTTGATAACAATTAAGTTAATTTCAAATAAGGCGCACGCACGATTTTATGCTAGGAATTGGGCCAACTAAAGTTCATATGTGTCGATAAGAATGAAATGTATTTTTATTCATTCAATTGTATAAGAAAATCTCAAGAAAAAACTATACAAGCAAATTTGTTATGGGAGATTATGCACACGCACAATTTTATGCTAGGAATTTGGCCAACTAAAGTTCATAATTACCACAAAGAATACGAAAGCAAAACCTCAATTGAAATGAAATAATATATAACGGAATAATTATCATATGACAAAATAACTCACGAATTGTGTGCAATTTCGCGTGAGGGTTGGTATGTATTTGTCTGCGTGTTTTGTGTAGAGTTTACAAACTTTCAATGGATTTATTTAAACTTAAAAAAATACAAATGCTTCAAATCTAAATAATTTTAAAATTTAAATTTCTTCTAGGTATGCATTATTGTTCTTCGTTCATTCTTTTTTATTCCAAAAATTATTCACAAATATTGAAATGCAAATTAACAAGGAAAACAAAATGGCAATTAAATATTACGTCAGAAAATGAAGAGACGCACGAAGGCAAAACAAAAACAAATGGAAAATGAAAAATGAGAAAGGAAACAAAAACAAAATGAAAAAGAAAACAGAACGTCTTCATTCACAAAAAACAAAAACAAAACAAAAATCGACAAAAAAATAAACAAAAATAAAACAAAAACTGCTTCACTCACAAAAAACTAAAAAACAAAAACAAAAAGCAACAAAAAAGCAAAACAAAAAAATATGAAAACACAAAAAAAACCCTCTCACTTACAAAAACAAAAAAAACAACAAATAACAAACAAAAATCTAAAAACAATACAAAAAGAAAAAAATCTTTAAAAAAAACTCCCTCACTCACAAAACACACAAAAAAAAAAAAAAAAACAAATAAACAAATCCCCCGTCACGCACAAAGACAAAACAAAAAACAGCACAAAAATAAATAACAAAAAAAAAAAAAAAGAAAACTAGGAAAACAAAAACAAAAAAAAAAGACAAAAAAACTCACTGACAAAAAACAAAACAAAAACAGAAACA
>CM042176.1:44475150-44500150 GCA_023376005.1 Doryteuthis pealeii
ACTTTTCTATTATATATATATATATATATATATATATATATATATATATATGTGCATGTTTATTTGTTTGTGTAGGGAGATACATACAGAAAAAGTCGAAGGAAAAGAAAAATTGACTATATGAGCAGAGCACTGAGAGATTTGGCTGATATATATATTTACCAACCCCTCCGCACGAGCAGGATGCGACACAAGGTCAATTTCTAAAGCGGAGTTCAGCAGGTTTGAATTCAGAGTTTTCCTTCTCCTAGACCGGTTGCCTAACCAAGGTTAAAGAGCCCAGTCTGCCCTACTATTTATCCATAGCTGGAGGGAGAGTAGGATTCATACCTTTCCCAGGGTATAAGCGCTAAGTGAAATGCAATGAGCACGTCCAGGATTTGAACTCGGGTCGACGAGTCCATTTCCCATGACTTTAACCATTACACCACGCGCTTCCTTTTGATTTGGCTGATATATGTCTACGTATGTGTGTATGAATGTGTTTGTGTCAGAGAGATAGAATAAGAGATCTGGTTTGAGAGCGAACATTTCGTAATGCTTCCCCGTACATCTGAAAACCTACGTGTCTAGACTTATAAACCATCAATTTTTAATTAGATTTCCTGTGTTTCTCAATGTTATTTCGGGCAGATTAGATTCAATATTTATGCATTATAATATATATATATATATATATATATATATATATATCAGATGATGAGTTGGCGAGGCCACAGTCCCTCATTAACAAAATCACTCTCTATTATTGTTATGCGTCAAGGGGGATCTATTTTACACAATGGATCAAAACATGCATAATTTCATTTGTCCGACCCCAGCTATTTCCATACGCTGCGTCCGGTGAGTACGTTATATTTAAACGGGTGTTGGTAGCGGGTATCTGGGTATCAGGGTATATAACATATAAATTTACGAGGGACAGTTTGGTTGTTGGCCACAATTAAAGCATGTTATCTCTCTGTTGAAAACTTTTATTTCTAATGTCATTTTAATTGGTACGGTCCCAAATTATATATATATATATATATATATATATATATATATATATATATATGCATATGTATATATATATATATGTATACGTTGGCTGCAATATTGTCCTTTGACCTTAGAGGAGCAATGGAAGAAGTTAATGGACCGAAAACTGTATGCATGAGGCAATAGAACAGTTTTAGCTCCTTCTTTATTAAAGGCCTTTTGTATTTCAAAGGAGGTATTAGACCAAAACTCATTTTTCATCCTCCTTATTTCACGCTGTAATATATGTTTAGACTCAGTATATTCCTTCAGTGTAGACGGTCGGAGAGATGACTTATTATAAAGTGTACTTAACACAATATCACCTTGATTAAAGAACCCGAAAAAATCTTTCAACAATGGCAACAACACTTCACGGATTTATTAAATAACCCTTCAGTAGTCAGTGCTGATGATCTGCAGAGTCTTTCCCAACACCAGACCAAATATGAGATGGACCATTTACCAACTTTTACAGAATTTGGAGTAGCTATCAAACAAATTAATTCTGGTAGGGTATCAGGTTTGGATGGGCATCCGGTGGAACTGTTGAAGGTAAAAAGTTTTAATGTCAATCTTTCTCTGTGTGATCTCTTAACTCAATATTGGAACGGTTCTCCTCTACAAAATGAATGGATTGATGGTGCTTTGGTGTGTTTATATAAGGGCAAATGAGATAAAGGTAGTTGTGATAACTACCGTGGAATCACACATCTGGGTGCTGTTAGCAAGGTTCTCTCAAGAATCTTGTTGAATCGATTGCTTTTTTACATTTGCCCGGTAGTCGTTCCTGATTCCCAACGTGGATTTAGGTCTGGCAGAGGAACAAACGACATGATATTTTCGGCTAGGCAAGTACAAGAGAAGTGTATTGAGCAACGGGTCCCCCTGTATCAGTTTTTTTTTAGATTTGACAAAAGCTTTTGATACAGTTAACAGAGATGCACTTTGGACAATGTTGGATAAAGTTGGGTGCCCACTAGTATTTGTGAATATACTCAAGCGGTTGCAAAATGATATTAACGCTAGAATTGTCATGAGTCGGATGAAATACCAATAGATTAAGGAGTTAAGCAGAGTTAATGTCTTTGCCCCAACACTATTCTCAATATTCTTTTCTGTAATATTATCTCATGCATTCTAACATTGTGAGAAAGGCGTCCTCTTGGAATTTAGAACTACATGAAGAGTTTTTAACTGGACAAGATTTAACTTCAAATCAAAGACATCCTTATCAGAGAGTTTCTTTATGCCGATGTGACAGAGAACACGAGGTGAGTGGCGAACGTCAAGGCTTGCCGTATTCTCTAGGGAAGCGGGCTAGGCTTTGCCTGGCAGTAGAATCGAACCCGCATCCTTCAGAATGCGAACGGGCGACACATTGCCACAGAAGTCAAGATGCTACAGTCCCGGATGTAAGCGCCAGGTGCCCAGATGATAGCTATGAGGATTCCGACGGCCGTGATTGGTTCGAGAATCTCGTGCGTGGGGCGCAGACACCCGGATGTTGAGGGGAAACTAGTATAAGTAGAAGTGGGGTGACGACAGGAGGTCAGTTGAGATTTTAAATTGCTGAAGAGTGTTCGACGACGGATTTTTCAGCTGCTGAGGATTTTGAGTTACTGAAGATTTTTACGACGACCGATTTGTTTTTTTGCTGCTAAAGATTTTTTTAGGGCGACGACATTGTTGCCCTCCCTTTCAACAAGTCGAATACTTATTTTTTCCCCTCTATTTTTTTTCCATTCTAGAGTCGATGATGTTGACTTTCTGACTCACACTGTGGAGGATATTCAAGATATTGTGAACCTTTTTGCTGCCGCTTGCTCTGCTTTTGGATTAAAAATAAGCTTGACAAAGACAAAGGTAATGTTCACCCCCGTAAAAGATGAACCATATATCAAACCAACAATAACCATGCATGGTACTTGTCTGGATGTTGTTGAGTCTTTCACATACTTGGGAAGTACACTGACTTGTGATGGCTGTTTGGATGCTGAGATTTACCCGCGCATCCAGAAGGCACTTGTGGCCTATGGAGGGCTCGAAAAACGGTCATGGTCTAATACCGGCATAACCCATGAAACAAAATTGAATGTTTATAGGTCCTGCGTGTTGAGTATTTTATTGTACTCCTCGGAAACATGGACATTGTTTCGAAGATATTTGAAAATTCTTGAACACTTTCATCAGAAATGTTTGAGACGCATTCTAAACATCAAGTGGAATTCCAACACACCTAACACAGAAGTCCTTATAAGTGCAGGATGCACAAGCATCGAAACTCTTATCATAACGGCTCAAATGCGTTGGGCAGGTCATGTTGTGCGTATGAGTGATGCTAGATTGCCAAAGCAATTATTTTACGGTCAGCTGCATGAAAGGCCACATCATAAACTTAGGAAGAGGTATAAGGATTGCTTAAAAACTTCCTTGTAAAAATAAAAATAAATCCTGACAACTGGGAAAAGCTGTCATTGGAGAGAACTAACTGGAGAATTCATGTGGATCATGGCTGTACCAGTTCTGAGAGTGAAAGGATCGTGCATGAAAACCTAAAGCGTCAACTTCGAAAGGGTTACACCTGTCATATTGGAGAGAACATGGAGGGTTGGAAATGTCAGACATGTGGTTGAATTCTTCTTTCTAAGGCTGGATATGTCAATCATAGGAAATCTCACCAGGGTCAATCCATGCAAATTCCAGGAACAAACAATGTATCTTTTGCTATTTATGGCAAGATCTGTAAGTTGGCTTCTGGTCTTAAGAGACATATGGTGGTGCATAATCATGCATATCATCTGATTCACCTGATTCAACGGGAAGGACGTCATTTCTATGTCATATTTGCATCAAACTTTGTGGATCTGCAGCGGGTTTGATGAGTCATTTGGTGGCTCATGCAAGGAATGGTTCTAGTTGTGGAGTTATGGGATTGTGAGGGACGGCAATGATCTGTAAAGATTATGCTATTGCTATGTGTTGGCTGTCAACTCGTGTTCGAGTAAGACCATTTCCTGTTTTTTTTTCATAGTTGGGTGCAAGAAGCATTTTACACTGTATCCTTGTGTTTTCTCAGACGACTCACCAGGCCATCCCAGGAGAGACATACTCTTCCACATGTGGAAACTTCTCCACTTTGAATGTTGCTGGGCTGAAAATAATAGCCCGCTTTCTAATAGTCCGCTTCAATTTTTAGTGTTTAATTCAGTTGGACTCAAATTCTTCCACGGACAGGTAGATGGTGGCTCTCCAGCCAGATATATTAAAAGGTAGTTTCTTGCAGCCTTCCACAGCAATAGCAGTGTTCGTTTGGGTATGCACTGACGACATTTGCCAGTTGAGATTCCCCCATAAAATAGTTGTTTTGGGATTATATATATATATATGTATATATATATATATTGGGAGAATATGTGCTTAATTGAAGTCATACCTAAAATGAAAATTGATTAGTTGATAATTAATGAATTAGGCGAGCATATCTGTTCAAATATAAGGCGTAAACAAATCGAGAAAAAGTCGATCTCTGTATGTCGAAATATATATATATATTATATTTTTGCTTGAAGGCAATTACATTGCATGTATCGCATAAAATTCGATACTTTTTTTTAAAATAGAAAATGAACTTGACAAGTGTAATCCCGGCAAAGGATCGCTCGGTGTGTAGAACATCGTATAGACTGTTTCGACTTTATTAAGTCTCATCAGCGATGTATACTAACGACTTCTCTCAGACAGAAATCGAAACCGGGACCTCAGCAGGCATAGTCAAAGACATATATATACATATATATATATATATATATATATATATATATATATATATATAGTCAAAGACATATATATATATATAGTCAAAGACACATATATATATATATATATATATATATATATATATATATATATATATATATCTTTGAAAGGAGGGAAAACTCAGCACCGTTATTCCATAATAAAAAGATTATTATACATTGAGGTTTCTGTAGGGATTTAAAGATTCTCTGTACTCGTACATACTGGATCATACAATAATAATACAGTGTCTTAGAATCATCCCTTATTACCAATACCTCACATCTCTCTCTCTCTCTCTCTCTCTCTCTCTCTCTCTCTCTCTCTCTCTCTCTCTCTCTCTGTATATATATTTATGTATACGATTAAAATTGAATGGTTTAAGATATGAGTCATTTAAAATATACCGACTCGAGTTTCTTGCAATATCGTTAATCTTCGGGGTATAGGGTTTATAGTATTGGAGAATTGTTATACCCCAAAGATTCGTGCTATTACGAGAAACGAGTCGGTAAATTTTAAACGAACCGTATTTCTAACCATTGGATTTTAATCGTTTATTTAGGTCTTTATATTGAACACTTTTTACTGGATTTTAGGGAAAAGAGCCCGAAGTAAATAAGGTGGTATACTTTACTAAGTGGATTTTTATTGTCACTGCGGCATGTATAAACACATCAGTTTAAAATAAACGAGAAATTCTGGTAAGCCAGCTGGTGTAATGGTTAGGGTGTCTCTCAGCCTGACAGGTAGGGTTCGAATCACGCACAAAACACTGCCCTGTCTATGGCTCTACTGATGAGGCCTAATGGGATGAGATGTACATGCAGAGATTGACTTTTCTCGATTTGCTTACGCTTTACATTTGAACCGATATGCACGCCTAATTCATTTAATTATAAATAATTAATTAATTAACAAAATTAGGTATGACTTTAATTAAGCAAATTGTCGGCTATCGCCATTTCAAACACATTGTTTGTCCACTTCATACTGTCGGGCTATAAGTCACCCAAAAAGTGCGATATACACATCAGTTTAAAATAAACGAGAAATTCTGGGGAAGCCAGCTGGTCTAATATATATATATATATATATATATATATATATATATATATATATATAGTTAGGCAGTATCTTTTTAACGCATATTTTGTTGAACAGCGTAGTAAATCTTGTTCCATGTCCTTTCAATTTGCCAGATTGATGTTATTATATCTGGCGAAAATTGGCTGATGTATTTGCCATAACTTATTTCCCGAGTACTCTCCACCCTATCGTTGGGCATCTTCAGGGGAATACATGGACAATACAACAATGGGCTATTCCATTACACTTGCATTCTATTCATATCGGGTTTGTGTTTATTTTATTTTATTCTTCTTATTGTTATTCTTATTATTATTACTGTTATTATCATTGTTATTATATATATATATATATATATATATATATATATATATATATATGTATAAACATATATATATATATTTGTTTATGTGTGTTTGTGTGCTCCCATAAATTTGGTATGAGCTCTCTAATTGGTAATTTAATTTAACTCTCACTACTATCCTATAAGCAATGGTCGTTTCCTCGGAAACTGGATCTCTCGGTGAATGTAAAATACATAAACAAATCTATGTATTTAATAGTTAAAAAACACCAGTCCCGCTACAGCTGTCAGTGGACGAGGGGATAAGATATCAGACAGGCAAACAGCCGGTCTGAGTTTGACCCTAGCCGAAGATAGTTGTTGTGTCTAGCCACACTGAAAAGGCGTGAAACGCCGTAACACTGTCTGTGGATGACTTATTAATATTATATATATATATATATATATATATATATATATATATATATATATATATATATATATATATATATATATATATATATATATATATATATATATATATTCGATACATGGTGGATTTCAGTCTGCAGGTATCCGTCCTTAACCATCACGGTTTCACTGAGATAGCCAACGGATGGCCGTATTGGAATACATTGATGATTTAGAAGGAAGAAGAAGAAGAAGAAGAAGAAGAAGAAGAAGAAGAAGAAGAAGAAGAAGAAGAAGAGGGAAGGTGAGAAGAAGAAGAGGGAAAGTGGGAAGAAAAAGAAGAGGGAAAGTAAGAAGAAGAAGAAGAAGAAGAAGAAGAAGAAGAAGAAGAAGAAGAAGAAATAGTTTGAAGAAGAAGACGAAATAGTTTGAAGAAGAAGAGGAGGAAGAAGAAAAAGAAGAAGAAAAAGAAGAAGAAGGTTGGTAGGAAGAGAAAGAATGAAAAATAGAAGATGATGATGAGAGAAGCGCTCCACTATTCCTCATTAACAAAATCCCCTTGTACGGCAATCTATTTTACACAATGGATCAAAACATGCATAATTTCATTTGTCCGACCCCAGCTATTTCCATACGCTCCGTCCTGAGAGTAAGTTAGATTCAAACGGGTGTTGGTAACCGGTATATGGGTATCGGGGTATATAACGTGTATATTTATGAGGGACAGTTTGGTTGTTGGCTACAATTAAAGCATGTTATCTCTGTGCTGAGAACTTTTATTCTAATGTCATGTTAATAGGTATGGTATGAAATTATATATCTACCTACCCAACCCATCCGCCACTAGCAGGAATCGCTACAAGCTGAATTTCTCATGTTGAATTTAACAGTTTATTAATGCTATAATACTGTTTACCATTTTAGGCGTTTAGATCTTCCGTTTATAAATAGAAGTCGGTTTTCAGTTTGCGTTTGTGGCAGAAAGCCCGTAGTATTCCTTAAAATAAAAAAATAGTGTACTTTCATATAATCTGCGTTATTCGGACTATTGTCCTCATCTTCATTGTTATCTGTACATCCTTTCGGCAGATATGCCCTCCGACATTCTTCAGGTATTTCTTGTCGGACTCGGGAACCCGAGTCCGAGAAGGTTGCCGGGCCCGACAAGAAATACCTGAGGAAGGTCGGAGGGCATATCGGCCGAAACGTTGTACGGATAACAATGAAGATGAGGACAATAGCCCGAATAACGCAGATAATACTAATCATCAAGCCTTATCTCAAACATTCAGAGAAATCGTGTACTTTCAGTTGATACTCCTTGTAACATGACGTCTATAGTGTTCCGTAAAATTTTAGTTATAAAAGAGTGAATATTCAGTTGATACTCCTTGTGGCAGAAGGTCTGTAGTGTTACTTTAAATCCTCGGGAGAAAAGAATATAGTGTCAGTAGATACTCCCCGATAGAAAGTCTATAGTGTTCCTTGAAATCCTAGGTAGAAAACAGTGTAGATTCAGTAGATAATCCTTGTAAACAGAAGGTCTGTAGTGTTCCTTAAAATCCTAGGTAGAAAATAGTGTAGTTTCTGTTGATACTCCTTGTGGCAGAAAGTTGGTAGTGTTATTTAAGTACAAGGTAGAAAATAGTGTAGTTTCTGTTGATACTCCTTGTGGCAAAAAGTTGGTAGTGTTATTTAAGTAACAGGTAGAAAATAGTGTAGTTTCTGTTGATACTCCTTGTGGCAGAAAGTTGGTAGTGTTATTTAAGTACAAGGTAGAAAATAGTGTAGTTTCTGTTGATACTCCTTGTGGCAGAAAGTTGGTAGTGTTATTTAAGTACAAGGTAGAAAATAGTGTAGTTTCTGTTGATACTCCTTGTGGCAGAAAGTTGGTAGTGTTATTTAAGTACAAGGTAGAAAATAGTGTAGTTTCTGTTGATACTCCTTGTGGCAGAAAGTTTGTAGTGTTATTTAAGTACAAGGTAGAAAATAGTGTAGTTTCAGTTGATAGCATAAGGTGTGTAGTGTTCCTTTAAATCCTAGGTAAAAAATAGTATAGTTTCAGAAAATACTCCGGGATAGAAGGTCTATACTGTTCCTTAAAATCCTAGGTAGAAAATAGTGTAGTTTCAGTAGATACTCCTTGTAAACAGAAAGTCTGCAGTGTTTCTTGAAATCCTTGATAGAAAATAATGTAGTTTCAGTTGATACTCCTTGTAAACAGAAGGTCTGTAGTGTTTCTTGAAATCCTAGGTAGAAAATATAGTTTCAGTTGCTACTCCTTGTGGCAGAAGGTCTGTAGTGTTACTTTAAATCCAAGGTAGAAAAGAATGTAGTGTCAGAAGATACTCCGTGATAGAAGGTCTATAATGTTCCTTGAAATCCACGGTAAAAAAGAGTGTAGTTTCAGTAGATACGCCTTGTTGCAAAAAGTTATGTAGTATTCCTTTAAATCCAAGATAGAAAATAGTGTAGTATCAGTATTTCCCTTGTAATTCTATGTAGGTCTTGATCGCAGAAAGTTTAATTTGCAATTGATTTCACGACAATTACCAACGATTTTAAATGCGTTCTGTTTTGTTTCTAATTGGCCAATTTTTACCGAAATTGTCGGCTTTGATGTTGGGAAAATTCACAGATATGAGTGGCGTACATCTCATACTCAGGATAACCCAAAAGTTAGATTCAAACGGGTGTTGGTAGCGGATACCTGGGTATCTGGGTATATAACGTATATATTTACGGGAGACGGTTTTGTTGTTGGCTACAATTACAGCAGGTCATCTCCTTGTTGAGAACTTTTGCGTTAATGTGATTTTAATAATTATGATCTCAGATTATATATATGATTCGATAAAAGGCGAATTTCATCCAGCAGAATTCCACCCTTAAGCATCACTTGAATCAGCCATAGCCAATAGATCGACTGTGTATTCTAAGCCCCAGTCGTTTAGTTCTGTTTTGGGTGAATCCAAGTCAGTTTGATCGCAGAAAGTTCAATTTGCAATTGATTCCAGGACAATTAACAACGATCTTAAATGCGTTCTGTCTTGTTTCTTATTAGCCAATGCTTGGAAAGTTAATAAATATGGCGTACATCTTATATTCAGGATAAACCAATTGTTAAATTTAAACAGATGTTGGTAGCGATTATGGGTATCGGGGTATATACCGTATATATTCACTGGGAGAGTGCTACTGTAGGGCTGAACTACTTGGACCCTAACGAAGCGTCTAGATACAATAAGCAAGATGGGAGTTGCACAAAAAGGTTGCGGGCAATCTTGAACAAATCGTGGAAACAACACCCACAAGAAAGCAGCTGTACGGAATGTTGGTAGCTTAAAATATTTAAAATTAATATATATATATATATATATATATATATATATATATATATATATATATATATATATATATATAATATATATATAGAGACCATTTTGAATAGTAGCATACTGTAGACAAAGTTCCTCTACATGTGTGTATATAATTACATATATTCTGTTGTTAATAAAGGAGTTATGACCTGAAAGATATTACTTTCAGGAGAATAATCAAAGATATATAGATAAGGACAATTGCTAACAGACTGTATTTATACTACATAGTTGTCGTTATGGATTTTACCAGTATAGGGATTTGTTGTCAAAAAGAGGATTTCAGAAAATTGTTCCACACGGATCCTTAGCCACTATCACACGAAAGAACTGACTGAGACGAGCTGGACATGCTATGCACTGCTAGAGAAGCAAGAAAGAACTCATAAGTGACATTCTCTTGTAGAAACCTGCACAGGGGTACATCAGTGTGGGCTGCCCAGCAAAGACATGCATTCATCAGCTCTGTACGGATACTGGATGCTGCGCAGAGGACCTCCCGAGGGCGATGAATGATAGAGAATGTTGGCGTATATATCATATCCACATACTTATATACCCAATATATGGAGAAAATTTTAAAAGAAAACAAACACAGGGTGTCATGAACAATGGAAACTCTTTATGTCAATACTTAAGTATTTCGGGTTTAAAAAAAATTAAAACCTTCTTCAGGACATTGAATATTTGTATGAGTAAAAGATGAAAGATGTTCAGTGTATCTTTTACTCATACAAATATCCAATGTCCTGAAGAAGGTTTTAATTAAAAAAAAACCCCGAAATACTTAAGTATCGACATAAAGAGTTTCCATTGTTCATGATATCCTGTGTTTGTTTATATATATATATATATATATATATATATATATATATATATATATATATATGTATATATACCCACCTATATGCACAGTACATGCGTGCATAGTCAAAACCAAAGAGAAAAGAACATTTCATCAACAGAACTAAAAATCCGCAGATTATATGGATAATTCGGACTATTCATTGTTATCTGTACAACGTTTCGTCTGATTTACCCTCCGGCCTTCTTCAGGTATTTCTTGACGGACTCGGGAACCTTCTCTTCTAACTCGGAAACCTTCTTTTTGAACTTGTAAAACTTCTTGGAATCGGAAACCTTCACGGTATTTTGAACCCAACCCTTTATTCAATCCAGTTCCGTAAATGCTCCTGATAACAAGAAGTTTGAAGAGAATGATCATACCACCAAGACCACCAAGACAAAACTCTTTTCACAGGCACGTTGTTTTGATGATAAGTTGCTAATTCGCTGCTTTGAGACCAATGGTAACAATCGCACCATAAATGTATTGTACTCTGTAACAAATAATAGAATATATATATAAATATGAATATAATTTTTCATTGGGTAAGCGGCTTGGGCCTGGTGCGACTTGATGGGTTTTTTCTTAGTTATGTTTTCGCCCCCCCCCCCCCACTGTCAAACCGTTTCCTTAATCCTTCCATCGTGTCGGAAATTGTTTACAACTTGACTTTTAATCGATTCCGGGTGTATAACTTGACAAGCACCTGACGAAAGGGCCCTTGTTTTACTAATAAACATTTTTATTCCTTTCATTCCATGCATTGAAGTGGTGATCACTATGATACCTCTCAATATATTATATAAATTTGCCTGTACCAAAAATGTATTTAAATATATATATATATATGTACATATATATATATATATATATATATATATATATATATATATATGTGTGTGTGTGTGTGTGTGTGAATCATATATATATATATATATATATATATATATATATATATATATATATTGAAATCAATGGAAGAATCAAGACCATCCAAACAATAGCATTGTTCAAATCGGCTAGAATACTTAAAAAAGTTGTGGAGGCCTCTAGTGAATCAATAGCTATCGTGGGTGTTACAAACTCTTATTGAGTGAAATAACAATAATAATTTTTTCGGCAAATTAGAGATAATTTTATAATATGCGGTGTTAGTCATCTTCATTATTAAAGGCTTCAAGATCTATTTTCAGTCAAGACAGTTTTCTTTCTAAATAAAAACGAACAGCGGTGCAAATCTAAAGATAATATGATTTTACAAGTTAATTGAATTACACGAATTTCTTATCCATTCTTAGAACCGCCATTAAAATGCGAAAGACAACCACACCTGCGGTTGTGTTTTCGTCATCAGACAGATGCTGTCTTGGGAATCGTGATTTTCGCGTTAAATCGAAATACTCAAAGAACACCTACATATTCAGAAGTCGTACCAAAAACTGTTTTATTATTACGTACAAACTTTCAACTACATAGCGGGTTCGATCCTCGCTCTGTCCTGTCAGCAGGGGGCTGTAGAAAATACCGTATCCACATCTGCAGATGGGAAATACTTCCATCCAATAGGACCACTTGTTGATAGTGCTTCATCATCATCATCATTTTGTTTTGTTTTGTTTTGTTTTGTTTGTTTTACGGCATATCAACCTCGGTGGATCATTTAATGCCGACAAAGTTGTGAAATAAATTCATTCTTAATTCATAATACAATTTTGTTTATCAACTCATGTTTTTCTATTTAACCTATAGACGGGACCCTAACAGAGTGGACCAGGGAGCAATGGTGATAAAGGGGTGCTCCACATTCCCCAAACCTCCAAAACTGGAACCTCACCATTAGATAGAGTGTAACGCCATTCGCAGGACATGTAGACCCTCAGCTACCATCTTCTAGCACCCATATGATAAAAACGGTTGGGACTTGCGATAAAATTGGAACCTCACCTCACGTTTTCTCTTATTCATTCTTATTCGATATTCAAAATTTGTTTTGTTTTGGTTCCATGGCATATCAAACCCGGTGGGTCATTTAATGCCGACAAACTTTTGAAATAAATTCATTCTTAATGGATAATCAAAACTCATGTTTTTCTATTTAACCCATAGATGGGACCTTAAAAGGTACTACCAATCCAGGTCAGAATGGACCAAACCTCCAAAATTGGAACCTGATAGAGTTTAACGTAATTTCCGGTCAATGAAGACTCTCAGCAAACGTCTTCTAGCACCCATATGATAAAAAAGGTTGGGGCTTGCGATAAGAGCAATAGGGTTGGGGCAATCATATAAGAGCTAGGGCTTGACGTGACCACCGACTGATCTGAAAGATGCTGTTCGACGACCCATCTAGCCTAAGTAAGGCCTAAAGTGGAGTGTTGGATGTCATGGACTGTTCAGCCACCTGGGTTCCATCCTTAAGCATCACGCGTCACCATCCACGGCCAACAGGCGGTCCTTTTTGGAGGAGTCTTAGCCATCGGCAGAGGTGCAGTCGGAGTATTCTAAAGCGCCACTGACAAGTCTGTTTTAAGCGAAGTTTAACGGGCTTGAATTCAGAGTTTTCCTTATCCTAGACTTGTTACCTAGCCAAGGATGAAGAGCTCTGTCTACCCTATTATTTACCAATAGCGAGAGGGAGATTAATTGTATTTATACCTTTCCCAAGTGTATTAGCATTATGTGAAATGCAAACAGACTTGTCCAGGATTTGAACTCGATGTGTAAACATATATAACAGCAATTAGAAGAATTTAAATTCGGGACAAACATATAGGTGCTAGGGATTGACATGAGAGCTGATTGATCCTATATAGATTCTCCAAAAAGCAGAGTTACCATAAATATTGATAATATGGACTGGTTGCCATAACTCTATTCAAGGAAATCTTTTACGCGACATAAACCGAATATTACGGTTTTGGGTATGAATATAGTCTGTGCAAAATCCAATTTTGTAAAGACAAGGTGAGAGATAGGAGAAAAAAAAACAGATTTCAAGTAAATTAGTGTTCTCAAGCCGCAGACACCCAGACACTATTATTATTAACACTCTCGGTTTGAATTAATCTCTATGCTCGAAAATGAAAAGGGAGAAATATTTCGCTAAGCGATTTGCGACACAAAATATAAAATGGTTTAGGAAGACACTGTCTAAATTCTTCACCGTTCTTCGCATATATATAATATATATATATATATATATATATATATATATATATATATCAATAAAGGAAGAACTCAATACAGTAATCCCATAATAAATTTATTTCGACAAAAAATTGGGGCCCATATAAATCTAAGTTGATTTAAACCGGCTCCCCAAATTTTTGCCTCATCAGATGGGTCTCAATTCACTAATGAACAAGCATATCACAAAAAAACCAAAGAGCTGAATATATTTAAATTCAACCAAAAACAAAAAAATAATTAAAAAAAAAAAGAAAAATATATGTGTGTGTGTGTGTGTGTGTGTGTGTGTGTGTGTCTGTGTGTGTGTGTGTGTGTGTGTGTGTGTGAGTGTGAGTGTGTGTGTGTGTGTGTTTGTGTGTGTATGTGTATTTGGGCAGCATTCTTTCATTTATAGATGTAGAATTTTAAAAAAAAGACACATCTACTGTTTAACAATTTTATTTTTGATCTTTTCGAGTTTTCTGGCCAACTTTTTAATATTTGGGTGGAATTCGTGGATTAGTCAACCAAAGTTCAGTACTTTCGGCACTTCGAAGTGAGGTGTTCCAATTTTTAAAAAATTATATTAATTCTTCTCCTTCCAGCCTCCACATTAAGCTTTCTCTGATTTTAAATAGCGAGGCTGTAATGCTATCTAGTGGCAAAACCTGGCGGCAAGGGAGGATAACACTTTTTCACTCAACTCAATCACAACAATGGATAAAAATTCCTACAAGGACTTTAACATTGAAAGATTGTTGTGTGAACAGGGCAAAAATTTGATACATGTCCTGATGGGCTACTAAGCGAAACACTTAGTAGGTATATTTGACGCGTTAGATTTAACTTTATTATTTGCTCTACTAAGGTATTGATAACTTCTTACTTTTTAGATTTATATAATCCTACCGGTTTATATATAAACATATTTCTTACACGTGTTTCGGTCAGGAGTTTAACCATTTAAAAAAAAAAGGTCGAATTTTCTTTGTGTGCGGAACAATTCTATATTTTTATTATTATTATTATTTCATTTCATTTGGTTATTTAAAAATGATAATAGTTTGAATAATGTACACATGGATAAACTCCTGACCGAAACACGTTTAAGTAAATTTGATTAAAATATCATATTTTATCCATTCTATACTTTCTTTCCTTTCTTTCTTTTTTAAATACCGTCGGGTTTACTTCCATTTTCATTTTACACACACACACACACACACACACACACACACACACACACACATATATATATATATATATATATATATATATATATTATATATATATATATGTGTGTGGTGTGTGTAAAATGGAAAAGGAATTTAATCCGACAATATGAGGAAAAGTGAGTAAAGAAAAGAAATGTAAATGGATAAAATGAATTTAATCGATATCACATTAATCGATATCACTATCGAACCATCTTACGATAACATCTCAATAAATTAAACAACTTATACAAAATTATCTATATATATGTGGTCCCTTTTTTAATCGACAACTTTTTTAACATTTCACCGATTTTTTTCAAAACATAAACTAAGCTCCGAGAAAAATGTTCAACATGTTATTGATAAATAATAACACTTTATTTTTTATTTTATTTATTTTTTGTAACAATAAAAAACTATTTTGTACCATAACCCCTAGAAAAAAACAAATATCCTAATCATAACGGTCTATCTTAGCTATTCTCAGCGTTCCAAATTAAAAAAAAAAATTCGATTTTCGAATATTTCCAAAAATCTCTGTTGTTTTTCCCAACGAATTTTCTCAAAAAAAAAAAAAAAAAATGTTCACTCTGATGAAGGTCGATTCTTGTATGTGTGCGAAATATTTTCACACACATAAACTGACCGAAACACATGTGTAAGTGATATCGATTAATGTGATATCGATTAAATTCATTTTATCCATTTACATTTCTTTTCTTTACTCATTTTTCCTCATATATATATATGTGTATTTCGACTTATCAAGTCTCCTCAGTGTGGCTAGACATTTTGTAAGCTACCTACGGCCGGAATTGAAATCCGATCGGTTGGGTGTCAGTCCGGCACCGTAACCATTAGGCTGTCTTCACTTACAGAATGGGAAGGGGATTTTAACTGTTTTAAATACACACATCGCTTTGCGTGTAAAGGCCGTCACAAAGTGCTCAGGTTATGGTAAAGGAACTCTCTTCCTTATTTATTTATCTATTTATGAATCATTATTTTTACAAAAAAATGAATATGAGAAGGACACAGGTAACTCCGAGTTTTATCTTAGATTCTCTGTGGGCACCAATATTCGCCCCATAATTTCAAGATGCACGGATATTAGAATTAAATTAGAGTTAAACGTCCAGACATCTGTGTAGGGCTTCGACTTTAGAAACAAAATAATCTATCAGAAAAGAAAAAGAAAACAGATTTAATTGTCATATTTTAAAGAATTCAGTTACATTTAACTGAATATAAAAAAAAAAGCATATCGATAGTTTTAAAAAGGTAGTTACTTATCCATAAATATATATATATAATATATATATATATATAATATGAATAAGATATAATGAAAAAACAAACGATGTTTACAACTAAAATAGGCTCATCAGAAGAGAAAAGTGTGCAAACCGTTTCGGGGCCAATTCTCATGACGGTTTTAAAAGCAACACTCGGCCCATCCTCAACTAATATGAGGACACCTATTGCATTATAATGATTACCGCCGTGGTCGGTCATCAAAACAAAACAAGACGGGAAAAAAGACCGTTAGTAAAAAACAGAACGTGCTAGTTAAACGTTGGAATTAATCAAAAAAAAATAAAATAAATAAAATTGTGCTGTCTGCATTAAAAATTAATATGAATTTTATTTAAAAATAAAATGAATTTTATTAAAAATAAAATGAATCTCATTTTCAATTTTGAAAATAATCAGAAAGCATTTATAGTAATGAAATAGACTCAAAAAAGTCTGGTGTAAAGTTATAGAAAAGTGTAAAATATGTATAAAAGTGTATATGGAATATCAAATTATTGTAATACAATCCAACTGTAAAATAAGTAGCCTACATGTATAGGTAAATCCGTGGTGTTAATGGATATCATCAAAAAGGGGTAAACATTCAAATGTAAAGTTTTTTCATGGACAAGTATGTGAAAATAAAAATGGAAATTAATCGACAGTATGAATAAGATATAATGAAAAAATAATATATTATATATGAGAGTGAGTAAATAAACAATGTGTTTATTTGATATGGCTCTAAGAGTCGGATCTTAGCCTGAAGAGCACTAAGCGAAACTTTAGTAGGTTCATCTGACTCATTAGATTTATCTTTATTATTTGCCTACTTAGGTATTGAGCACTTTTTACTTATTAGCTTTAGTTTCCTGGCGGTTTTATATGAAATATATATCTTATATATATATATGCATATAATTGTTTTTTCTTGGCCAAAATATTGTACCAATAAGATTATTTTTTTGTTGTACGGATTATCTTGTTTTCTTTCTTCCCGGTTGATGTTGGTAGTATATTTTACAATCAAACTATTTGCCGGGTTTTTTCTCACCGCGAGGATTTACCAACAAGTTTTATATATATATATATATATACTATAATAATATATATATATATATATATATGTTGGGGGGGGGGTGTAGTTAATTTGGCATTCTCTGATTATGGCCTGGGCTGGTGGCCTAGGTGTAAGATTCCGCTCTTCAGTCTGTGGTCGCTGGGTTCAATCTCTAGTGGCGGAGATTGTGGTATGCACTGCTGATCAGACCTAAGGAGGTCGAAAAACAGCTCTCCAGTGCTCCGGATGTCGCACATGGTGTTTGCCGAGTTGTCTGGTCATGGTAATTTAATTCAATTATCAATTATTATGTACTTCCTCTATTTTGCGTAATCAATATATATAATATATATATTATATATATATATATATATATATATATATATATATATATACGAACGAATAAAAGAAGTATATACTAACGACGAAGAATATGGGCGCTGTTCAGAAATCGGCTACAGATTTTCTACGGATACAAATATCCAACACCTGTTGTTCAAAAAACACCCCTCCACTGTGCAGACAATATTCTCTCTATCTTAGGGTCCTGACGAAGGTTTATTAAAAAACCGAAAAGTTTTAACGTTGACTTCGCCATCAAAAATAAATTGATCCTTTTGGAATATTTTGCGTTTTTCTGGACAACACACACACACACACACACACAGACACACAGACACAACGACACACACCACACAATTTAATATATTATATATAATATATATATATATATTTATAAAGAAAAAGGTGACTTACCGGTGAATATGGTCACGATGGTTAAGTAGTGCAGAATTCAGAATGCAATGAACACACACGTGTAATCGACTGCAATTAATCGGTATCTCGATTAATTCAGTGGATTTAACCCTAAAGATCCTAATGGAGAAACTCGAGTAGCTTATCTCATGTACCCATTTTATAATAATATATCTATATCTATATATATATATTAGTCTTCCGCAGACACCTGTTTCGACGTTTACGTTTCATCAGTGCGGCTCGTTTTTTTTAACAGCTACTTCTACCCGGGAGCGAAACCGGACAGAATATTCGTCTGTCAATTTCCTTACCCTCACGGCTGTCAGTGACGGTCAGTCAGAGGCAAACTATTATTTGATACTTACTTACGTAAATATTCCTCATCCATTGGCATTTCAGTCTCGGAAGACTATTATATAGTTTTTGAGTCCCGAAGTTACCAGCGCCTTATGTGACTGTAAAGTCCAATGTTCGAAAAACATCCTCGACCACAGATGTCGCATGTGAAGGCTGCCCCTGCAGATGTGATGTGCGGGTGCTTTGTTGCCGCTGCTTTCGTCTGCCACGCTTGAATTCATGGTATTGCTTCAGACATGAACTGTCCGCTACGAAGAGCCTACTGCCAACGAGGGCGTTCCTGAGCCAATTTTCCCATCTAGAAGGAGCAATGACATTAGATCATTCGTGCAGACATTATTGAAAATCTATGGGTTAAATAGAAAAACATGAGTTTATAAACAAAATTTGATTATCCATTAAGAATGAATTCATTTCAAATCTTTGTCGGCATAAAATGACCCACCGAGGTTGATGTGCCGTAAAACACAAACCGAACCAAACCAAACCAAACCTTCCGCACGAACACGATTCAAAGGTTTGAATTCAGAGGTTTCCTTTTCCTCGACTAGTTACCTAACCAAGAGCCCAGTCTAGCTTAGTCGGTAAAGCGTCCGACTAAGAGCCACCAGGTCCCTGCTCCGATTCCGGCCCTCGCCGTATGCTACTAGCATAGGAATCTTTGTGATAAAGTGTGGAGCTGATGATAGGTGTAGCGCTCCATCACAGTCGCCAAAACAATCTCCTTTACCTATCGCTAGTAAAACAGAGATACACTCCCTCACTGTCTGGCTAATATCGAATTTAGACCACCCCGACGAGTTTACTTTACCCATTGCTGGGGGGAGAGTAGTTGGATTCATTGCATCGTCGCTATATGAAATACAAACAGCCTCGTCCAAGATTTGAACTCTGATCGAGTCTATAAAGATGAGTTGTATCATTGTACAACTTATACCAAGAGAAAATCCTACTGATAGATAAATAGATAGAGAACGAGAGAGAGAGAGAGAGAAGAGAGAGAGAGAGAGAGGAGAGAGAGAGAGAGAGAGGAGAGAGAGGAGGGGGGCAGACAGACAAGACAGACAAACAGACAGAGAAATGTAGATGGATAAATAGGAAACAGAGTGACAGAGTCAGAGAGAGAGAGAGACAGAAAAAGATAGATAGATATATATATATATAGACAGGCAGACAGAGACGGAGAGAGATAAATAGATAGAGTGAGGGAGACATACAGATAGATAGATAGATAGATAGATAGTGAATAGAGACGGAGAGGCAGAGAGATACAGAGAAAGATTATATATATATATATATATATATATATATATATATATATAAAGAGAGACAGAGGACAGAGAAAGATAGATAGATTGCTAAAGAGAGAGAGAGAGAGAAAAAAATATATAGATAGAGTGAGAGACAGAGTAGGACAGAGAAAGATAGATAGATATATAGATAGATAGATAGAAAGAAAAAAAGAAAGAGAGACAGACGGACAGAGAGACAGACAGACAGAGAAATATAGATGGATAAATAGAGAAACAGAGAGACAGAGTCAGAGAGAAACAGAAAAAGATAGATAGATAGATAGAGAGGGAGATAGACATAGATAGATAGATAGATAGATAGATAGATAGCGAAAGAGAGATAGAGATGCAGAGAGATACAGAGAAAGATAGATAGAGACAGAGAGGAACAAAGATATATATATATATATATATATATATATATATATATATATATATATTTATATAAAGATACACAGACGAAGAGAAGATAGATAGATTATAAAGAGAGACAGACAGACAGACAGACAGAATAGGACAGAGAAAGATAGATAAATAGAAGACAGAGACAGAGAAAGATAGAGATAGAGATAGATAGATAGATAGAGAGAGAGAGAGAGAGAGAGAGAGAGAGAGAGAAGAGAGAGAAGAGAGAGAGAGAGAGGAGAGATTTATTATTTTACTGACCTATCCATCTGTTTGTTCTCGATCAATTTGTGAACTCATCCATTTTATCTGCGATAGTCACGTTCTTCTCTTCTTTTCTTTTTCCTTTTTCCGCCAATTTTCAATCAACTCAAATTCTTATCACAGTCATTATTCACTTCCTACCTTTTCTTAAAAAAAAAAGAAAGTAAAATAAAATAAAACCAAAAAAAAGAAAAAAACCCTTTCCCTGACAAAATCTCACCCTCAAAATCTCAACTTGATCCATAATACATGGCCAACACAAAATGTCTCCCTTGATATTTCGCGCAATCGATCAATTTCGAATTAAAACGTGGATGAAACAAAATTTCATGCACATACTGTTGGATCTTTCATCACCTTCATCAAGGAAATTAGAATTAAACAACGCCCAACTCCTTTCTAGATTAAACGCAGCTATTTCTATTAAATTCCTTGCATACAACGTCGCATAGGACATTTTTCGCCATATATATGTGTGTATTTGAGTATGTTATATTGTGTGTATGTTTTCATGTATATATATATATATATATCATATATGGTTCAAGTATTCCTATCTAATACAAATAATAGCAGTTCTATGGTTTCAAGTATTCCTATCTTATAAAATGGTATTATTTGTATTAGATAGGTATACTTGAAACCATACAACTGTTATTATTTGTATTAGATAGGAATACTTGAAACCATATAACTGGTATTATTTGTATTAGATTACATTTTCATGCATACAACCGTTGCATAGGACATTTTTTCAGCCTATATATGTGTGTGTATTTGAGTGTGTACATGTTATATTTGTGTGTATGAGTTCATGTATATATATATATATATATATATATATATATATATATATAGTACTGCTCATAAGTATTTGAACAAATATATTTTGCTTCTCATCATTTGGTTTTGTTAATGTTTTCATATCAACTTTGTGGGTTATTTAATTCACTAGGAATAACTGGATCTTTCTCTTTGAGAGAGTAATAATAAGACTTTAATCGAGACACCTATGAATAAGTTACTAATCAAATTAGATAATGTCTGTATTTTATAATCGTTGAGAAAACACACGGAGGAATATATATATACTACGTATATACTATATATATATATATATATATTTATCACATCAACATAATATTATAACATACATATATATATATACATATACATATATACATATATACTACATATTAATATATATCATATATATTACATATATATATATATACATATATATGGTATAAATTTTTGGTGTTTGATTTTTATAGAAGCATGTTGCAATAAAATTATTATTTATATTTTGCTTTGAAGGCATTAGTAATGCATGTATTCGCATAAAATTCGATAATTATAGAAAATATCTTGACAAGTGTATCCCGGCAAAGGATGGTCGCTATGCAGAAGAGACGTACGACTGTTCGACTTAATTCTGTACGGTGTTCTGCATCAGCGAGCCATCCTTTGCCGGGATTCACTTGTAAGATTACTTCTATAATTATCGAATTTTAATGCGATACATGCATTATAATTGGCCATTTTTCAAGCAAAATATAAATAATAATATATATGTATATAATATATATATATATGTATAATATATATAAATGTATATACCATATATATATACATATATATACATATATATATACATATATATATAATACCATATATCATTTATATATATATATATATATATTCAATATATCCATATACTTCATTATATATAATATAAATATATACATATATATACACATATATCATATATATATCTATATATATATATATATGCGATACATGCGTTGTAAGATGCCTTCAAGTAAAAATTAATATATATATTATATACATATATATATATATATATCCTACTATATATAATATATATATATATTTGTACTTGTTTCATAAGATTTCTTCTCATTGTTTTGAAAGGTCCTACTTTTGTTTGTACTAGTTTAATTCTCCTTCTCGATATCTTTTGGGTCCTTCCTTCTACTAGCCGATATCTTTTGATTTACCTTCTTCAATCTTATATTTGCTGTTGTCTTTTAACCTTTTAGCTAAATGTGTCGTTTGTCTTTTTGTTTAAAGTATTCTGTCTCTTCCAATCTGAACTCCACATTCAGCTTAGTGTCTTCTGTTTGTTTCGTTGTTTGGGTGGTTTTGTAGGGTGACACTTAATTCATCGCAGACTAGCTCTTGCTCCTGCATAGAATAAGGTTGTTTTGTGTGTGATATGTGTTAGTCTTGGGATGATTCAATAATATTTTTTTATCCTTTCTGTTTACTTTCTTGGCTGTTTCCAAATTCTATGTTCTTAGTTTATGGTCAATGTACTCTTCTTATCAGCCATGATTGTTGCTATAAGCTTCTATTCGTTAGTTCCTGTGTTCGTTAAAGTACGGTCTGTACAAGGTTTTGATTTTGAGTTGCGCAGCATGTTCATTTTGTTTAGTTGTTTCCTGGATCGGATTTGTATTCCTTTGATTTTCCTGTCCACATAATCATCCTATTACTCAAGATCAGAGAAACATCTTTTTTATTCAGGATCATGTCTTGACTGGTCTGCCAATCCTTTGGCTGGTGGTGTTTGACAATTATTGTTGTCATTCCCAAATCTGAGCATTACTTTTCTAAAAAACCCTCTCTATGCTGCGTCTGCCCTTAAAATAACATATGAAAGTACCTGCTATGTTATTCTCTGGTCACATTTTTTTAGTCTATCTGTCGCTGCACGTTCACTGGGGGTCGCTCCTCTCGGCTGGCATCACTGGGTCGCTCTCTCGCTGCCGATACTATTTTGTCTTGTATATCTGAAGAAACAAGAAGAGCAAAAGCAGCCTACATGCAATAAGGTTGATCATCTACCTCTGTTTGATACGATGGGTATATTGATTATTATATATTTTTCGGGGATGATTCATTATGTGCGAGTATCTGAATAGGAATCAAGTTGAGCCAACATTCGCAGGATGCCTACCGGTCCCCCATGTTGGCCATCAAGTGAGCACCTGCCCATCATGTCCCACAGACCCTAAGACTGCGTTCCATCGCTAATAAATTTATTTCGGACATTTTTTTATGAAGTGGCATAGTGTTGTTATACCTGACCCAGGGAGTTGTTTAAAGGCCTGAGCCCCTGACCAAGAAAAAAAATTGCGTATAGTTTAACGCAGAACAAATATGCTCCAACACGCGACCAGAATGCTCAGAGCATATCATCCACAATATCGCCATCAACTCCTTCAGTACCTATACTATGTATATTGATGAGGCGACACTGCAGATGGCAAAACACTTCAAGGCGGAAGACCCTGCCGCAGATGGGAAACCCATTTTTATGTCAATCAATCATTTCATTATGATCCTAAAAGATCAAGTTCACTAATTGTATGGTGTGATTTTTATTCGAAAACTGTACAGTTAAGACCTTCATTGCGTAAGCAGGATACTAAACTATTTAATGTTATTTGTTGTATGGTGTGCAGCCACAATCATTGGACCTACTTTCAGAAAGGGTCAAACATTATAAGAGTGCGAGTAGTATCGAATATCCCCTCCCCCCCAGTTACCTTTACTGTTAAGTATTATGCAATGTTTATTAGTGAAGACGTCAGACAATTATATGCAACTTACGTGAGTAGTAAAATAATATTGTAGATCCTTTGATGGTTAAGCTATATGATGAGATAACTCATCCTAATTAGTATTAATTACAATTGATGAATAATGATAGTAAATGTATCTATGTACTTACCTCCATACACACTTAAATCACTTACGCATAGGGTTAGTTAGGCATCTTTAAGTTATAAGTTTTAACTTAGTTAAAGTCCACATGACCCCTTTTTTGTTGGAATAAAAAAAACTAATTATAATAAGTATCTATACCACTTTATCTACAATATATATATATATATATATCTTGTCAGTATATTACATTGAAAGTTAAATGCTAGTTATGAAGCTCACTCATTATAACTCTAAATAAAGCTTAATATATATTATACAAAGAAAATATTCAACAGGTCAATATTACAATTTTATAATTAAAATTTAACGTACTTGCACACCGGTGTAAATTAAAAAAACAAGATGTAGTTAAACAATTTTACAAACTTTTAAATATTATAGATTATTCCATTATTTACTTTGAGTATGCATTGTAATTATGGAGGGTGAAGCGGCTCTTGAATTTCCCGCAGATTTTTTTTTAGTAGAATATAATGTATACAAGGACAAACTATTGTCAAACACGTGTCGGCATTCCAACAAAAATATTTTTATCCATTAACATTTTCGTTCGTTTTATCTGTCAACAATATATATATATATATAATATATATATATA
>CM042176.1:44505150-44507650 GCA_023376005.1 Doryteuthis pealeii
AAGACAGTGCACAAGAAAAATATCATAAAATGTGTTCTGAATAACAATTAAGTTCATTTCAGATAAGGCGCACGCACAATTTTATGACAGGAATTTGGCCAACTAAAGTTCATACGTGTCGATAAGAATGAAATGTATTTTTATTCATTAAATTGTATAAGAAAATCTCATAAGAAAAAGTATACAATCAAATTTGTTATGGGAGATAATGCACACGCACAATTTTATGCTAGGAATTTGGCCAACTAAAGTTCATAATTACCACAAAGAATACGAAAGCAAAACCTCAATTGAAATGAAATAATATATAACGGAATAATTATCATATAACAAAATAACTCACGAATTGTGTGCAATTTCGCGTGAGGGTTGGTATGTATTTGTCTGCGTGTTTTGTGTAGAGTTTACAAACTTTCAATGGATTTATTTAAACTTAAAAAAATACAAATGCTTCAAATCTAAATAATTTTAAAATTTAAATTTCTTCTAGGTATGCATTATTGTTCTTCGTTCTTTCTTTTTTATTCCAAAAATTATTCACAAATATTGAAATGCAAATTAACAAGGAAAACAAAATGGCAATTAAATATTACGTCAGAAAATGAAGAGACGCACGAAGGCAAAACAAATACAAATGGAAAATGAAAAAGGAAACAAAAACAAAACGAAAAAACAAAAGCAAACGTCTTCATTCACAAAAAACAAAAACAAAACAAAATCGACAAAAAACTAAACAAAATAAACAAAACTGTTTCACTCACAAAAAACTAAAAACAAAAAGACAAAAGAAAAAAAGAAAAAGAAAAAAAAGAAAATACAAAACACACAAACAACAAAACAAAAACCCTCTCATTTACAAAACAAAAACAAAACCAAATAACAAAACAAAAAATCCCAAAACAATACAAACATTTTTAAAAAATCTAAAAAACTCCGTCACTCACAAAACACACAAAAAAGAAAAAAACAAACAAATAAAAACAAATCCCCGTCACGCACAACGACAAACAAAAAAACAGCACAAAATAAATAACAAAAAAAAAAGAAACAAAACAAAAAAGACAAAAAAACTCACTGACAAAAAAACAAACAAAAAACAGAAACAAAATAAAAAGTTAAAATAAAACAAAACAAAAACCAAAAACAAAAGAAAAACAAAAGACACAAGACCAAAACTTCATCACTCACAAAATATGAAACAAAAATAAAAACAAACACAAAATACAAAAAACAAAAACAAACCCCTCAGATTCAAAAATAAAAACAAAAAAGAACAGAACAAAAAACAAAAAAAAATCTAGAAAACAATAAGAAAAGACAAAAAAAACCCTCACTGACAACACATAAAACTAAACAAATAAAAAAGATAAAATAAAACAAACAAAAACACAAAAAACTAAAGAAAGAACAAAAATCACACATAAAAAAAACGAAACTCCTTCACTCACAAAATACAAAAAAAAAACAATTTAAAACAAGACCAAAAGACAAAAGACAAAAACAAAACCCGGCAAATGCTAAACACAACAAAAAAAAAACAAGAAAACTAGAAAACGCAAAAATAAAAGACAAAAAACCCTCACTGACAAAAAGGAAAAAAAGACGAATAAAATAAACCAAAAAACACCAAAACAAAAGAATTAACAAAAACACACACATAAAAAAAGGAAACTCCTTCACTCACAAAATACAAAAAAAATTATAAAAAAAACAAGACCAAAAAAAAAAAAAAACAAACAAAAACCCATCAAATGCAAAAACACAACAAAAACCCAACAGAAAAAAAAAAAATAATAACCAAAGAAAACTAGAAAACACAAAAAGAAATGACAAAAAACCTCACTGATAAAAAAAGAAAGGAAAAAAAGACCAAATAAATAAACAAAAAAAAAAGGAAAAAAAGAAAGAAAAAACAAAAAACACATAAAAAAACGAAACTCCTTCACTCACAAAATACAAAAAAATTAAATAAAAAAAAAACAAGACCAAAAGCCAAAAATAAAAACAAAACCCATCAAATGCAAAAAAACACAAAAAAAAAACACAACAGAAGAAAATACAAAAAAGCTAAACAAAGAAAACTAGCAAACACAAAAAGAAATGACAAAAAAACCTCACTGAAAAAAAAAAAAAGGAAAAAAAGACCAAATAAAATAAACAAAAAAAAAAAGAAAAAAAAAACAAAAAAGAAAGAAAAAAACAAAAGAAAAAAAACAAAACACACATAAAAAACAAACTCCTTCATTCACAAAATCCAAAAAAAAATATTAAAAAATAAGACAAAAACCATCATACACAAAAACAAAACAAAAATAACAAAAAACAGAATAGGACCAAAAACACAGAAAAACAAAAACAAAAGACAAAAAAGTCTCACTGATGAAAAAAAAAAAAAACAAAATAAAACAAAATAAAACACCAAAAAAATAAAAAAATTAAAAAGTAAAACAACATAAAACACGCTCAATCACAGACAGAAAAGCACATGCACGTATTCCTA
>CM042176.1:44512650-44552650 GCA_023376005.1 Doryteuthis pealeii
TCCTCTACCAAATGAATGGATTGATGGTGCTTTGGTGTGTTTATATAAGGGCAAAGGAGATAAAGGTAGTCGTGATAACTACCGTGGAATCACACTTCTGGGTGCTGTTAGCAAGGTTCTCTCAAGAATCTTTTTGAATTGATTTCTTTTTTACATTTGCCCGGTAGTCGTTCCTGAATCCCAACGTGGTTTTAGGTCTAGCAGAGGAACAAATGACATTTCGGCTAGGCAAGTACAAGAGAAGTTTATTGAGCAACGGGTCCCGCTGTATCAGGTTTTTTTTGCACTTTGGGCGATTTTGGATAAAGTTGGGTGCCCACTAGTATTTGTGAATATACTCAAGCGGTTGCAAAATGATATTAACGCTAGAATTGTCATGAGTCGGATGAAATACCAATAGATAAAGGAGTTAAGCAGAGTTAATGTCTTTGCCCCAACACTATTCTCAATATTCTTTTCTGTAATATTATCTCATGCATTCCAACATTGTGAGAAAGGCGTCCTCTTGGAATTTAGAACCACATGAAGAGTTTTTGACTGGACAAGATTTAACTTCAAATCAAAGACATCCTTATCAGAGAGTTTCTTTATGTCGATGTGACAGAGAACACGAGGTGAGTGGCGAACGTCAAGGCTTGCCGTATTCTCGAGGGAAGCGGGCTAGGCTTTGCCTGGCTGTAGAATCGAACCCGCGTCCTTCAGAATGCGAACAGGCGACACATTGCCACAGAAGTCAAGATGCTACAGTCCCGGATGTAAGGGCCAGGTGCCCAGATGATAGCTATGAGGATTTTGGCGGCCGGGATTGGTTCGAGAATCTCGTGCGTGGGGGGCAGACACCCGGATGTTGAGAGGAAACTAGTATAAGTAGAAGTGGGGTGACGACAGGAGGTCAGTTGCGATTTTAAATTGCTGAAAAGTGTTCGACGACGGATTTTTCAGCTACTGAGGATTTTGAGTTACTGAAGATTTTTACGACGACCGATTTGTTTTTTTGCTGTTAAAGATTTTTTTAGGGCGACGACATTGTTGCCCCCCCCCCCTTTCAACAAGTCGAATACTTATTTTTTCCCCTCTATTTTTTTTTCCATTCTAGAGCCGATGATGTTGACTCACACTGTGGAGGATATTCAAGATATTGTGAACCTTTTTGCTGCCGCTTGCTCTGCTTTTGGATTAAAAATAAGCTTGACAAAGACAAAGGTAATGTTCACCCCCGTAAAAGGTGAACCATATATCAAACCAACAATAACCATTCATGGTACTTGTCTGGATGTTTTTGAGTCTTTCACATACTTGGGAAGTACACTGACTTGTGATGGCTGTTTGGATGCTGAGATTTACCTGCGCATCCAGAAGGCACCTGTGGCCTATGGAGGGCTCGAAAAACGGTCATGGTCTAATACCGGCATAACCCATGAAACAAAATTGAATGTTTATAGGTCCTGCGTGTTGAGTATTTTATTGTACTCCTCGGAAACATGGACATTGTTTCAAAGATATTTGAAAATTCTTGAACACTTTCATCAGAAATGTTTGAGACGCATTCTAAACATCAAGTGGAATTCCAACAGACCTAACACAGAAGTGTCCTTATAAGTGCAGGATGCACAAGCATCGAAACTCTTATCATAACGGCTCAAATGCGTTGGGCAGGTCATTTTATGCGTATGAGTGATGCTAGATTGCCAAAGCAATTATTTTACGGTCAGCTGCATGAAAGGCCACATCATAAACTTAGGAAGAGGTATAAGGATTGCTTAAAAACTTCCTTGTAAAAATAAAAATAAATCCTGACAACTGGGAAAAGCTGTCATTGGAGAGAACTAACTGGATAATTCATGTGGATGATGGCTGTACCAGTTTTGAGAGTGAAAGAATCATGCATGAAAACCTAAAGCGTCAACTTCGAAAGGGTTTTACCTGTCATATTGGAGAGAACATGGAGGGTTGGAAATGTCAGACATGTGGTCGAATTCTTCTTTCTAAGGCTGGATATGTCAATCATAGGAAATCTCACCAGGGTCAATCCATGCAAATTCCAGGAACAAACAATGTGTCTTGTGCTATTTGTGGCAATATCTGTAAGTTGGCTTCTGGTCTTAAGAGACATATGGTGGTGCATAATCATGCATATCATCTGATTCACCTGATTCAACGGGAAGGACGTCATTTCTATGTCATATTTGCATCAAACTTTGTGGATCTGCAGCGGGTTTGATGAGTCATTTGGTGGCTCATGCAAGGAATGGTTCTAGTAGTGGAGTTCTGGGATTGTGAGGGACGGCAATGATCTGTAAAGATTATGCTATTGCTATGTGTTGGCTGTCAACTCGTGTTCGAGTAAGACCATTTCATGTTTTTTTTTTCATAGTTTAGTGCCAGAAGCATTTTACACTGTATCCTTGTGTTTTCTCAGACGACTCACCAGGCCATTCCAGGAGAGACATACTCTTCCACATGTGGAAACTTCTCCACTTTGAATGTTGCTGGGCTGAAAATAATAGCCCGCTTACTAATAGTCCGCTTCAATTTTTAGTGTTTAATTCGGTTGGACTGAAATTTTTCTACTGACAGGTAGATGGTGTCTCTCCAGCTAGGTCTATTAAAAGCTAGTTTCTTGCAGTCTTCCACAGCAATAGCAGTGTTCGTTTGGGTTTGCACTGACCACATTTGCCAGTTGAGATTCACCCGTAAAATAGTTGTTTTGGATTATTATATATATATATATATATATATATATATATATATATATATATATGGGTGAATATGTGCTTAATTGAAGTCATACCTAAAATGAAAATTGATTAGTTGATAATTAATGAATTAGGCGAGCAAATCTGTTCAAATGTAAGGTGTAAACAAATCGAGAAAAAGTTGATCTCTGTATGTCGAAATATATATATATATATATATATATATATATATATATATATATATATATGAGATTTATCCAAAACTTGGTAGTAAGGGATGATTCTATATGTGATTTCTAAGATCCACTGTACAAATATTGATGATCCAGTATGTATAAATACAGCGAATCTTTAAATCACTGAAGAGAGCTCAATGTAAAATAACCTTTTAGATTATATACAGAGCAATATTTATCAAAAAATGAAGGAAGAACTCAATACAGTGATCCCATAATAAATATATTTCGACGAAAATTGGGGCCCATATAAATCTAAGTTGATTTAAACCGGCTCCCCAAATTTCCGTCTCATCAGATGGGTCTCAATTCACTTATGGACAAGCATATCACAAAAAACCCCAAAGAGCTGAATATATATAAATTCAAACAAAAACAAAAAATAATAAAAATATATATATATATTTTTAACAGTGTAGGATTGTAACCATAGAAACAGGAAGTGAATGAAAAAAAGAGATACATCTCAAGGTTGATTCCTAGGTCTCCAGACAGACAAAAAAGTGACATGACAGAAAAAACAGAGTAGTATATTAAAATATAAATAGACAATTAAAATAAAAAGATTTTAAATTTAAACATTAGAGTATAATGATGTATAAAAGAAAATACTAGATAAGATATAAATAATAAAATTAATTAATAGTACGATGATAAAAATTAAAATTAAAATTAAAAAATAATAAATAATAGAAATAAAAATCAATTAAAAATAATAATACTAACAATAAAAATAATACTCAGAAGAGTCCTGGAGACCTGAAGAGACTTGCTGTCACTTGGACTCCAGTGAAAGACCATCAGCTAACACTGATGTGAAAACTCAAAAGGAGTAATAATAATAATAAAAAAATGAAATAATTTGAAAAAATATATAAATTGAAAATAATCATAATAATAAAAAATAAATAAAAATAAATAAAAAATAATAATAATAATAATAATAATAATAATAATAATAATAATAATAATAATAATAATATTAAGGTAAAGTAAAGATAATAATAATAATTATAAAAATAATAATAATAAACAAAATAATAATAAACAAAACTAATGTTAAGGCTTATATAGGTATCTCCGCTGGGAAGTGGAAACAAAGATTTTATACCCATAAACATTCTTTCTCTAACCACAAAATCAAAAATCAGACTGCACTATCAAGCTACTATTGGAATCTGAAAGACAGAGGCTTAACCCCTTCCATAAAATTTTTACTGGATTTTAGGAAAAACATAGAAAATAATGTTGTATACTTGTTTACTAAGTGGATTTTTATTGTCACTGCGGTATGTATATACACATCAGTTTAAAATAAACGAGAAATTCTGGGGAAGACAGCTGGTGTAATGGTTAGGGTGTCAGCCTGACAGGTAGGGTTCGAATCACGCACAAAGCACTGCCCTGTCTATAGCTCTGCTGATGAGGCCTAATGGGCTGAAATGTACATACAGAGATGACTTTTTCTCGATTTGTTTACGCTTTATATTTAAACCGATATGCACGCCTAATTCATTTAATTATAATTAATCAATTAACAAAATTAGGTATGACTTTAATTAAGCACATAATCTTCCAAAAAATTGTCGGCTATCGCCATTTTAAACACATTATTTGTCCACTTCATACTGTCGGGCTATAAGTCAACCAAAAAGGGCGATATACACAGCAGTTTAAAATAAACGAGAAATTCTGGGAAAGCGAGCTGGTCTAATATATATATATATATATATATATATATATATATATATATATATATAGTTGGCAGTATCTCATCTTTAACGCATATTTTGTTGAACAGAGTAGCCATTTTCTGTTTGTAAATCTTGTTCGTTCCTTTCAATTTGCCAGATTGATGTTATTATATCTGGCGAAAATTGGCTGATGTATTTGCCATAACTTATTTCCCGAGTACTCTCCACCCTATCGTTGGGCATCTTCAGGGGAATACATGGACAATACAACAATGGGTTGTTCCATTACGCTTGTATTCTATTTATATCGGGTTTGTGTTTATTTTATTTTATTCTTCTTATTGTTATTCTTATTATTATTACTGTTATTATCATTGTTATTATATATATATATATATAATATATATATATATATATATATGTATATACATATATATATATATATATATATATATATGCTCCCATAAATTTGGTATGAGCTCTCTAATTGGTAATTTAATTTAACTCTCCCTACTAGCATATAAGCAATGATTGTTTCCCAGGAAACTAGATCTCTCAGTGACCGTAAATACATAAACAAACCTATGTATTTAGTAGTTTAAAAACACCAGTCCCAATACAGCTGTCAATGGACGAGGGGATAAGGTATCAGACAGGCAAACAGTCAGTTGGAGTTTGCCCTAGCCAGGGATAGGTGTTGGGTCTAGCCACACTGAAGAGGTGTGAAACGCCGAAACACGTGTCTGTTGATGACTTATTAATATATATATATATATATATATATATATATATATATATATATTCGATACATGGTGAATTTCAGTCTACAGGTATCCGTCCTTAACCATCACGGATTCACAGAAATAGCCAACGGATGGCCGTATTGGAATTCATTGATGATTTAGAAGGAAGAAGAAGAAGAAGAAGAAGAAGAAGAAGAAGAAGAAGAAGAGGGAAAGTGGGAAGAAAAAGAAGAAGGAAGTAAGAAGAAGAAGAAGAAAAGAAGAAGAAGAAGAAGAAGAAGAAGAAGAAGAAGAAGAAGAAGAAGAAGAACGAAATAGTTTGAAGAAGAAGAGGAGGAAGAAGAAAAGAAGAAGAAAAAGAAGAAGAAGGTTGGTAGGAAGAGAAAGAATGAAAATAGAAGATGATGATGAGAGAACGCTCCACTATTTCTCATTAACAAAAATCCCCCTGTACGGCGATCTATTTTACACAATGGATCAAAACATGCATAATTTCATTTGTCCGACCCAGCTATTTCCATACGCTCCGTCCGGTGAGTACGTTAGATTCAAACGGGTGTTGGTAACCGGTATCTGGGTATCGGGGTATATAACGTGTATATTTATGAAGGACAGTTTGGTTGTTGGCTACAATTAAAGCATGTTATCTCTGTGCTGAGAACTTTTATTCTAATGTCATTTTAATAGGTATGGTATGAAATTATATATCTACCTACCCAACCCATCCGCCACTAGCAGGAATCGCTACAAGCTGAATTTCTCATGTGGAATTTAACAGTTTATTAATGCTATAATACTGTTTACCATTTTAGGCGTTTAGATCTTCCGTTTCTAAATGGAAATCGGTTTTGAGTTTGGGTTTGTGTCAGAAATCTTAGATTTTAAGGAATAATTCCTTAAAATCTAAGATGGAAAATAGTGTACTTTCATATTATCTGCGTTATTCGGACTATTGTCCTCATCTTCATTATTATCTGTACAACGTTTCGGCCGATATGGCTCCGGCCTTCTTCATGTATTTCTTGTCGGACTCGGGAACCTTCTCGGACTCGGGTTCCCGATTGTCCTCATCTTCATTGTTATCTGTACAACATTTGGTCCGATGTGCCCTCCCCCCTCCACCCCTTGACCTTCTTTGGGTATTTCTTGTCAGACTCGGGAACCTTCTCTTCTAACTCGGAAAACCCTCTTTTTGAACTTCTGAAACCTCTTGGAATCGAAAACCTTCACGGAATTTTGAACCCAATCCTTTATTCAATCCAGTTCCGTAAATGCTTCCGATTACAAGAAATTTGAAGAGAATGATCATACCGCGAAGACAACGTGCCTGTAAAAAAGGCTCTTTTCGCAGGCAGTTTGTTTTGATGATAAGTTGCTAATTAGCTGCTTTGAGACCAATGGTAACAATCGCACCATAAATGTATTGTACTCTATAACAAATAATAGAATATATATAAATATAAATATTAATATATTATTGGGTGAGCGACTTGAGCCTGGTGCGACCTAATGGGAGGGGGGGTCTTAGTTTTGTTTTCGCCCCCGCCTCTTGTCAAACCGTTTCCTTAATCATTCCATATCCCTTCGTGTCAAAAATATGTTTACAACTTACGACTTTTAATCGATTCCGCGTGTATAACTTGACAAGAACCGGACGAAAGGGCCCTAGTTTTACTAATAAACATTTTTTTATTCCTTTCATTCCATCCTTTGAAGTGGTGATCATTATGATACCCCTCAATATATTATATACATTTGCCTGTACCAAAAATTTATTTAAATATAAATATATATTTTTGGGGTGGGTGGATGGGAGATTATGTGCTTAATTGAAGTCATACTAATTTGTAAATTAATTAGTTATAATTAAATGAATTAGGCGTGCATATCGGTTTAAATGTAAGCGTACATAAATCGAGAAAAAGTCAATTTCTGTATGTACATTTCAGCCTATTAGGCCTCATCAGCAGATACACGCCTAATTTCATTAATTATAACTAATAATTTCCAAAAATTAGGTATGATTTAATTAAGCACATAATCTCCCAAAAATTGTCGGCTATCGCCATCTCAAACAGATTGTTTGTCCAATTCAAATATATATATATATAATATTTATGTAAATCATATATATATATTATATATATAGTATATATATTATAGAGGTTAAGTAAACCACAACAATGTGTTTATTTCTATATGGCTTTAAGCCGACAATTTTGGAGAGGATATGTCACACACGGAGCAGTCTCCCATGTCTATAACCTTGCTGATCGAGACTAAATAGGTTCGAAATGTTCATTCAGGGATTGGAATTTTCTCGATTGTTTTAGCCTTATATTTGAACATATATGCCCGCCTAAATTCATTAATTATTAATTTTCAAAATTAGGTGTGACTTCAATTATGCACATATCCTCCATAAATATATATGTAAATCATATCTATCTATCTTATCTATCTATCTATCTATCTATCTATCTATCTATATCTATATATATATATTATATATATATATATTGAAATCAATGGAAGAATCAAGACCATCCAAACAACAGTATTGTTCAAATCGCTAGAATACTTTAAAAGTTGTGGAGGCCTCTAGTGAATCAATAGCTCTAGTGGGTGTTACAAATCTCTTATTCGTGAAATAACAATAATAATTTTTTCGGGCAAATTAGAGATAATTTTATATATGCGGTGTTAGTCATCTTCATTATTAAAGGCTCAAGACTATTTTCAGTAGACAGTTTTCTTTCTAAATAAACGAACAGGGTGGCAAATCTAAAGATAATATGATTTTACAAGTTAATTGAATTATACGAATTTCTTATCCATTCTTAGAACCGCCATTAAAATGCGAAAGACAACCACACTGCGGTTGTGTTTTCGTCATCAACAGATGCTGTCTTGGGAACGTGATGTTCGCGTTAAATCGAAATACTCAAAGAAACACCTACATATTCAGAAGTCGTACCAAAAAAACGGTTGTATTATTACGTACAAACTTTCAAACTAAGGGTTCGATTCTCGCTCTGTCCTGTCAGCCTGGGCTGTAGAAAATACCGTATACACATCTGCAGAGGGAAATACTTCCATCCCAATAGGACCCAATTGTTGATAGTGCTTCATCATCATCATCCATTTTGTTTTGTTTTTGTTTGTTTGTTTTTGTTTTACGGCATATCACCTCGGTGGATCATTTAATGCGACAAAGTTGTGAAATAAATTCATTCTTAATGCATGATACAATTTTGTTTATAAACTCATGTTTTTTCTATCAACCAATAGATGGGACCCTAAACAGAGTAGACCAGGAGCAATGGTGATAAAGGGGGGCTCCACCATTCCCAAAACCTCCAAAACTGGAACCTCACCATCAGATAGAGTTTAACGTCATTTCCAGGAAAATGTAGACCCTCAGTCACGCCTTCTAGTACCATATGATAAAAGGGATTGGGGCTTGCCATGAGGGCAATAGATGGGGCAATCATAAGGTACTAGGGATTTGATGTGACCGGGCCGATTGATCGGAGGGGGCTCTCCGACCGCCCGTCTAGGCCCCAAGATAGGGCCATATTGCAAGTCATGAACTGCTCATCATCTAGGTTCTATGCTTAAGCATCACGGTTCGCCACCCACGGCTCACAGGTGGCCCCACTGAGGAGGGAGTCTTACCCCTCTGCAGAGGTGCAGTCGGTGTATTCTAACGCCCCAGCCGACAGGGCGGATCATCATCATGTCGTGCATATAGCACGGATATCCATGAAGTCTCTCGCCCAACCTTCCCTATCATTCATTGCACTTGGGAGGTCACTGCGGAGCAACCAGTCATCTTTGCATAGCTGGTCAATGTAGGTCCTTGCTGGACGCCCCAACCTGCATGTACATGTGTTGGCTTACACAGGAGAACGAGCTTATGAGCTCATTCTTGCTTCCCCAGCAGTGTCCTGCATGCCTTGTCCGTCTCACTCGGATAGAGATGGGGGCAAGTGACCGTACAGCTGCTTCCTTTTGTGGGGTGCTGCTTCACGGCTTGTGCAAGACTGCATGCCAGCATTCTTGTGCAGCTCCCATCTAGCTTATTCTCGAGACGCTTCGTTAGGGCATGTGGTGCAGCCATATAGCAGCACTGATACAACCATAGCCTGGAAGAACTATTGCTTCAGCTTGTCAGGGAGATCGGACCTCCATACACTGATAATTTATTTGTGGCCGACCATGACTTTGCTATTCGTGTATTAACCGTAATACACAAGGAGCGGAGTTTCCTGGGATTACTAAGTATTTCAGCTGCGGACCACTCAGCCACGCAATCCGTGTCTTGTGTATTAAGCTCGGTTATACCGAATAGCAAAGTCATGGTCGGCCAGAAATAAATTATTCAGTCGTATGGAGGTCGATCTCCTGAAAGCTGAGCAATGTTCTTCCAGGCTATGGTTGTATCAGTGCTAGCTTAGTATGGCTGGCACCCATGGGCCCTAACGAAGCGTCTCGAGAATAAGCTTAGATTGGGAGCTGCACAGAATGCTGCATGCAGTCTTGCACAAAGCGTGGAAGCAGCACCAAAGAAAGCAGCTGTACGGTCCACTGCCCATCTCTATCCGTGTGAGACGGACAAGGCATGCAGGACCACTGCTGGGAAGCAGAATGAGCTCATAAGCTTAACGTTCTCCTGTGTAAGCCAACACATTGTACATGCAGGTGTGGGGCGTCCAGCAAGGACCTACATTGACAGCTATGCAAAGATGCTGGTTGCTCCGCAGAATGGCTCCCAAGTGCATGAATGATAGGGAAGGTTGGCGATGAGACTGTCATGGATATCCGTGCTATATGCACGACATGATGATGATCCGCCTGTCGGCTGGGCGTTGAATACCGACTGCACTCTGGCAGAGGGGTAGAAAACTCCCTCCTAGTGGGGGCAGCCTGGAGCCGTGGGTGGCGACGCCGTGATCTTAAGCATAGAAGCCTAGATGGATGAGCAGTTCATGACTTGCATATTGGCCATCTTGGCTAGACGGGGGTCGGAAGAAGCCCCTACCGATCAATCGGCGTCACATCAATCCTAGTACCTATATGATGCCCAATCCTATTGCCTCATGGCAAGCCCCATCCCTTTTATATATGGTACTAGAAGGCGTGACTGAGGGTCTACATGTCTGGGATGACGTAAAACTCTATCTGATTGGTGAAGGTTCCAGTTTGGAGGTTGTTGGAATTGGACCCCTTTAATCATCATTGGCTCCCTGGTCTACTCTGTTAGGGTCCCAGCTTTGGTTGAATAGAAAAAACATGCAGTTTTAATCAAAATTGTATCAATGCATTAAGAATAGAATTTAATTTCACAATTGTCGGCATTAAATGATCCACGGGTTGATAGCCGTAAACAAACAGAAACAAAACAATAACAAAACAAAATGATGATGATGACTGAAGCTACTATCAACAATGGTCTATTGGATGGAATGTTAATTTCCCTCTGGCAGATGTGTATACGGTATTTTCTACAGCCCGCAGCTGACAGGACAGAGGCGAGAATCGAACCCTTAGTTGAAGTTTGTACGTAAAATGACAACGTTTTTGGACGAACTTCTGAATAGTAGGTGTTCTTTGAGATTTCGATTTAACGCGAAATCACGATTCCAGACAGCATCAGTCTGGATGACGAAACCACTGCGCGGGGGGGGGCAGGTGTGGTTGTCTTTCGCATTTTAATGGGGTTCTAAGAATGGATAAGCAAATTCGTATATTCAATTAAGTTGTTACAATCATATTATCTTTAGATTTGCACCGCTGTTCGTTTTTATTTAGAAAGAAACTGTCTGTGAAAATAGATTTGAAGCCTTTAATAATGAGATGACTAACACCGCATATTATAAAATATCTCCAATTTGCCGAAAAAATTATTATTGTTATTTCACTCAATAAGAGTTTGTACACCCCTAGAGCTATTGATTCAACTAGAGCCCAGTCCACAACTTTTAAAGTATTCTAGCCGATTTGAACATACTGTTGTTTGGATGGTCTTGATTCTTCATTGATTTCAATATATATATTTATATATATATATATATATTATAGATAGATAGATAGATAGATAGATAGATAGATAGATAGGATAGATATGATTTCAATATCATATTTATGGAGATATGTGATCATATTGAGTTCGCACCTAATTTGAAAATCTAATAATTAATGAATTTAGGGGGCATATATGTTCAAATAAAGGCTAAACAAATCGAGAAAATGTCAATCCCTGAATGAACATTTCGACCTATTAGGTCTCCATAGCAAGGTTTATATCGAATGGGAGACTGCTCTGTGTGACATATGCTCTCAAATTGTCGCTTAAAGCTATAGAAATAAACACATTTGTTTGTTGTTTACTTAACCTCATATATATATATAACATATATTATAATTAAATATGATTTACATAAATATTTATATATATATATATTTGAAATGGACCAAACAATCGTTGAGATGCGATAGCCGACAATTTTTTTGGGAGATCTATGTGCCTAATGAATCATAACTAATTTTGGAAATTTATTAGTTATATTAAATGAATTAGGCGTGTATTGCTGATGAGGCTAATAGGCTGAAAATGTACATACAGAAATTGAAACTTTTCTCGCTTTATTACTGCCCTTAACATTTAAACCGATATGCATGCTACATCATTTAATTATAACTAATTAATTTACAAATTAGTATACTTCAATTAGCACATAATTCCCATCCACCCACCCAAAAATTATATTTTATATTTCAATAAATTTTTTGGTACAGGCAAATGTATATAATATATTGAGGGGTATCATAATGAATCACACTTCAAAGGATGGTATGAAAGGAATAAAAAAATGTTATTAGTAAAACTAGGGCCCTTTCGTCCGGTTCTTGTCATAGTTTACGCGGAATCGATTAAGTGTAAGTTGTAAACAATATTTTTTGACACGAAGGATATGGAATGATTAAGGGAAACGTTGACAAGAGGCGGGGCGAAAACAAACCTAAGACCGCCCCCTCCCATTAGGTCGCACAGGGCTCAATCGCTCACGCCAATAATATATTAATATTTATCTTTATATATATCTTATTTGTTATAGAGTACAATACATTTATGGTGCGATTGTTTACATTGGTCTCAAAGCAGCTAATTAGCAACTTATATACAAAACAAACTGCCTGCGAAAAGAGCCTTTTTACAGGGCACGTTGTCTTCGCGTATGATATTCTCTTCAAATTTCTTGTAATCGGAAGCATTTACGGAACTGGATTGAATAAAGGAATTGGGTTCAAAATTCCCGTGAAGGTTTCGATTTCCCAAGAGGTTTCAGAAGTCAACAGAGGTTTTCCGAAGTTAGAAGAGAAGGTTTCCGATCTGACAAGGAATACCTCCAAGAAGGTCAAGGTGGAGGGGGGAGGCACATCGGAACAATGTTTACAAGTAAGCAATGAGAGAATGAGGAAATGGGAACGAGTCCGAGAGGTTGCCGAGTCCGACAGAATACATGAAGAAGGCCGGAGCATATCGGCCGAACGTTGTACGATAATTATGAAGACTGGAACAATCACGTCCGAATAACGCAGATAATATGAAAGTACACTATTTTCCATCTTAGATTTTAAAGGGTAATTATTCCTTAAGAATCTAAGAAATTCCTGACCAAACACCAAACTAAACGGATTTCCAATTTAGAACGAAGATCTAAAGCTAAAATGGTAAACAGTATTATAGATTAATAACTGTTAAATCCACATGAAAATTCGCTTGTAGCGATTCCTGCTAGTGGCGGATGGGTTGGGTAGGTAGATATATAATTTCGATACCCCATACCTATTAAAATGACATTAAATAAAAGTTCTAGCACAGAGATCACATGCTTTAAATTGTAGCCAACACTACCCAAACTGTCCTTCTAATTAACACGTTATATACCGATACCAAGATACCGGTTACCAAACACCCGTTTGAATCTAAGTACTCACCGACGGAGCGTATGGAATAGCTGGGGGCATAATGACATTATGCATGTTTTGATCCATTGTTAAAAATAGATCGCCGTACAGGGGGATTTGTTAATGAAGGAAATCGTGGAGCGGTTTTCTATCATCATCTTCTATTTTCATTTTTTCTCCTACCAACTTTTCTCTTTTTCTTCTTCTTTTTCTCTCCTCTCTTCTCTCAATATTTCGTCTCTTCTTCTTCTTTTCTTCTCTTCTTCTTCTTCTTCTTCTTCTCTTCTTCTTCTTCTTCTTCTACTTTCCATTCTTTTTTCTTCCGCACTTTCTCTTCTGTCTCTCTTCTTCTTCTTCTTCTTTCTCTTCTCTTAATCATCAATGAATTCCAATACGGCATCGCGTTGGCTATTTCTGTAATCCGTGAATGGTTAATGGACGGTACCTGTAGACTGAATTCACCATGTATCGAATATATATATAAATATATATATATATAGTATAACTGTATAAATATATATTAATAATATCCGACAGACACGTGTTTGGCGTTTCACACCTCTTCAGTGTGCTAGACGCCAACACCTATCCCTGGCTAGGGAACTTCCAATGACTGTTTTTGCCTGTCTGATACCTTATCCTCGCCATTGACAGCTGTATGGGACTGGTGTTTTTTAACTACTAAATACATAGGTTTGTTTATTGTATTTACGCACTGAGAGATCTAGTTCCCTGGAACATCATTGGTTAATGCTAGTAGGGAGATTAACTTAAATTACTTAGAGAGCTCATACCAAATTTATGGGACATATATATATACATATAAGTATATATGATAATGTATATATCATATATATAGTATATATATATATATATATATATATATATATAATAACAATGATAAATAATAATAATAATAATAATAATAATAATTAAGGGTAAGTAAGATATAATAATAATTATAAAAATAATAATAATAAACAAAATAATAATAAACAAAACTAATGTTAAGGCTTATAAGGTATCTCCGCTGGGAAGTGGAAACAAAGATTTATACCCATAAACATTCTTTCTCAAACCACCAAAACAAAAATCAGACTGCCACTATCAAGTTCTACTATTGGAAATTCTGAAAGACAGAGGCTTAACCCTTCCATAAAATTTATTACTGGGATTTTTAGGGAAAAACCATAGAAAATTAATGTTGTATTACTTGTTTACTAAGTGGATTTTTATTGTCAACTGCGGTAATGTATATACACATCAGTTTTAAAATAAACGAGAAATTCGTGGAAGAAACAGCTTGGTGTAATGGTTAGGGTGTCAGCCTGACAGGTAGGTCGAATCACGCACAAGCCACTGCCTCTATAGCTTCTGCTGGATGAGGCCTAATGGGCTGAAATGTACATACAGAGATGACTTTTTCTCGATTTGTTTACGCTTATATTTAAACCGATATGCACGCCTAATTCATTAATTATAATTAATCAATTAACAAATTAGGTATGACTTTAATTAAGCACATAATTCTTTCCAAAAAATTGTCGCTATCGCCTTATTTTAAACACATTATTTGTCCACTTCATACTGGTCGGCTATTAAGTCAACCAAAAAGGCGATATACACAGCAGTTTTAAAATAAACGAGAAAATTCTGGGAAAGCGAGCTGGTCTAATATATAATATATAATATATATTATATATATATATATATATTATATAGTTAGCAGTTATTCATCTTTAACGCATATTTTGTTGAAACAAGTAGCATTTCTGTTTGTAAATCTTGTTCGCTTCCTTTCAATTTGCCAGATGATGTTATTATTATTCGGCGAAAATTGGCTGATGTATTTGCCATTAACTTGATTTCCCGAGTACTCTCCACCCTATCGTTGGGCATCTTCAGGGGGAATACAGGACAATCAACAATGGTTGTTCCATACGCTGTATTCTATTTATATCGGGTTTGTGTTTATTATTTTATTCTTCTTATTGTTATTCTTATATTATTTACTGTTATTATCATTGTTATTATATATAATATATATATATATATATATATAATATATTGTATTACATAATATTATATATTTATATTAATATGCTCCCATAAATTTGTATGAGCCTCTTCTAATTGGTAATTTAATTTAACTCTCCCTACTTAGCATTATAAGCAATGATTGCTTTCCCAGGAAACTAGATCTTCAGTACCGTAAATACATAAACAAACCTATGTATTTAGTGTTTAAAAACACCAGCCCAATACAGCTGTCAATGTTACGAGGGGATAAGGTATCAGACAGGCAAACAGTCAGTTGAGTTGCCCTAGCCAGGATATTGTTTGCGGTCTACCACACGAAGAGGTGTGAAACGCCGGAAACACGTGTCTGTGATTGACTTATTAATATAATATATATATATATAATATATTATATATATATATATTTTCGATACATGGTGAATTTCAGTCTACAGGTATCCGTCCTTAACCATCACGGATTCACAGAAATAGCCAACGGATGGCCGTATTGGAATTCATTGATGATTTAGAAGGAAGAAGAAGAAGAAGAAGAAGAAAAGAGAAAAGAAGAAAAGGGAAAGTGGGAAGAAAAAGAAGAAGGAAAGTAAGAAGAAGAAAGAAGAAGAAGAAGAAGAAGAAGAAGAGAAGAAGAAGAAGAAGAAAAGAGAAGGAAAGAAGACGAAATAGTTTGAAGAAGAAGAGGAGGAAGAAGAAAAGAAAGAAAAAGAAGAAGAAGGTTGGTAGGAAGAGAAAGAATGAAAAATTAGAAGATGATGATGAGAGAACCGCTCCACTATTTCTCATTAGACAAAATCCCCCTGTACGGCGATCTATTTTACACAATGGATCAAAACATGCAAATTTCATTTGTCCACCCAGCTATTTCCATACGCTCCGTCCGGTTGAAGTTACGTTAGATTTCAAACGGGTGTGGTAACCTGGTATCTGGTATCGGGTATATAACGTGTTATTTATGAAGGACAGTTTGGTTGTTGGCTACAATTAAAGCATGTATCCCTGTGCTGAGAACTTTATTCTAATGTATTTAATGGTATGTATGAAATATATACTCTACCTACCAACCATCGCACTAGCAGAAATCGCTACAAGCTGAATTTCTCATGTGAATTTAACAGTTTATTAATGCTATAATACGTTTACCATTTTAGGCGTTTAGATCTTCCGTTTCTAAATGGAAAATCGGTTGAGTTTGGGTTTGTTGTCAGAAATCTTAGATTTTAAGAATAAGTTCCTTAAAATCTAAGATGGAAAATAGTGTACTTTCTATATTCTGCGTTATTTCGGACTATTGTCCTCATCTTCATTATTATCTGTACAACGTTTCGGCCGATATGGCTCCGGCCTCTTCATGTATTTCTTGTCGACTCGGGAACCTTCTCGGACCGGGTTCCCGATTGTCCCATCTTCATTGTTTATCTGTCACAACATTTGGTCCGATGTGCCCTCCCCCCCACCCTGACCTTCTTTGGGTATTTCTTGTCAGACTCGGGAAACCTTTCCTTTCTAACTCGGAAACCCTCTTTTTGAACTTCTGAAACCTTCTTGGAATCGAAAACCTTCACGGAATTTTGAACCCAATCCTTTATTCAATCCAGTTCCTGAAATGCTTCGATTACAAGAAATTGAAGAGAATGTATACGCGAGACAACGTGCTGTAAAAAAGGCTCCTTTTCGCAGGCAGTTTGTTTTGATGATAAGTTGCTAATAGACTGCTTTAGACCAATGGTAACAATCGCACCATAAATGTATTGTACTCTATAACAAAATAATAGAATATATATAAATATAATATTAATATATTATTGGGTGACACTTAGCCGGGCGAACCTAATGGGAGGGGGGGTCTTAGTTTTTGTTTTCGCCCCCGCTCTCTTGTCAAACCGTTTCCTAACATTCCATATCCCTTTCGTGTCAAAATATGTTTACCAACTACGACTTTTAAATTCGATTCCGCGTGGGATACTTGACAAGAACCGCGACGAAAAGGGCCCTAGTTTTACTAATAAACATTTTTTTATTCCTTTCAATTCCATCCTTTGAATTGGTGATACATTATATACCCCTCAATATATTATATACCATTTGCCTGCTACCAAAAATTTATTTAATTATTTAAATATATATTTTTGGGGTGGGTGGATGGGGAGATTATGTGCTTAATTGAAGTCTTAACAATTTGTAATTAATAGTTATAATAAATGAATTAGGCGTGCATATCGGTTTAAATGTAAGGCGAAATAAATCGAGAAAAAGTCAATTTCTGTTATTACATTTCAGCCTATAGGGCCTCATCAGCAGATTACACGCCTAATTTCATTTAATTATAACTAAATAAATTTTCCAAAATTAGGTTAATAATATGATTTCAATTAAGCACATTAATCTCCCAAAAAAATTGTCGCGCTATCGCCATCTCAAACAGTATTGTTTGTCAATCAAATAATATTATATATAAATATGTTATTAAATCATATATATATATATAATATAATCATTATATAATATATATAGGTTAAGTAACAAACTAAACAATGTTGCCTTTATTTCTATATTGGCTTAAGCCGACAATTTTGAGAGGATATGTCACTACACGGAGCAGTCTCCCATGTCTATAACCTTGCTGATGAGATCCTAATAGGTCGAAATGTTCATTCAGGATTGACATTTTCTCCGAAATTGTTTAGCCCCATTTATATTTGAACATTAGTGCCCGCCTAAATTCATTAATTATTAATCTTTCAAAATTAAGTTGGTGACTTCAATTATTGCACATATCCTCCAAAATATATATGTAAATCATATCTATCTATCTATCTATCTATACTATCTATCTATCTAATCTATCTATTATTTATATATATATATATTATATTATATATATTGAAATAATGGAGAATCAAGACCATAAACAACAGTATTGTTCAAATCGGCTAGAATTACTTTAAAAAGTTGTGGAGCCTTAGTGAATCAATAGCTCTAGTGGGTGTTACAAATTCTTATTGAGTGAAATAACAATAAATAATTTTTTCGGCCAATTAAGATAATTTTATAATATGCGGTGTTAGTCATCTCATTATTAAAGGCTTCAAGATCTATTTCATCAAGACATTTTTCTTTCTAAATAAACGAACAGCGGTGCAAATCTAAGATAATATGATTTACAAGTTATTGAATTATACGAATTTCTTATCCATTCTTAGAACCGCATTAAAATGCGAAAGACAACCACACCTTGCGGTTGTGTTTTTCGTCATCAGACAGATGCTGTCTTTGGAATCGTGATTTTCGCCGTTAAATCGAATACTCAAAGAACACTACATATTCAGAAGTATCGTTACAAAACGGTTGTATTATTTACGGTACAAACTTTCAACTTAAAGAGGTTCGATCGTGCGCTCTGTCCTGTCAGCTGGGGCTGTAGAAAATACCGTATACACATCTGCAGAGGGGAAATATCTCCATCAAGGACAATGTTGATAGTGCTTCATCATCATATTCATTGTTGTTGTTTTGTTGTTTGTTTTACGGCATAATCAACCCGGTGGATCATTTAATGCCGACAAAAGTTGTAAATAAATTCATTTCTTTAATGCAGATACAATTTTGTTTATAAACTCATGTTTTTCTATTCAACCAATAGATGGGACCCTAACAGAGTAGACCAGGAGCAATGGTATAAAGGGGCTCCACATTCCAAAACTCCAAACTGGACCTCACCATCAGATAGAGTTTAACGTCATTCCCAGGACATGTTAGACCCTCAGTCACTGCCTTCTAGTACCCATATGATAAAAAGGATTGGGCTTGCCATAGGGCAATAGATGGGGCAATCATATAGGATACTAGGATTGATGTGACCGGCGATTGATCGGAGGGGGCTTCTCCGACGCCCGTCTAGCCCAGATAGGGCCAATATGCAAGTCATGAACTGCTTCATCCATCTGTTCTATGCTTAAGCCATCACGGGTCCACCCGGCTCACAGGTGGCCCACTGAGGAGGGAGTCTTACCCCTCTGTCAGAGGTGCAGTCGGTGTATTCTTAACGCCCCAGCCGACAGTGCGGATCATCATATGTCGTCATATAGCACGGATATCCATGACAGTCTCTCGCCAACCTTCCCTATCATCATTGCACTTGGGAGGTCATCTGCGGCAGCAACCAGCATCTTTGCATAGCATGGTCAATGTAGCGTCCTTGCTGGACGCCCACACCTGCATGTATACATGTGTTGGCTTACACAGGAGAACGTAGCTTATTGAGCCATTCTGCTCCCCAGCAGTGTCCTGCATGCCTTGTCCGTCTCACTCGGCATAGAGATGGGGGCAAGTTGACCGTACAGCTGGCCTTCTTTGTGGGTGCTGCTTCCACGGCTTGTGCAAGATTGCATGCAGCATTCTTGTGCAGCTCCCATCTAGCTTATTCTCGAGACGCTTTCGTTAGGGGCCCATGTGGTGCAGCCATATACAGCACTGATACAACCCATAGCCTGAAGAAACTATGCTTCAAGCTTGTCAGGGAGTCGGACCTCCATACACTATAATTATTTGTGGCGACCATGACTTGCTATTCGTGTATACCGTAATACACAAGGACAGGATGTGTTCGTGGCTATGGTCCGCAAAGCTGAATACAGTAATCCCAGGAAACTCCTTCAGTCTTACTTAGGCTAGACTAGCATATCAACCGGATTGGTCAACCCGTAGTACCGATGATATATCAAGCACCCATGTGATTGTTCCCAACTGGCATTTCTTCAGATTGCTCTTAAGGTATGCAACATTCCAGTTGGGTTGTTAATTGGGTAAAACAATCAGCTGGTCATGTCAAAGCCCTAGACATATGTGATTGATACCGATATTATTCTATCAAACACCAACGATTTTTATCTTATATTTGCTAGAAGGCGGTGATTGAGGTGAACTATCAATATATATCAATAGACATAATCTAATAAAATATTAATATAATAGAATAATTTGCCCGTGTGGAGTTTTGTTTCGCGATTTGTCAACTCATGGAGAGGAGCTAGTAAATATATATTTACTAGCACCTCTTGTGAGAGGATGTGACAAAATGTTCATTTCTTTAGCGGATAATATAAGTTTGGTTAGTTTGGTTTTATGGCATATCAACCCCAGTGGGTCATTTAATGTTAACCTGTTTTAAATAAATTCATATTAATGGATACACAGTGTTTTTTTATAAAACACCACTTTACTATTTAATGGGACTCTAACAGGTACTACCAGGTCCAGGAGCAATAGATTAAGGTGCCCTTTCACATTTCCCCAAACCTCCAAAACTGGAACCTCACCATCAATAGAGTTTAACGCCATACCCAGTAATTGAAGCTCTCAGCCACCGTCTTTAGCATCCATACGATAAATAAGTTGGTTTGCGATTAAGGCAATATAGTTGGGCAATCATATAGTGCTATGGCTTGATATGACAACCGCTTTGATCGGTGGGAAGCTGTCCGCATCGCCTAATCTACCTAGTAAGGGCTAAGTTGAGTGTTGCATGTCAGACTGTCGCCACCTGGGTTCTTAAACATCACGAGTCACATCCACGGTCAAAGGTGCCCTTGGAGGAGTCTTAGCCAACGCAGAGGTGCAGTCGCGGGTATTCTAAAGCGCCAACCCACATGGCCTGTTTTAAGCGAAGTTTAACAGGCTTGAATTTCAGAGTTTTCCTTATATAGACTTGTTCCCGAGCCAAGATGAGAGCTCTGTCTGCCCTATCATTTACCATAGCTGGAGAGAGATTAATTGTATTTATACTTTTCTCAAGTGTTATTAGCATTATGTGAAATGCAAACAGACTTGTTCGCAGGATTTTGACTCGGATGTGGTAAAATTATATAACACAATTTAGAAGATTGAAATCAGGACAAACATTATAGGTGTAGGGTTGACATGAGAGCTGATTATCCTATATAGACTTCTCCAAAAAATCAGGGTTACCATAAATATTTGATAATATGGACTGGTTGCCATAATTCTATTCAAGGAAATCTTTTACGCGACATAAAACCGAATATTACGGTTTGGCGTATGAATATAGTCTGTGCAAAATCAATTTGTAAGACAACGGTGAGAGATAGAAGAAAAAAAAACACAGATTTCAAGTTTAAATTAATGTCCTCAAGCCGCAGACACCCAGACACTATTATTTATTAACACTCTCGGTTTGATATATCTCTATGCTCAAAAATTGAAAAGGAGAAAATATTTCGCTAGCGATTTGCGACACAAATATAAGAAATGGTTTAGGAAGAAACTGTCTAATTCTTCGCCGTTCGCATGTATATTATCTATATACAAAAAAAAGAAATACATATAATATATATATATATATATACATATATTATATATATATATCATAAAGGAAGAACTCAATACAGTAATCCCATAATAATTTATTTCGACAAAAATTGGGCCCATATAAATCTAAGTTGATTTAAACCGGCTCCCCAATTTTTTGCCTCATCAGATGGGTCTCAATTCACTAATGAACAAGCATATCACAAAAAAACCCAAAGAGCATGAATTATTTTTAAATTTCAACCAAAAACAACAAAAAAATAATTAAAAAATAAAAAATAAAAAATAAAAAAAAAAATATGTGTGGTGTGGTGTGTGTGTTGTGGTGTGTCTGTGTCTTTCTGTTGTGTTGAGTGTGTTGTGTGTGTGGTGTGTGTGGTGTGAATTTTGGGCTGGCCATTCTTCATTATCTACATGTAGGAATTAAAAAAGACCACATCTTACTATAAGAAAACCTAATCTAAAAGGTGCGCGAACATTTATTTTTTGATCTGTTTCCGGTTTTCTGGCCAACTTTTTTAATATTGGGTGGAAATTCGTGGGATTAAAAAGTCAACCAAAGTTTCCAAGGGCCCGAGTACTTCGGGGCAACTCCGAAAGGTGGAAGGTGTTCCCAAAATTTTAAAAAATTATATTAATTCTTCTCCTCCAGCCTCCACATTAAGCTTTCTCTGATTAATAGCCGAGGCTAATGCTATCTAGTGGCAAAACCGGCGGCAAGGGGGATAACACTTTTCACTCAACTCAATCACAACAATGGATAAAAATTCCTAAAGGACTTTAACATTGAAAGATTGTTGTGTGAAACAGGCAAAAATTTGATACATGTCCTGTATGGCTACTAAGCGAAACACTAGTAGAATTCTGACGCGTTAGATTTTAACTTTATTATTTCCCTCTACTAAGGTTTGAATGACTCTTACTTTTTAGATTTATAAATCCTAACCGGGTTTATATATACACATATTTCTTACACGTGTTTCGGTCAGGAGTTTAACCATTTAAAAAAATAAGGTCGAATTTCTTTGTGTGCTGAACAAATTCTATATTTTATTATATTATTATTTCATTTCATTTTGGTTATTTAAAAATGATAATAGTTTGGAATAATGTAAAACTATGGATAAACCGACCGGTATATTAAAAAAAAGAAAGAAGGAAAGAAAGTATAGAATGGAATAAATATATATTTTAAATCAAATTTTACTTATACGTGTTTCGGCAGGGTGTTTAATCCATGTTTTACATTATTCAACTCAATTATCATTTTTAAATAACCAAATGAAATGAAATAATACATAATAAATAATATAAGAATGTTCCGCACACAAAGAAAATCGACCTTATTTTTTAAATGCGTTAAACTCCTGACCGAACACGTGTAAGGAAATATGGTTTATATATAAACCTGTAGGATTATATAGAAATCTTAAAAAAGTAGAAGTCATCAATACCTTAGTAGAGCAAATAATAAAGTTAAATCTAACGCGTCAGATTATACCTACTAAGTGTTTTCGCTTATAGCCCATCAGAGGGACATGTATTCAAATTTTGCGACCTGTTCACACAACAACTTCTTCAATGTTTAAATCCTTGTTTAGGAATTTTTATCAACATTGTTGTGATGAGTTGAGTGAAAAAGTGTTATCCTCCCTTGCCGCCAGGTTTTGCCACTAGATAGCATACACCTCGTAATTTTAAAATCAGAGAAAGCTTAATGTGGAGCTGGAAGGGAGAAGAATTAATATTAATTTTTAAAAATTAACACCTCACTTTCGAAGTGCCCGAAAGTACTCGGGACCTGAACTTTGGACTAATCCACGAATTCCACCCAATATTAAAAAGTTGCAGAAAACTCGAAAGTATCAAAAAATAAAATTGTGTTAAATAGTAGATGTGTCTTTTTTAAATTCTACATGTATAAATGAAAGAATGCAGCCCAATACACACACACACACACACACACACACACACCCACACTCACACACACCACAGAGACACAGACACACACACACACACACACACACACACATATTTTTATTTTTTTATTTTTTATTTTTTTATTATTTTTTTGTTTTGGTGAATTTAAATATATTCAGCTCTTTGGGTTTTTTTGTGATATGCTTGTTCATTAGTGAATTGAGAACCCATCTGCATGAGGGCAAAAAATTGGGAGCCGGTTTAATCAACTTAGATTAATGGGCCCCAATTTTGTCGAAATTAAATTTATTTATTGGGATCATTACTTGTATGAGTTCTTTCCTTTATTGATATATTATATATATATATGTATATATATATTATATATATATATACTATATATTATCTATACATGCGAAACGTGCGAAGAATTAGACATTCTTCCTAAACCATTTCTTATATTTTGTGTCGCCCAAAATCGCTTAGCGAAATATTTTTCTCCCTTTTCATTTTTCGAGCATAGAGATTAATTCAAACCCGAGAGTGTAATAATAATGTGTCGCGGTGCTGCGGCTTGTTGAGAACAATTAATTTACTTGAAAATCTGTTTTTTTCTCCTATCTCTCACCTTGTCTTTACAAAATTGGATTTTGCACAGACTATATTCATACCCAAAACCGTAATATTCGGTTTATGTCGCGTAAAAGATTCTTGAATAGAATTATGGCAACAGTTCCATATTATCAATATTTATGGTAACCCTGATTTTATGGAGAATCTATATAGATCATCAGTCTCATGTTCAAGCCCTAGCACTATTATTGTTTGTCCTGAATTTTAATTTCTTTCTAATTGCTGTTATATATGTTTACACATCGAGTTTCAAATCCTGACAAGTCTGTTTGCATTTCACTATAATGTAATAAACACTTGAGAAAAAGTATAAATACGAATTAAATCTCTCTCAGCTATTGGTAAATGATTAGGCAGGACAGAGCTCTTCATCCTGGCTCCGAGGAACAAGTCTATGTGATAAGGAAAAACTCTGAATTCAAGCTGTTAAACTTCGCTTAAAACAGCATTGGGTGGCGCTTAGAATACCCCGACTGCACCTCTGCCGTTGGCTAGACTCCTCCAAAAGGGGCCACCTGTTGGACGTGGAGGTGACTCGGATGTTTAAGGAACCCAAGTGCTAACAGTCATGCAATGCCCAACACTCAACTTTTTAGCCCTTACTTAGCTAGATTAGGCGATCGGAACAGCTTCCCACCGATCAAAGCGGTTGTTCATATCAAGCCCATAGCACCTAATATGATTGCCCCAACTATATTGCTCTATCGCAAACCCCAAACCTTTTTTATCGTATGGATGCTAGAAGACGGTGGCTGAGAGTCTTCATGTACTGGGTTATGGCGTTAAACTCTATTGATGGTGAGGTTCAGTTTTGGAGAGGTTGGGGAATGTGAAGCACCCCTTTATCACTATTGCTCCTTGGACTGGAAGTACCTGTAGCCTTCCCATTAAATAGTAAAGTGTGTTATAAAAAAAAACACTGTGTATCCATTAATAATGAATTTATTTTTAACAGTGTTAACATTAAATGACCCACTGGGGTTGCATATGCCATAAAAACCAAACTAACCAAACTAATATTATCGCTAAAGGAAATTGACTTTTGTCACATCCTACTTCACAGAGAGGTGCTAGTAAATATATTTACTTAGCTCCTTCTTCCATGAGTTGACAAATCGTCGAAACAAAACTCCACACGGGCAATTATTCCCTATTATATAAATAATTTTGATTAGATTTATGTCTATTGATATATATGATAGTTCACCCTCAATCCACCGCCTTCTAGCAAAATAAGATTAAAAATCGTGGGTGTTGTAGAATATATCGGTACAATACATATGTACTAGGCTTGACATGACCAGCTGATTGTTTAACCAATTAAAACCCAACTGGAATGTTGCATACCATAAGGCAATTCTGAAGAATGCAGTTGGAACAATCACATGGGTGCTTGATATATCATCGGTACTACGGCGTTTTGACCATCGGTTGATATGCTAGTCTAGCCTAAGTAAGAACTGAAGGAGTTTCTGGATTAACTAAGTTATTCAGCTTGCGGACCCACTCAGCCCGACAATCCTGTCCTGTGTATTACGGTTAATAACGAATAGCAAAGTCATGGTCGGCCACAAGGATTAAAGTATCAGTCGTATTGGAGGTCCGATCTCCTGACAAGCTGAGCAATAGTTGCTTCCAGGCTATGGTTGTATCAGTGCTGCTTATATGGCTGCACCACCATGGTGCCCTAACGAAAGCGTCTCGAGAATAAGCTAGATGGGAGCTGCACAAGAGAATGCTGCAGCAGTCTTGCACAAGCCGTTGGGAAGCAGCACCCCACAAAGAAAGCAGCTGTACGGTCACTTGCCCCCATCTCTATCCGAGTGAGACGGACAAGGCATGCAGGGACACTGCTGGGAAAGCAAGAATGAGCTCATAAGCTACGTTTCTGTGTAGCCAACACATGTACATGCAGGTTGGGGCGTCCAGCAAGGACCTACATTGACCAGCTATGCAAAGATGCTGGTTGCTCCGCAGATGACCTCCCAAGTGCACATGAATGATAGGGAAAGGTTGGCGAGAGACTGTCATGGATATCCGTGCTATATGCACGACATGATGATATCCGCCCTTTCGGCTGGGCGTTAGAACTACACCGACTGCACCTCTGCAGAGGGGTAAGACTCCCTCTCAGTGGGGCCACCTGTGAGCCGTGGGTGGCGACCCGTTTGATTGGCTTAAGCATAGAACCTAGATGGATGAGCAGTTCATGACTTGCCAATATTGGCCCTTATCTTGGGCTAGACGGGCGGTCAGGAGAAGCCCCCCGATCAATCGGCCGGCACATCAATTCCCTAGTACCTATATGATGCCCCATCCTATTGCCCTCATGGCAAGCCCCATCCCTTTTTCATTATGGGTACTAGAAGGCGTGACTGAGGGTCTACATGTTCCTGGATGAACGTTAAACTCTATCTGATGGTGAGGTTCAGTTTGGAGTTTGGGAATGTGGAGCCCCCTTTATCACCATTGCTCCCTGGCCTACTCTGTTAGGGTTCCCATCTATTGGTTTTGAAAGGAAAACATGAGTTTATAAACAAAATTGTATCATGCATTAAGAATGAATTTATTTCAAACTTTGTCTTGCATTAAATGATCCACCTAGGTGATATGCCGTAAAACAAAACAAACAAAAACAAAACAAAACAAAATGATTGATGATGATGAAGCACTATCAACAATTGTCACTATTGGGAGGAAGATTTCCCCTCTGGCAATGTGTATTACGGTATTTTCTACACCCAGGCTGACAGGTACAGAGCGAGAATCGAACCCTTTAGTTTGAAAGTTTGTACGTAATAATACCAAACCGTTTTTGGTACGAGACTTCTGAATATGTAGGTGTTCTTTGAGTATTTTCGATTTAACGCGAAATCACGAATTCCCAAGACAGCATTCTGTCTGATGACGAAAACACAAACCGCAGGTGTGTGGTTCTTCGCATTTTAATGGCGGGTTACTAAGAATGGATAAGAAATTCGTATAATTCCGAATAACTTGTAAAATCATATTATCTTTAGATTTTGCCACCCTGTTCTTTTATTTAGAAAGAAAACTGTCTTGACTGAAGAATAGACTTGAAGCCTTTAATAATTGAAGGATGACAACACTCGCATATATAAAATTATCTCTAATTTGCCGAAAAAAATTATGTATTGTTATTTCACTCAATAAGAGTTGTACCACCCACTAGAGCTATTGATTCACTAGAGGCCTTCCACAACTTTTTAAGTATTCTAGCGATGTTGAACGAATACTGTGTGTTTGGATGGGTCGGTTGGATTCTTTCCATGATTTCAATGATATCTATATATAGAGGTGATATATATATATATATAGTAGATAGATAGATAGATGAGATAGATAGATAGATAGATAGATATGATTACATATTATATTTATGGAGGATTTGTGCATAATTTGAAGTACACCTAATTATTGGAAAATTAATAATTAATGAATTTAGGGCGGGCATATGATGTTCAAAATTAAGGCTAAACAAATCGAGAAAAAATTGTTCAATCCCTGAGATGAACATTGTTTTCGACCTATTAGGTCTATCAGCAAGGTATAAGACATGGTGAGTACTGCTCCGTGTGTGACATATCCTCGCAAAATTTGTCGGCTTAAAGCCATATAGAGAATAAACACAGTTGTGTTTTGTTTTACTTATCCTCAATATATAATATATATATATATATATATGAGTATATTGGACATTGTTTCAAAGATATTTGAAAATCTTGAACACTTTCATCAGGAAATGTTTGAGACGCATTCTAAAACATCAAGTGAATTCCAACAGACCTACACAGAGTTGTCCTTTATAGTGCAGGATGGCACAAGCATTCGAAACTCTTATCATAAACGGCCAATGCGTTGGGCAGGTCATTTTATGCGTTTATGAGTGATGCTAGATTGCCAAAGCAATTATTTTACGGTCAGCTGCATTGAAAAGCCACATCTAAAACTTTGGAAGAGGTATAAGGATGCTTAAACAACTTCCTGTAAAAAATAAAAATAAATCCTGACACTGGGAAAAGCTTGTCATTGGAAGAACTAACGGATAATCATGTGGATGATGCTGTACCAGTTTTGAGAGTGAAAGATCACTGCATGAAAACCTAAAGCGTTCAACTTCGAAAGGGTTTGTACCTCGTCGATATTGGAACTGAGAACATGGCAGGGTTGGGATAATGTCAGACATGTGGTCGAATTCTTCTTTTCTAAGGCTGGATATGTCAATATAGGAAATCTCACCAGGGTCAATCATGCAAATTCTCCAGGAACAAACAATGTGTCTTGTGCTATTGTGGCCAATATCTGTAGTTGGCTTCGGTACTTAAGAGGACATTGGTGGTGCATAATCATTGCATTCATCTGATTTCACCTGATTCAACGGGAAGGACGTTCATTTCTAGTCATATTTGCATCAAACTTTGTGGATCGCAGCGCGGTTTGATGATGTCATTTTGTGGGGCTCATGCAAGGAATGGTTCACGTAGTGAGTCTGGCCCGATTGTGAGGAACGCAATGATCTGTTAAAGATTATTGCTCGATTGCTATGTTGTTGGCTGTCAACTCGTGTTCGAGTAAGACCATTTCATGTTTTTTTTTCATAGTTTAGTGCCAGAAGCATTTTTTACACTGTATCCTTGTGTTTTCTCAGACGATCACCAGGCCATTCCAGGAGAGACCATACTCTTCCAATGTGGAAACTTCTCCACTTTGAATGTTGCTGGGCTGAAAAATTAATAGCCCGCTTACTAATAGTCCCCGCTCAATTTTTAGTGTTGTAATTCGCGTTGGACTGAAATTTTCTACTGACAGGTAAGATGGTGTCTCTCCAGCTAGGTCTATTAAAAGCTAGTTTCTTGGCAGTCTTCCACAGCAATAGCAGTTTCGTTTGGGTTTTGCACTGACCACATTTGCCAGTTGAGATCACCCGTAAAATAGTGTTTTGGGATTTAATATATATATATATATATATATAATATAATCATAATGATATATATTATATTATTGGGTTGAATATGTGCTTTAATTGAAGTCATACCTAAAATGAAAATTGATTAGTTGATTAATTATATGAATTAGGCGAGCAAATTCTGTTCAAATGTAAGGTGTAAACAAATCACCGGAGAAAAAAGTTGATCTCCGGTGTATGTCGAATATATATATATTATATATATATAATATATATCTATATATATATATATAGGATTTATCCAAAACTTGGTAGTTTTAAGGATGATATCTATATGTGATTTCTAAGGATCCACTGTACAATATTAGATGATCCAGTATGTATTAAATACAGCGAATCTTTAAATCACTGAAGAGAGCTCAATGTAAAAAATAACCCTTTAGTTATATAACCAGAGCACATATTATATCAAAAAAATGAAGGTCAAGAACTCATACAGTGATCCCGATAATAAAACAATATATTTCGACGAAAATTGGGGCCCATATAAATCTAAGTTATTTTAAACCGGCTCCCCAAATTTCCGTCTCATCAGATGTGGGTTCATCAATTCACTATGGACAAGTCATATGCACAAAAAAACCCCAAAGAGCTGAATATATATAAATTCAAACAAACAAGAAAATAATTGTAAAAATTATATTATATAATTTTTTACAGTGTAGGATTGTAACCATAGAACAGGAAGTGAATGAAAAAAAGAGATACATCTCAAGGTTGATTCCTACGTCTCCAGGGACAGACAAAAAAGTGACATGACAGAAAAAACGAGTAGTATATTAAAATAAAATAGACAATTTTAAAATAAAAAGATTTTAAATTTAAAACATTAGAGGTAAATGAGTGATAAGAAAAAAATACTAGATAAGATATAAATAATTAAAAATTAATTATATTTAGTACGATGATAAAAAAATTAAATTAAAATAAAAAATAATAATAAATAGAAATAAAAATCAATTTAAAAATTAATAATACTAACAATAAAAAATAATTACTCAGAAGAGTCCTGGAGACCTGAAGAGACTTGCGTCACTTGAACTCCAGTGAAAGACCATCAGCTAACATGATGTGAAAAAACTCAAACGAGTAATAAATAATAATTTAAAAAAAATTGAATTAATTTGAAAAAATATTATAAATTGAAAATAATCAAATAATAAAAAAATAAATAAAAATAAATTAAAAAATAATAATAATTAATAATAATAATAATAATAATAATAATAATAATAATAATAAATAATATTAAGGTAAAGTAAAGATAATAATAATAATTATTAAAAAATAATAATAATAAACAAATAATAATAAACAAAACTAATGTTTAAGGCTAATAGGTATCTCCGCTGGGAAGTTGGAAACAAAGATTTATACCATAAACATTCTTTCTCTAACCACAAAATCAAAAAATTCAGACTGCACTATCCAAGCTACATATTGAATCTGAAGACAGAGGCTGTAACCCCTTCCAAAAATTTTTACTGGAGGATTTTAGGGAAAAACATTAGAAAATATGTGGTTGATATCTGTTTACTAAGTGATTTCTTATTGTGCCACTGCGTATGTTTATACTACACATCAGTTTAAAGACATAAACGAGCACGGAAAACTCTGGGGAAGACAGCTGGTGTAATGGTTAGGGTTGTCAGCCCTGACAGGCTAGGGTTCGAATCACGCACAAGCACTGCCCTGTCTATAGCTCTGCTGATGAGGCCTAATGGCTGAAATGTAATTACAGAGATGACTTTTTTCTCGATTTGTTACGCTTTATATTTAACCGATGATGCAGCCGCTAATTTCATTTAATTTATAATTAATCAAATTTAACAAAATTAGTATGACTTTAATTAAGCACATTACATCTGTCCAAAAAATTGTCGGCTATCGCCATTTGTTGAAACAACAATTTATGTTCGTCGATCTGTCCAATTACTTCGGGTCTATAAGTCCGAACCACAGAAAAGGGCGACTACTACACAGACAGTTTTAAAAATAAACTGACGAAATTCTGGGAAAGCGCGCTGTGGTCTCAATTATATATACTATATAGTAATATACTATATATATATATATATATTATTAGTTAGGCAGTACGTCTCATCTTTTAACAGCACTATTTGTGAAACACGAGTAGCCATTTTCTGTTTGTAAATCTTGTTTCGTCCTTTCTCAATTTTGCCAGCATTGATGGTTTATTATATCTGGGGCGAAAATTGGCTGATGTATTTGCCATATACTCTATTTCCCGAGTACTCTCCACCCTATTCGTGGGCATCTTCAGTGGGTAATACATGGACCAATACAACGAACTGGTTGTTCCATTACGCTTTGTATTCTATTTATATCGGGTTTGTGTTTATTTTTATTTTATTCTTCTATTGTTATTCTTATTATTATTTACTGTTATTATCATTTTACCTATATATTATTATAATACTTAACATAATTATATATATATATATGTATATACATATACATATTATATATTATATTGATATATGCTCCCATAAATTTGGGTATTGAGCTTCTCTAATTGGTAATTTAATTTACACTCTCCGCTACTAGCATATAAGCCAATGATTGTTTTCCCAGGAAACTTAGAATCTCCTCAGTGACCGTAAATACATAAACAAACCTATGTATTTTAGTAGTTAAAAACACCAGTCCCAAACAGGCTGTCACGGACGAGGGATTAAGGTATCAGACAGGCAAACCAGTCAGTTGGAGTTTGCCCCCATAGCATGGGATAGGTGTTGGGTCTAGCCAGCCACTTGAGAGGTGTGAAACGCCGAAACACGTGTGTTGATTGACTTATTAATATTATATATATATATATATATTTATAGTATATATATATTATATTTCGATACATTGGTGAATTTCAGTCTACAGGTATCCGTCCTTAACCATCACGATTCACAGAAATAGCCAACGGATGGCCGTATTGGAATTCATTGATGATGCTAGAAGGGAAGAAGAAGAGAAGAAGAAGAAGAAGAAAACGGAAGAAGAAAGAAAGAAGAGGGAAAGTGGAAGAAAAAGGAAGAAGGAAAGTAAGAAGAAGAAGAAGAAGAAAGAAGAAGAAGAAAGAAGAAGAAGAAGGAAGAAGAAGTAAAGAAAATAAAAGGAAGACGAAATAGTTTGAAGATGTAAGAGGAGGAAGAAGAAAAAGAAAGACAAGAAAAAGACAGAAGAAGGTTGTCGGTTAGGAAGAGAAAGACATGAAGCGAAATAGAATGATGATGATGAGGAACCGCCTCCACTATTTCTCATTAAACAAAATCCCCCCTGTACGCGATCTATTTACACAATGGATTCAAAACATGCATAATTTCATTTGTCCGACCCCAGCTTATTCCATTACGCCCGTTTCCGCGTGAGTACGTTTAGATTCAACGGGTGTTGCGTAACCGGGATACTGGGATCGGGGTATATTAACGTGTATATTTATGAAGGACAGTTTGGTGTTGGCTACAATTAAAGCATGTTATCTCTGTGCTGAGAACTTTATTCTAATGTCATTTTAATAGGTATGGTATGAAATTATATCTACATCAACCCATCCGCCACTAGCAGGAATCGCTACAAGCTGAATTTCTCATGTGGAATTTAACAGTTTATTAATGCTATAATACTGTTACCATTTTAGGCGTTTAGATCTTCCGTTTCTAAATGGAAATCGGTTTTTGAGTTTGGTTTTGTGTCAGAAATCTTAGATTTAAGGAATAATTCCTTAAAATCTAAGATGGAAAATAGTGTACTTTCATATTATCTGCGTTATTCGACTATTGTCCTCATCTTCATTATTATCTGTACAACGTTTCGGCCGATATGGCTCCGGCCTTCTTCATGTATTTCTTGTTCGGACTCGGGAACCTTCTCGGGACTCGGGTTCCCGATTGTCCTCATCTTCATTGTTATCTGTACAACATTTGGTCCGATGTGCCCTCCCCCCTCCACCCTTGACCTTCTTTGGGTATTTCTTGTCAGACTCGGGAACCCTTCTCTTCTAACTCGGAAAACCCTCTTTTTTGAACTTCTGAAACCTCTTGGAATCGAAAACCCTTCACGGAATTTTGAACCCCAATCCTTTATTCAATCCAGTTCCGTAAATGCTTCCGATTACAAGAAATTTGAAGAGAATGATCATACCGCGAAGACAACGTGCCTGTAAAAAAGGCCTCTTTCGCAGGCAGTTTGTTTTTGATGATAAGTTGCTAATTAGCTGCTTTGAGACCAATGGTAACAATCGCACATAAATGTATTGTACTCTATAACAAATAATAGAATATATATAATATAAATATTAATATATTATTGGGTGAGCGACTTGAGCCTGTGCGACCTAATGGAGAGGGGGGTCTTAGTTTTGTTTTCGCCCCCGCTCTTGTCAAACCGTTTCCTTAATCATTTCCATATCCTTCGTGTCAAAAATATGTTTACAACTTTACGACTTTTAATCGATTCCGCGTTTATAACCTTGACAAGAACCGGACGAAAGGGCCCTAGTTTTACTAATAAACATTTTTTTATTCCTTTCATTCCATCCTTTGAAGTGGTGATCATTATGAAACCCTCAATATATTATATACATTTGCCTGTACCAAAAATTTATTTAAATATAAATATATATTTCGGTGGGTGGATGGGAGATTTATGTGCTTAATTGAAGTCATACTAATTTGTAAATTAATTAGTTATAATTAAATGAATTAGGCGTGCATATCGGTTTAAATGTAAGGCGTAAATAAATCGAGAAAAAGTCAATTTCTGTATGTACATTTCAGCCTATTAGGCCTCATCAGCAGATACACGCCTAATTCATTTAATTATAACTAATAAATTTCCAAAATTAGGTATGATTTCAATTAAGCACATAATCTCCCAAAAAATTGTCGGCTATCGCCATCTCAAACAGATTGTTTGTCCAATTCAAATATATATATATATAAATATTTATGTAAATCATATATATATATATATATATATATATATATATATATATGAGGTTAAGTAAACAAACAAACAAATGTGTTTATTTCTATATGGCTTTAAGCCGACAATTTTGAGAGGATATGTCACACACGGAGCAGTCTCCCATGTCTATAACCTTGCTGATGAGACCTAATAGGTCGAAATGTTCATTCAGGGATTGACATTTTCTCGATTTGTTTAGCCTTATATTTGAACATATATGCCCGCCTAAATTCATTAATTATTAATTTTCAAAATTAGGTGTGACTTCAATTATGCACATATCCTCCATAAATATATATGTAAATCATATCTATCTATCTATCTATCTATCTATCTATCTATCTATCTATCTATATATATATATATATATATATATATATATATATTGAAATCAATGGAAGAATCAAGACCATCCAAACAACAGTATTGTTCAAATCGGCTAGAATACTTTAAAAAGTTGTGGAGGCCTCTAGTGAATCAATAGCTCTAGTGGGTGTTACAAACTCTTATTGAGTGAAATAACAATAATAATTTTTTCGGCAAATTAGAGATAATTTTATAATATGCGGTGTTAGTCATCTTCATTATTAAAGGCTTCAAGATCTATTTTCAGTCAAGACAGTTTTCTTTCTAAATAAAAACGAACAGCGGTGCAAATCTAAAGATAATATGATTTTACAAGTTAATTGAATTATACGAATTTCTTATCCATTCTTAGAACCGCCATTAAAATGCGAAAGACAACCACACCTGCGGTTGTGTTTTCGTCATCAGACAGATGCTGTCTTGGGAATCGTGATTTTCGCGTTAAATCGAAATACTCAAAGAACACCTACATATTCAGAAGTCGTACCAAAAACGGTTGTATTATTACGTACAAACTTTCAACTAAAGGGTTCGATTCTCGCTCTGTCCTGTCAGCTGGGGCTGTAGAAAATACCGTATACACATCTGCAGAGGGGAAATACTTCCATCCAATAGGACCAATTGTTGATAGTGCTTCATCATCATCATCATTTTGTTTTGTTTTGTTTTGTTTTGTTTTGTTTTACGGCATATCAACCTCGGTGGATCATTTAATGCCGACAAAGTTGTGAAATAAATTCATTCTTAATGCATGATACAATTTTGTTTATAAACTCATGTTTTTCTATTCAACCAATAGATGGGACCCTAACAGAGTAGACCAGGGAGCAATGGTGATAAAGGGGGGCTCCACATTCCCAAAACCTCCAAAACTGGAACCTCACCATCAGATAGAGTTTAACGTCATTCCCAGGACATGTAGACCCTCAGTCACTGCCTTCTAGTACCCATATGATAAAAAGGGATTGGGGCTTGCCATGAGGGCAATAGGATTGGGGCAATCATATAGGTACTAGGGATTGATGTGACCGGCCGATTGATCGGAGGGGGCTTCTCCGACCGCCCGTCTAGCCCAAGATAGGGCCAATATTGCAAGTCATGAACTGCTCATCCATCTAGGTTCTATGCTTAAGCATCACGGGTCGCCACCCACGGCTCACAGGTGGCCCCACTGAGGAGGGAGTCTTACCCCTCTGCAGAGGTGCAGTCGGTGTATTCTAACGCCCCAGCCGACAGGGCGGATCATCATCATGTCGTGCATATAGCACGGATATCCATGACAGTCTCTCGCCAACCTTCCCTATCATTCATTGCACTTGGGAGGTCATCTGCGGAGCAACCAGCATCTTTGCATAGCTGGTCAATGTAGGTCCTTGCTGGACGCCCCACACCTGCATGTACATGTGTTGGCTTACACAGGAGAACGTAGCTTATGAGCTCATTCTTGCTTCCCCAGCAGTGTCCTGCATGCCTTGTCCGTCTCACTCGGATAGAGATGGGGGCAAGTGACCGTACAGCTGCTTCTTTGTGGGGTGCTGCTTCCACGGCTTGTGCAAGACTGCATGCAGCATTCTTGTGCAGCTCCCATCTAGCTTATTCTCGAGACGCTTCGTTAGGGCCCATGTGGTGCAGCCATATAGCAGCACTGATACAACCATAGCCTGGAAGAACTATTGCTTCAGCTTGTCAGGGAGATCGGACCTCCATACGACTGATAATTTATTTGTGGCCGACCATGACTTTGCTATTCGTGTATTAACCGTAATACACAAGGACAGGATTGTCGTGGCTGAGTGGTCCGCAAGCTGAATACTTAGTAATCCCAGGAAACTCCTTCAGTTCTTACTTAGGCTAGACTAGCATATCAACCGGATGGTCAACCCGTAGTACCGATGATATATCAAGCACCCATGTGATTGTTCCAACTGCATTCTTCAGATTGCTCTTATGGTATGCAACATTCCAGTTGGGTTGTTAATTGGGTTAAACAATCAGCTGGTCATGTCAAGCCCTAGTACATATGTGATTGTACCGATATTATTCTACAAACACCCAACGATTTTTATCTTATATTTGCTAGAAGGCGGTGATTGAGGGTGAACTATCAATATATATCAATAGACATAAATCTAATAAAAATTATTTATATAATAGGGAATAATTGCCCGTGTGGAGTTTTGTTTCGACGATTTGTCAACTCATGGAGAGGAGCTAGTAAATATATATTTACTAGCACCTCTCTGTGAGTAGGATGTGACAAAATGTCAATTTCTTTAGCGGATAATATTAGTTTGGTTAGTTTGGTTTTATGGCATATCAACCCCAGTGGGTCATTTAATGTTAACACTGTTTTAAAATAAATTCATTATTAATGGATACACAGTGTTTTTTTTTATAAACACACTTTACTATTTAATGGGACTCTAACAGGTACTACCAGTCCAGGGAGCAATAGTGATAAGGGGTGCTTCACATTCCCCAAACCTCCAAAACTGGAACCTCACCATCAGATAGAGTTTAACGCCATACCCAGTACATGAAGACTCTCAGCCACCGTCTTCTAGCATCCATACGATAAAAAAGGTTGGGGTTTGCGATAAGAGCAATATAGTTGGGGCAATCATATAGGTGCTATGGCTTGATATGACAACCGCTTGATCGGTGGGAAGCTGTCCGATCGCCTATCTAGCCTAAGTAAGGGCTAAAGTTGAGTGTTGCATGTCATGGACTGTTCAGCCACCTGGGTTCTTAAACATCACGAGTCACCATCCACGGTCAACAGGTGGCCCCTTTGGAGGAGTCTTAGCCAACGGCAGAGGTGCAGTCGGGGTATTCTAAAGCGCCACCCACATGCCTGTTTTAAGCGAAGTTTAACAGGCTTGAATTCAGAGTTTTCCTTATCATAGACTTGTTCCCGAGCCAAGGATGAAGAGCTCTGTCTGCCCTATCATTTACCAATAGCTGGAGAGAGATTAATTGTATTTATACTTTTCTCAAGTGTATTAGCATTATGTGAAATGCAAACAGACTTGTCCAGGATTTGAACTCGATGTGTAAACATATATAACAGCAATTAGAAGAATTGAAATTCAGGACAAACATATAGGTGCTAGGGCTTGACATGAGAGCTGATTGATCCTATATAGATTCTCCAAAAATCAGGGTTACCATAAATATTGATAATATGGACTGGTTGCCATAATTCTATTCAAGGAAATCTTTTACGCGACATAAACCGAATATTACGGTTTTGGGTATGAATATAGTCTGTGCAAAATCCAATTTTGTAAAGACAAGGTGAGAGATAGGAGAAAAAAAAACAGATTTCAAGTAAATTAATGTTCTCAAGCCGCAGACACCCAGACACTATTATTATTAACACTCTCGGTTTGAATTAATCTCTATGCTCGAAAAATGAAAAGGGAGAAAATATTTCGCTAAGCGATTTGCGACACAAAATATAAGAAATGGTTTAGGAAGAAACTGTCTAATTCTTCGCCGTTCGCATGTATATATATATATATATATATATATATATATATATACATATATATATATATATATCAATAAAGGAAGAACTCAATACAGTAATCCCATAATAATTTATTTCGACAAAAATTGGGGCCCATATAAATCTAAGTTGATTTAAACCGGCTCCCCAATTTTTTGCCTCATCAGATGGGTCTCAATTCACTAATGAACAAGCATATCACAAAAAAACCCAAAGAGCTGAATATATTTAAATTCAACCAAAAAACAAAAAAAATAAAAAAATAAAAAAAATAAAAAAATAAAAAAATATGTGTGTGTGTGTGTGTGTGTGTGTGTGTCTGTGTCTCTGTGTGTGTGTGAGTGTGTGTGTGTGTGTGTGTGTGTGTGTGTGTGTATTTGGGCTGCATTCTTTCATTTATACATGTAGAATTTTAAAAAAAGACACATCTACTATTTAACAATTTTATTTTTGATCTTTTCGAGTTTTCTGGCCAACTTTTTAATATTTGGGTGGAATTCGTGGATTAGTCAACCAAAGTTCAGGTCCCGAGTACTTTCGGCACTTCGAAGTGAGGTGTTCCAATTTTTAAAAAATTATATTAATTCTTCTCCTTCCAGCCTCCACATTAAGCTTTCTCTGATTTTAAATAGCGAGGCTGTAATGCTATCTAGTGGCAAAACCTGGCGGCAAGGGAGGATAACACTTTTTCACTCAACTCAATCACAACAATGGATAAAAATTCCTACAAGGACTTTAACATTGAAAGATTGTTGTGTGAACAGGGCAAAAATTTGATACATGTCCTGATGGGCTACTAAGCGAAACACTTAGTAGGTATATCTGACGCGTTAGATTTAACTTTATTATTTGCTCTACTAAGGTATTGATGACTTCTTACTTTTTAGATTTATATAATCCTACCGGTTTATATATACACATATTTCTTACACGTGTTTCGGTCAGGAGTTTAACCATTTAAAAAAATAAGGTCGAATTTTCTTTGTGTGCGGAACAATTCTATATTTTTATTATTATTATTATTTCATTTCATTTGGTTATTTAAAAATGATAATAGTTTGAATAATGTAAAACATGGATAAACACCTGACCGAAACACGTATAAGTAAATTTGATTAAAATATCATATTTTATCCATTCTATACTTTCTTTCCTTTCTTTCTTTTTTTTAAATACCGTCGGGTTTACTTTCATTTTCATTTTACACACACACACACACACACACACACACACACACACACATATATATATATATATATATATATATATATATATATATTAGTGTGTGTGTGTGTGTAAAAATGGAATAGGAATTGAATCCGACAATATGAGGAAAAATGAGTAAAGAAAAGAAATGTAAATGGATAAAATTAATTTAATCGATATCACATTAATCGATATCACTATCGAACCATCTTACGATAACATCTCAATAAATTAAACAATTTATACAAAATTATCTATATATATGTGGTCCCTTTTTTAATCGACAACTTTTTTAACATTTCACCGATTTTTTTCAAAACATAAACTGAGCTCCGAGAAAAATGTTCAACATGTTATTGATAAATAATAACACTTTATTTTTTATTTTATTTATTTTTTGTAACAATAAAAAACTATTTGTACCATAACCCCTAGAAAAAAACAAATATCCTAATCATAACGGTCTATCTTAGCTATTCTCAGCATTCCAAAATTAAAAAAAAAAATTCGATTTTCGAATATTTCCAAAAATCTCTGTTGTTTTTCCCAACGAATTTTCTCAAAAAAAAAAAAAAAAAAAATGTTCACTCTGATGAGGTCGATTCTTGTATGTGTGCGAAATATTTTCACACACATAAACTGACCGAAACACATGTGTAAGTGATATCGATTAAATTCATTTTATCCATT
>CM042176.1:44557650-44567883 GCA_023376005.1 Doryteuthis pealeii
ACCCTTCTCCTGACAAATCTCACCCTCAAATCTCAACTTGATCCATAATACCATGGCCAACACAAAATGTCTCCCTTGATATTTCGCGCCATCGATCAATTCGAATTAAAACGTTGGATGAAACAAAATTCATGCACATACTGTTGGATCATTCATCACCTTCATCAAGGAAATTATAATTAGAAACAACGCCCAACTCCTTTCTAGATTAAACGCAACTATTTCTATTCAATTCCCTTGCATACAACCGTCGCATAGGACATTTTTTCGGCCTATATATATGTGTGTATTTGAGTATGTTATATTTGTGTGTATGTTTTCATGTATATATATATATATATGGTTTCAAGTATTCCTATCTAATACAAATAATAGCAGTTCTATGGTTTCAAGTATTCCTATCTTATAAAATGGTATTATTTGTATTAGATAGGTATACTTGAAACCATATAACTGGTATTGTTTGTATTAGATAGGAATACTCGAAACCATATAACTGGTATTGTTTGTATTAGGAATACTTGAAACCATATAACTGGTATGATGTATATCAGATAGGAATACTTGAAACCATATAACTGGTATTATGTATATCAGATAGGAATACTTGAAACCATATAACTGGTATTATGTGTATTAGATAGGAATACATATAACATTAGATAGGAATTTGAACTATATAACAGGTATTATTTGTATTAGATAGGAATCTTGAAACTTTATAACTTGTATTGTATAGATAGGAAAACTCGAAACCATATAACTGCATTATTTATTAGATAGGAATACTTGAAACTATATAACAGGTATTATTTGTATTAGATAGGAATACTTATATAACTGGTTTATTTGTATTAGATAGGAATACTTGAAACTATATAACAGGTATTATTTGTATTAGATAGGAATACTTGAAACATGGTATTATTTGTATTAGATAGGAATACTTGAAACTATATAACTGTTATTATTTGTATTAGATAGGAATACTTGAAACCATATAACAGGTATTATTTGTATTAGATAGGAATACTTGAAACCGTATAACGTTATTATGTATTAGATAGGAATACTTGAAACCATATAACTTTATTATGTGTATTAGATAGGAATGCTTGAAACCATATAACAGGTATTATTGTATTAGATAGGAATACTTGAAACCATATAACAGGTATTAATTGTATTAGATAGGAATACTTGAAACTATATAACTGTTATTATTTGTATTAGATAGGATGCTTGAAACATATAAACGTATTATTTGTATTAGATAGGAATACTTGATAACAATTATTTGTATTAGATATACTTGAAACATATAACTGGTATTATGTGATTTAGGATAGGAATAAACTGAAACCATATAACTGTATTAATGTGTATTAGATAGGAATACTTGAAACTATATAACTGTATTATTTGTATTAGATAGGAATACTTGAAACATATAACGGTATTAATTGTATTAGATAGGAATACTTGAAACCATATAACAGGTATTATTTGTATTAGATAGGAATACTTGAAACTATATAACTGTTATTATTTGTATTAGATAGGAATGCTTGAAACCATATAACAGGTATTATTTGTATTATATAGGAATATTGAAACCATATAACTGGTATTAATTGTATTAGATAGGAATACTTGAAACCATATAACAGGTATTATTTGTATTAGATAGGAATACTTGAAACTATATAACTGTTATTATTTGTATTAGATAGGAATGCTTGAAACCATGTAACAGGTATTATTGTATTATATAGGAATACTTGAAACCATATAACTGGTATTAATTGTATTAGATAGGAATACTTGAAACATATAACAGGTATTATTTGTATTAGATAGGAATACTTGAAACTATATAACTGTTATATTTGTATTAGATAGGAATGCTTGAAACCATATAACTGGTATTATGTATTAGATAGGAATACTTGAAACCGTATAACTGTTATTATTTGTATTAGATAGGAATACTTGAAACCATATAACTGGTATTATGTGTATTAGATAGGAATACTTGAAACTATATAACTGTTATTATTTGCATTAGATAGGAATACTTGAAACTATATAACAGGTATTATTGTATTAGATAGAATACTGGAAACCATATAATGGTATAAGTATTCCTATCTAATAACAAATAAATAAAGTTTATACGGTTTTCAAGTATTCCTATTCAATACACATAATACCAGTTATATGGTTCAAGCATTCCTATCTAATACAAATAAGTAACAGTTTTATAGTTTCAAAGTATTCTATCTAATACAAATAAATACCTGTTATATGGTTTCAAGTATTCCATCTAATACAATTAATACCATTATCGGTTTCAAGTATTCCTAATATACAAATAATACCCTGTTACATGGTTTCAGCATCCTAACTAATACAAATAATACAGTTAATAGTTTCCAAGTATTCCATCTAATACAATAAACCTGTTATAGTGGTTTCAAGTATTCTCCTCTTAATACAATTATACCAGTTATATGGTTTCAAGTTTCCTATATAATACAAAAATACCTGTTATATGGTTCAAGCATTCCTATCTAATACAAATAGATAACAGTTATATAGTTTCAAGTATCCTATCTAATACCAATAATACCTGTTATATGGTTTCAAGCATCCTATCTAATACAATTAATACCAGTTATGGTTCAAGTATTCCCTATCTAACTACAAATATACCTGTTATAATATTTCAAGTATTCCTATCTAATGCAAATAATAACGTTTATAGTTCAAGTATTCCTATCTAAATACACTAAACCAGTTATAGGTTTCATGTATTCCTATCCTAATACAAATAATAAGCGTTATACTTGTTTCAAGTATCCATCTAATACACATACCAGTTATATGGTTTCAAGTATTCCTATCATACAAATAATACCTGTATATGGTTTCAAGTATTCTATCTAATAAAATAATACCTGTTATTGGTTCAAGCATTCCTATCTAATACAAAATAATAACATGTTAATAGTTTCAGTATTCCTATCTAATACAAATAAGACTGTTATAGGTTTTAAGTATTCCTATCTAATACAATTAATCAGTTATATGGTTTTCAAGTAATTCCTAATCTAATACACAATACCTTATATGGTTTCAATTCATTCCTACTAATACACATATACCAGTTATATGGTTCAAGTATTCCTATCTAATACACAATAATAACAGTTTAAACGGTCACAAGTATCCTATCAATACAAATAATACCTGTTATAATGGTTCCAAGTATTCTATCTAAAACAATATACAGTTATATAAGTTTTTTCAAATATTCTATCTAATACAAATTAATCCAGCTTATATAGTTCAAGTATTCCTATCTAATACAAATAATACCTGTTATATAGTTTCAAGTATTCTATCTAATACAAATATACAGTTTATTATAGTTTCAAGTATTCCTATCTACACTAAAATAATACTTGTTTATATATGTTTTCAATATTCCTACTAATACAAATAATGCAAGTTATATGTTCGAGTATTCCTATCTATAAAATAATACAAGTTAATAGTTTCAAGTATTCCTATCTAATACATAATAATACCTGTATAAGTTTCAAGTATCCTATCTAATACAAATAATACCTGTTATATAGTTTCAAGTATTCCTATCTAATACACATAATACCAGTTATATGGTCAAGTAATTCCTATCTGATATACATAAACCATTATATGGGTTTTCAAGTATTCCTATTGATATACATCATACAAGTTATAATTGGGGTTTTTCCAAAAGTATTCCCCCCCTAATTTAACAAACCAATAACCAAAAGTTATATGGTTTCGAGTATTCCTATCAATACAAACAATACAAGTTATATGGTTTCAAAGTATACCTATCTAATCACATTAATGACCTTTTATAAGATGGAATACTTGAAACCATAGAACTGCTATTATTGTATTAGATAGGAAATCTTGAACCATATATATATAATATACATGAAAACATACACCAATAATAACATACTCAATACACACAATATATAGGCCGAAAAAAATGTCCTATGCGACGGTTGTATGCAAGGGAATTGAATAGAAATAGTTGCGGTTAATCTAGAAAGGAGTTGGCGTTGTCTAATTTAATTTCTTGACATGAAGGTGATGAATGATCCAACAGTATAGTGCATGAATTTTGTTTCAATCCACGTTTTTAATTCGAATTGATCGATGGCGCGAAATATCAAGGGAGACATTTGTGTTGGCCATGGTATTATGGATCAAGTTGGAGATTTGAGGGTGAGATTTGTCAGGAGAAGGGTTTTTTTTTGCTTTTATTTTATTTTAACTTTCTTTTTTTTTTTAAGAAAATGTAGAATAAGTGAATAATGACTGTGATAAGAATTGAGTTGAATGAATAATTTGGCGGGAAAAATGAAAATAGAATAGAAGATGAAAGAATCGTGACTTCGGCAGATAAAAATGGATGAGTTCACAATGATCAGAACAAAACAGATTGGATAGGTCAGTAAATAGATAAATTCTCTCTCTCTCTCTCCTCTCTCTCTCTCTCTTCTCTCTCTCTCTCTCTCTCTCCTCTCTATCTATCTTCTCTGTCCAACTCTGCTCTCACTTTATCATATATTCTGTCTCTCTCCCCTCTCTCTCTTTCCTGTTCCTCTCCTTCTCTCTCTCTCTCTCTATCAATCTATCTATCTTCTCTGTCCTCTGTCTCTCTCTCTCTCTCTATATATATATATAATCTTTCTTCTTTCTCCCCTATAATATCTCTCTCTCTGTGTTCCCCTCTCTCTCTCTCTTTCTATCTCTTTATCTCTCTGTATCTCTCTGCCTCTTCCTCTAATCTATCTATCTATATTATATACTATGTCTGTATCTCTCAACTATATTCTATTATTTATCTCTGTCTCCGTCTCTGTCTCTGCCTGTTTCTATCTATCTTATTTTTTCTGAGTCTGTCTGTCTTCTCTCTGTCTGGCTGGCTGGCTCTCTCTCTGACTCTCTGTCTCTCTTTTCTCTATTTATCAATAGATATTTCTCTGTGTGTCGTAATGTCTTGTGTCTGTCTGTTTGTCTCTGCTCTCTATCTATCTGTCTCTCCTCTCTCTGTCTCTATCTGATCTGTCTGTCTGTCTGTCTTCTCTCTCTCTTATCTATCTATCTATCTATCTATTTATCTATCAGCCGGATGTCTGTTGGTATAAGCCTGTACAAAGTTACAACTTATCTTTATAGACTCGACAGAGTTCAAATCTTGAACGGCTGGTTTGTTTTCACATAAGTGACGACTGCAATGAATTCGACTACCTCTCCTCTTCTCTCCAGCTATGGGTAAGTAAACTCGTTGGGGTGGCTAAATTCGGTATTAGCCAGACAGTGGGGGGGAGGGTCCTATCTCTTTTTTACTAGCGCTGCAAGGAGATTGTTTTGGCGACTGTGATGGACGCTGTTACACCTAATCATCAGCTCCACATTATCACATAAGATTCCTATGCTAGTAGCATACGGCAAGGGCCGAATCGAAGCAGGGACCTGGTGGCTCTTAGCGGACGCTTTACCGACAGCTGACTGGGCTTTGTTAGGTAACTAGTCCGAGGAGAAGGAAACTCGAATTCCAAAACCTTTGAATCGTGTTCGTGCGGAAGTTGGTTTGCTTTGGTTTGGTTCGGTTTGTGTTTAACGGCACATCAACCTACGGGGGTCATTTATGCCGACAAAGATTTTGAAATGAATTCATTCTTAAGTATAATAAATTTGTTTATAAACTCATGTTTTTCTATTAACCCATAGATTTTTCAATGAATGTCTGCACGAATGATCTAATTCATTGTTCTTCTAGATGGAAAATTGGCTCAGGAACGCCGTTGGCAGTAGGCTTTCGTAGCGGACAGTTCATGTCTGAGCAATACATGAATTCAACGGTGCAGACGAAAGCAGCGGCAAACAAAAGCACCCGCACATCAACATCTGCAGGGGCAGCCTCACATGCGAACATCTGTGGTTGAGAATGTTTTTCGAATATTGGACTTCACAGTCACATGAGGCGCTGGTAACTTCAGGGCTTAAAAACTATATTATAGTCTTCGAGACTGAAATGTAATGGATGAGGAATATTTACGTAAGTAAGTAATCAAATAAAGTTTGCCTCTGATGACCGTCACTGACAGCCGTGAGGGTAAGGAAATGACAGACGAATATCTGTCGGTTTTCGCTCCGGTAGGAGTACTGTTAAAAAAAAACGAGCGCACGATGACGAAAACGTCGAAATAGTGTCTGTGGAAGCTAAATATATATATATATATATATTATAAAATGTGTACCAAGAATAACCTACTTGAGTTTCACATAAGGATCGTCAAGGTTAAATCTCACGAATTAATCAAGATACCGATTAATTAGCAGTCAATTTACACGTGTGTGTTCATATGCATTCGAACTTCTGCACCACCTAACCATCGTGACCATATTCACCGTAAACGTCCACCCCCTTTTCTTTATATATATAAATATATATAGTATATATAGTATATATATATATATGATATATATTTGTGTTTGTGTGTGCCCAGAAAAACACAAAATATTCCAAAAAGGAAGCCGAAATTCTTGAAGCGCCCATATTTTCGTTGTTAGTATATAATTCTTTATCGTTCGTATATATATAATATATATATATATTATATATATATATATATATAATATATATATATATATATTAATTACTTTTAAAGAGGAAGTACATTAATAATTGATATTGAATTAAATCCATGACCAGACAAACTTGCCAAACTAGCATCCGGAGCACCTGGACAGCTGTTCGACTTCCTAGGTCTCATCAGCAGTGCATACCACAATCTCCGCCACTAGAGATTGAACCAGCAACCACAGAGTGAAGAGCGGAATCCTCTACATCTAGGCCACCAGCCCCACGCCATAATCAGAGAATGCCAAATCATCCACACAAAACACACACACACACACACACACACACACACATATGATATATATATAATATATATATAATATATAGTATGATATATATACAACAAGTTTGATATATATATATAATATATATATATATATAGTCATAATATATATACCCAAACTTGTTGGTAAATCCTCGCGTGAGAAAAAACCGGCAAATTTTGATATAAAAATATACTACAACATCACCGGGAAGAAAGAAAACAAGATTAATCGTACCAACAAAAAAATAATCTATTGGTACAATATTTGGCCAAGACAACACAATTTATATGGAAATATATAATAAGATATATATATTCCATATAAAACGCCAAGGAAACTAAAGCTAATAAGTAAAAAAGTGTCAAATACCTAATTAGAGCAATAATAAAGTAAACCTAATGAATCAGATAAACTATTAAAGTTTCGCTTAGTGCTCTCCAGGGCAAGATCCAACTCTTAGAGCCATATAAATAAACACATTGTTTATTTACCACCTCATATATATATATATTTTCATTATATCTTTATATTTCATACTGTCGATTAATTTCCATTTTTATTTTCCACATACTTGTCCCATGAACTTTACATTTGAAATGTTACCCTTTTTGATGGAATCCATAACACCACGGATTTACCTATACATGTTGGGGTACTTTTTTACAGTTGGATTGTATACAATAATTTGATATTCCATATGTGGTATAATGAATATAATATATATATTATATATATGTGTTAATATATAATATATTATATATGTGTATATAATATTATATATATATATGGTGTGTATATATATATATTTATTATATATATATATATTATATATGTGTATATATACTAATATATATTATATAAATATATAAATAAAATGGGTTTTTGTTTATAAAAAATTATATAAATTAAAAATATATATGTGTGTATATATATATAATATATATATGTGTATATATATATAATATATATATTATATATATATATATATATATATGTATTATATATATATATTGTGTATATATATATATATATATATATATATAATAATATATATACTTTTGATTAATTCCAACGTTTAACTAGCACGTTCTGTTTTACTACGGTCTTTTTTCCGTCTTGTTTTGTTGAATGAACCGACCCACGTGCGGTGATTACCTTATAATGCAATAGGGTCCTCATATTAGTGAGGATGGGGCGATGTTGCTTTAAAACCGTCAAGAAGAACTTGGCCCCGACGGTTGCACACTTTCTCTTCTGATGAGCCCATTTAGTGTAAACATCGTTGTTTTTCATTATACTTATTCATATATATATATATATATATAATAATATAATAAATAATATGTATATACACTTTTATACATATTTTATATATATTGATGTAATACACTTATACATATTTACACTTTTCTAAACTTACACCAGACTTTTTGAAGTCTTTCATTACTATAATGCTTCTGATTTATTTCAAAATTGAACATGAGATTCAATTTATTTTAAATAAAAATTCATTTTCATTTTTAAATAAAATTCATTTTATTAAATTAAAAAAAATTTCCCTAAAATTTTATTTTTATGCGACAGCACAATTTTTTTTTTTTTTTGATTAATTCCAAACGTTTAACTGCAGCGTTCGTTTTTACTAACGGTCTTTTCCCGTCTGTTTTTGTGGATGACGACCCGTGCGGTTGATACATTAATAATGCCAATGGGTCTCAATTATTTGAGGATGGGCGAGTGTTGCCCTTTTAAACCGTCAAGAGAAATTGGCCCGAAACGGTTTGCACACTTTCTCTTCTGATGAGCCTATTAGTGTAAACAATCGTTTGTTTTTCATTTCTTATTCATATATAATATATATATATATAAATAATATATATATATATATATATATATGGATAAGTAACTACCTATTTAAAACTATCGACTAATGCTTATTTTTTATATTCAGTTAAATGTAACTGAATTCTTAATATATGACAATTAATCTGTTTTGTTTTCTTTCAGATAGATTATTTGTTTCATCGAAGCCCTACGCAGATGTCTGGACGTTTAAACTCTAATTTAATTCTAAGATCCGGACTCTTGAAATTATGGGCGAATAGTGGTGCCCACAGAGAATCTAAAGATAACACTCGGAGTTACCTGTGTCCTTCCATATTCATTTTTTGTAAAAAATAATGATTCTAATAGATAAATAAATAAGGAAGAGAGTTCCTTTACAATAACATAGTATAATATATATATATAATATATATTATATATATTAATATATGAGGAAAATGAGTAAAGAAAAAGAATGTAAATGGATAAATTGAATTAATCGATATCACTTACACATGTGTTTTCGGTCAGTTTATGTGTGTGAAAAATATTTCGCACACCATAAAGATCGACCCTTTCCCCCAATCAAGAGTGAACATTTTTTTTTTTTTTTTTTTTGAGAAAATTCGTTGGGAAAAACAACAGAAGATTTTGAAATATTCGGAAAATCGAATTTTTTTTTTTTAATTTGGAATGGCTGGAGAATAGCTAAGATAACCGTTATGATTAGGATATTTTGTTTTTTTCTAGGGGTTATGGGTACAAAATAGTTTTTATTGTACAAAAATTAAATAAAATAAAATAAAGTGTTATTATTTATCAATAACATGTTGAACATTTTTCTCGAAGCTCCGTTTATGTTTTTGAAAAAAATCGGTGAAATGTTAAAAAAGTTGTCGATTAAAAAGGCCACATATATAAAGATAATTTGTATAAATTGTTTAATTTATTGAGATGTTATCGAAGATGTTCGTAGTGATCGATTAATGTGATATCGATTAATATTAATTTTATCCATTTCATTTCTTTTCTTTAACTCATTTTTTCCTCAAGTCGGATTCATTCTATTCCATTTTTACACACCAGCACACACTAATTATATATAATAATATATATATAATATATATAATATGTGTGTGTGTGTGTGTGTGTGTGTGTGTGTGTGTGTGTTAAAATGAAAATGAAAGTAAACCCGACGGTAATTTAAAAAAAAAGAAAGAAAGGAAAGAAGGTATAGGAATGGATAAAATAGATATTTAAGAATCAAATTTACTTATACTGGTTTTCGGTCAGGTGTTATCCAGTGTTTACAATTAATCAAACTATTATCATTTTTAAATACCAAATGAAATGAAATTCAATATAATAATAAAAATATAGAATTGTTCCGCACACAAAGAAAATTCGACCCTTATTTTTTTAATGGTT
>CM042176.1:44567983-44587916 GCA_023376005.1 Doryteuthis pealeii
TGGGTGATTAATTGTATTAGATAGGAATACTTGAAACATATAACAGTATTATTTGGTATTAGATAGGAATACTTGAAACTATAAACTGTTATTTATTTGTATTAGATACGGAATCTGAACCATATAACAGGCTATTTTTATATATAGATACTTGAAACCATAACTGGTATTAATCTGTATTAGATAGAATACTTGAAACCATTATTAACAGGTATTATTTGTATTAGATAGGAATACTTGAAACTATATAATGTTATTATGTATTAGATAGGGATGCTGAAACCATGATAACAGGTTATATTTGCTTATATAGGAATACTTGAAACATATAACTGTCATTAATTGTATTAGATAGGAATACTTGAACCATATAACAGTTATTATTTGTATTAGATATTTGGAATACTTTGAAACTATATAACTGTTTATTTATTTGTATAGATAGGAATGCTTGAAACCATATAACTGGTATTATGTGTATTAGATAGGAATACTTGAAAACCGTATAACTGTTATTATTTGTATTAAGATAGGAATACTTGAAACCATATAACTGGTATTATGTGTATTAGATAGGGAATACTTGAAACTATATAACTGTTATTATTTGCATTAGATAGGAATCTTGAAAACTATATACAGGTATTATTTGTATAGATAGGAATACTTGAAACCATATAACTGGTATTAAATGTATTAGATAGGAATACTTGAAACCATATAACATTTATTTGTATTAGATAGAATACTTGAAACTATATAACTGTTATTATTTGATTAGAGAATGGGCTTTGAAACCATATAACAGGTATATTTGTATTATATTAGGAATACTTGAAACCATATAACTGCGAATTTGTATTAGATAGGAATACTTGAAACCATATAACAGGTATTATTTGTATTAGATAGATACTTGAAACAATAACTGTTATTATTTGATTAGATAGGAATGCTTGAAACCATATAACAGGATATTATTTGTATTATATAGGAATACGAAACCATATAACTGGTATTAATTGTATTAGATAGGAATACTTGAAACCATATAACAGGTATTATTTGTATTAGATAGAATACTTGAAACTATATAACTGTTATTATTTGTATTAGATAGGAATGCTTGAAACCATATAACTGGTATTATGTGATTAGATAGGAATGCTTGAAACGTTATAAAACTGATTATATGTGTATTAGATAGGAATACTTGAACTATATAACTGTTATTATTTGCATTAGATAGGAATACTTAACTATTAACAGGTATATTTGTATTAAATAGGAATACTTGAAAACCATATAACTGGTTTATTGTATTAGATAGGAATACTTTGAAAACCATATAACAGGTATTATTTGTATTAATAGGAATACTTGAAACTATATAACTGTTATTATTTGTAATTAGATAGGAATGCTGAAACCATATAAAGGTATTATTTGTATTATATAGGAATACTTGAAACCATATAACTGGTATTAATTGTATTAGATAGGAATACTTGAAAACCATATAACAGGTATTATTGTATTAGATAGGAATACTTGAAACTATATAACTGTTATTATTTGTATTAGATAGGAATACTTGAAACTATATAACAGGTATTATTTGTATTAGATAGGAATACTTGAAACCATATAACTGGTATTAATTGTATTAGATAGGAATACTTGAAACCATATAACCGAATTAATTGTATAAATTTGGATTATTGACAAACTTTATCAACAAAATCAGAATAAGAAACTACCAAATTTGTAAGATAATCGTGATATAGTTATTTACTAAGCTTAGCTTAGATGTAGCACAAGTCCAGAAGTATGGGTCACCCAGTGAGAATCGAACTCACAAACAAAGGTTTGCAAATCTAGATTGCAAACTATTACACCGCGTGAGATGCCTGACGTATCGTGGTATACGATGTACGCCAAATCTCCACTCATATTGATTAGCATTCCCAACAGCAGCTGGCACTTCCGGTAAAAATTGGCGTATGAGAGACCATCACAATTAAGGATTTAAGATCAATGGTAAGTATACTCAAATCAATTTTTCACACCAGCGTAATACACTGTGATTGTCTTTCATTGAAGTCTGAGTGACAAAAGTCTCCTCAAATTTCCAGGACTCTCCTGAGGGTATTTGCCTCATACCCCACTTGTATGTTTGGGCACAAGGCCTCGTTTTAACGTGGGCCCACCCACAAGCCGAAGCTCATGGGTGGGAAAGAAAAAAAATGCGTCGATCCCTTCGGCATTCCCCCTCAAAGGGGCACCTCAGGCCCTGGGCAATAAACCCAGCCCCGCCCCCAAGGGGACAGGTATTGCCAAGGGGAAAGCCCCCTGTGATCGACGCTATTAATTGTAATTTACCAGTCCAGTGGCCAAAGCACACTGAACCCCCAGCCGAGGCCGGGTATAGAAGGTAAGTCTCAAAGCATAGAATCTGGAACCGATACTACACTTTGATCCTTCTCTACGCAAGGACTCTCCTGAGTATTCTATCTGATTTCAACAATGGTGTTTTCTGTATGGTTTCAATTCTTCCTCTGACTTCCATTTTCTCTTGTCTCTTCTAAGCTTTTGCTGTGAGTTTCAATTGCATATTACACAACTTTTTCAATTTACTAGCAATGTCCAGGTATTTGTTTATATTTTCGTTTTCTTTTTGGATTACAAGGAAACGCTACAGACATGGAATTACAAGGAAACAATACATATTGGGACAGATACAGAGAAACCTCCAGACAATATATATATATATTGGACTCTCTCGTCGATTTTCGACGTATGAGGAGTTCACACACACAATGAACATCCACACAGGGATTTGTTTATAGTGGTGAAGGCTTGTGTTGGACCATACACACTTTTTGGCACAGTCGATAGGAAAGAATTGGTGCATCAAAGGTTGCCACAAACCCAATCAACGACCGACCCTCAGGAATTTTGAATTCAGAGTTATCCCTCTCTAGACTGGTTACCTACCCAAGGCTGAAGGGCCCAGTCTGCCCTTACTATTTTAACCCATAGCTGGAGGGAGAATATATGGATCCATACCTTTCCCAAGGGTATTAGTGCTATATGAAATGCCAACATCTTCGTCTAGGAATTGAACTCGAATCGACGAGTCCATTTCCCACGACTCTAACCACTACCCCACGCTATATATGAAGTGGACATACAATGTGTTTGAAATGGCGACAGCCGACAATTTTTTGGGAGATATTGTGCTTAATTAAAGTGATACCTAATTTGTTAACTAATTAATTATAATTAAATGAATTAGGCGTGCATATCGGTTTAAATGTAAAGCGTAAACAAATCGAGAAAAAGTCATCTCTGTATGTACATTTCAGCCCATTAGGCCTCATCAGCAGTGCTATAGACAGGGCAGTGGTTTGAGCGTGATTCGAACCCTACCTGTCAGGCTGACAGGCGGAGACTCTAACCGTTACACCAGCTGGTTTCTCCAGAATTTCTCGTTTATTTTAAACTGATGTAGTATCGCACTTTTTGGGTGCACGACAGTATGAAGTGGACAAACAATGTGTTTGAAATGGCGATACCCGACAATTTTGTTTACGCTATACATTTAAACAGATATGCACGCCTAATATCATTTAATTATAATTAATTAAATTAACAAATTTGGTATGACTTTAATTTAAGCTCAATATTATAATAATATATATATAATATATTAAAATATATAGAAGAGAGAAGAAAGAGAGAGAGAGAGAGAGAGAATGAAAGAAAGAAGAGAGGGCAACGAACCATTTTCGTAATCTTTATGAAATATAGCTTCAATCTCAATATTTTAAACACCTTATATATATATATTATATATATGTATATATATATTATTATATATATATATAATATATTCTTCGGCCAACGAACGATTTTCGTAAACTTTTTAGCTGAACTTTTTTGAGCTAGAAACAGTAAAGTTTTAAAATATCAACTTACCCAACTTACTCAATATATATATTATATTATTATATATATATATATATTATATATTATATTATATATATATATTTAATATACTAATATATATATATAGTAGAGGATGCTATATATGTAACCGTGTCTAGACATGAGTAAGCTGCCTTAGCGTCCTCTAGATGATTGATGCCTACGTAATTCGAAATTATTATTTTTAAACGATAATCTACACATATATATATATATCGGCAAGCACTGTATCTTCTTGCAAATGTTCCTGCATTATCTACGAGGCTCAAATGGATGGTACGTTTATACTATTTTACTATCACACCCCAACAGAGACACTCCCACACAAAACACATATATTTATGGTCAATGCATAAACACACACACACACACACACACATACAACTCACACACACACACACACACATATATTCTATGGTCCCAGGATACGATGACTCACCAATTTTCATCTGAAAGATATATTTTTTGCGAAATATATTATACATATATATATATGTATATAATATATATAATATATATATATATATATATATTGGGACAATGAATTCATATTTCGTAGCTTTATCGATTACGGTTTTAAGACAGGTAACAGTAAAGTTAAAATAAATGTATTATATATATATATATATATATATTATATAACAAAATATATATAGTTGGTTAGTATATATATATATGTAATATAGTGATAGATTCTTACTTTTGTCTAGGACAAATACATAAACATTTATATATATATAATAATATATATATATGTGGCTGTGTGTGTGTCGTGTGTGTGCGTGTGTGTGTATGGTGTGTGTGTGTTATTCATATTTATATTGCAAATAAATCTGTTTCTCAAACTTTTTAACCGATAATGTTTATTTAGGTTAGAACAGTATAATGTTGTCATTGTAAAACTTTTTAATATATTATTTATATATTTATATATATATATATATATATGTTATAACAGTATATATGATAAACAAAAACCATGTTCGTAAACTTTCAGCCAAGTATGTTATTGAGGTAGTAACAGTAACAATTTGTCCAATGATCATCTCATCCTAAATATATATAATAATATATATATATATATTATATATATGTATAATATATATATATAATATATATATGTGTGGTGGTTGTGTGGTATATATATATATATATATATATAATATTGAGACATTAACTGTGTGTCTAGACATAGGGCACAGCTGTTTTCATGTCTCTTGACGATGCCAGCCTACGTAATCCAACGTTATTATTTTTTAAAGGACAAATCTTGTCAAAATTACTGGCATTTTATCTTCTCTTATGGGCAATTAGTATCAGCGTTGAGTTGTTATAAATGTGTCACCACCTATCACGTCCTCTAGCATCAAAAAATTATCTATAATTTAATTGACACTATGCAGAGTTATAAAAAAAAAGGTATATAAAAGAAAAATCAAAGGCTCTCACTATCAACCAACATCGAGAACAGATAAAAATATAAGACTATAAAGAAGTATATATTGATAAATAGGTCTAAACTAAACGAGAGATTCAAAGCAGGAAGCTTTATGCATGACAGGGTAATGTAAATAATATATGCAGTAATAGAACGTGACAGTAATGGGTTTTTGTTTATTTGTGTGATGTAGTGTGGTAGAATATAATGTTGCATACTGTTAAGATTTGATTTCCGTCAGTATGAGTGCATCTCTGTTTATTTCCCGTCTCTTTCTTCTTCTCTCCTTTATTAGAATGAGGGCTATGTATAACTGTAATTTCTCTATTTTCTACTCTTTTCTTTTTGCTGTGTCTCTGGGCGTGTAAAATCGTTTGTTGAGAACTAATAGCTGACTACTGCCTATATACTATATGGTTTGTTTGACAATGTGTGCAACATAGAGTTGAGTAACGTAGTGAGCATGATCAATAACTAATTTCAATAAATCAAAAGATAGTAGAACAAATTTAGATTAAAAAACCGTTAATAGAAAAATTTTTTTTTATTTCCCATCATCTAGCCCAATATTATATTAAGAGAATTTTAAATCAAACTTTCATGCTATTCGGCTTATCACAGTTCCTATCTTCTGTCTCATTTCTCCTCACTTCTATTTTTTTATTTTTGTAATATTTTATTCAAAAATTCTTTTCATTTATATTTGTCCGCCTTTTATACACCATTGTTCTACTTATATATGTTTCTCAATCTTTTATATGTATCTGTACCACTACGATATACAAAGCTGATTTTGAAAAGAACTTCCTATTTAATAACTATTTAATATTTTTTCACTATGTAGTATAACTATTGTATCAAATATCTATAATGTATGATATCACCTATAAATAGTACGAATGATTGAAAAGAAAATGAAGACTCCCTATATTAAAACTATTACAATATTTATATACATTACGATTATTAAATTAATATCCTGTAAAAATGTACAGAGCGATAGATGAGAAGGAAAATAGGTTTATATTGCAGGTTTTACATGTTATTCCTACCAGGGCCGCTTAGCTCATCCGAAGAAGTGTCGACTAAAGAACCACTATGTTCCGAGTTCGATACCACCTGGAACCCAAATAAAGCGTGATAGAAGTAGCTCAGAGATCTATGCGGGGATGTGTACGTTTATGAGTAGCTCCTTCAACCTGCAGACCGCTAAAAATAATCCTCTTCGTAAGCGCTATTGGAAAGAGGATGGCTCTCTCACCGGTCTGGATACCAAACCTTTGCACTCTGCGACTTTTTTACAGTTTCCCATTCTGTGTACAATGTGTACTGGTGTTCCTTAATAATATGCCAATTTACAAACTCTGTAGTATTATTACTAGTCTCCTCCATTTGTTATTATGTCTTGTGTCTGAATGAAAACTGTTGTTATATACCATACTGAGTAGTTAAGATTGGCCAGCATTCAACTCATTTAACACCTATGTAAACATTGGAATTGGAGATAGGGGTATAAGGAATTAAGGTATATTCCCAACAAATTTTCAATAAATTCTCAAGGCAGATTAAAAGTAACTTTTCCTGAGTGTGGTAAACGTCTAAGTTTTTGAATAGTCATTTGTGGGGTGTTGGTTTTGTTGTTTACGGCATATACAATTGCCTTCAGTGAAGGTCAGTAAAGCATAATGGGAAATAAAAGATTCAAGAGAAGTGCGTCATACACCTGTGGCACAAATGCTACAGGTAGTCTAGTGTTACCTAGATGAATCAGAGAACCGAGCAGTACGACCCGCTCGGGTGCTCGAAGGAGGAACAAGTGAGCCATAGTAACTTCTACATTTCATCCCTAAGAAAACACCTCACAAAACGGAACCTCTCAAAAGATTGAGTTTAATCTGTTTAAAAAAAAATATCAAATAGAATGAATAAAACACACACTCAGTACATTCGGTATAAATAAGACATCAGATAGAGCCATCTAACGTCATAATATCCGAAGGAGCATTTGTAGACTCCACAGCCACCCGATGCTTTCTCTAATGCAACAAATATGTCCATAAACAACAAGAGTGTCTCGAGACTGTACCATTTAAGGGAGATAAATGAGATCTGGAGAAAATTCGTTAAGAAGTGCGTAGGGCTGACGTGTTCCAGCCGCATTTAAGAATCGGAGGGCCTCTCAGGACCGCCGTCCTAAACACAAATAGCGCGCGAAATATAGTTGTGAGTTATAGCATGATCAATATCCGAAACTCTCAACTTTACCACCATACAATTTGGGTATCCTCATTCACACCTTAAGACATCACGGGTCCGCACCACCACCGACCAACTCAGGGGGCCTTGCGGAGCTCTTACCCTACTCGCGGTCTCCGGTTCTGATATATTGTCTTATAAACGCATCTCAACCGTATGGGATTAGTGTATTGTTTTTTAAAATTCTTTCAGCGTTTAAATGTCATTCAAAATTTCTTTATCATGTGTTTCGTATATTTTAATGTTATATTATTTGTTATAAGTATTAAAATCTTTTGTTTATGTGTTGCTGTTATTGCTCCATCCACATATATATAGTGCATAGGGTTTCTTTGTGTTGATGATGTATTACAACTCCATTTGTCTTTGTAGTGATGTTCGCGTTTACAGACGTACTTCTGTGGCTTAAGTAGGAGTTGCTGTGGCAAGTTTTAATCATATATTTCTCTGCAAACAACTTATTAACATTATTGGGCGTAACGCTTCTTACTAGTGAGACGAAAGCCAAAGAAGTTTGTCGGATACAAGTACAATAACAAAGAAAGGATGATTTGAAAAAGTTTTATCCATATTTCTTAAACGTATCATCAATCTTTATATGTAGTTTACAATCTTATGTCTTCATAATTGTGCTACTTGTTCTTAAGTCTCTCACAGACCTAGCTATTCAGAGGAATTAACTCCCTTTTTGTCTAAATCTAAAACCAAATATTCTGATTTCATATGCAGTTATATTTATCCATCTTTACATTGTAACGTGTAGTGATTACATACTTTATAGTGGTCCTCAAATTAGATTTAAATTTCTTGTTGTGCAGTGATTCTCAAGAAATTTTGACATAAATATGAGTTTCGGACGATGATATTCTGGTCGCTTTGCAAATCGATGCTCTTTCCCTTGAAAAGAGTATGGGCATGGTAGAGCGTGGTTTTCGCCAGTTTCGGTTTGTTTTAGTGACTCTATAAGTAGCTTATATTTACCACCCTGCACCTTCTAATAGTAATTAACATAAACGTATGGTATCCTCAAGACCGACTTTTTAGTCCCCCCCTTCATATAAGTATGTTGGTTTAAAAGGATCAAGTATTCTACAAACCACACGACTGTTAGAAGAACTTGAAGAGACGAATTCGATATTTTATTGCTCCATTACACAAGAGTTCCTGAGATCAGTTTGATTGCAAATCGCCGGATTGGCTTGGAGAGACTGGAGGCAAATGCGCTGATGATTGATACCAGAATTGAAAATTAAAACGCCCGAACCCGCCAGAATAAAAAGAATAAAATAGACCCCATAAACAAGGCTGTTAAAAATTAATAAGCTTCTTAATGCAAACCAACACTGGCGAACCACAGTATACCCATCCATCTCTCTCAGAAAATGGATTGATTCACCAATTCACGAACAAACCATAGCAAAATGTGGGAGAATCACATGCAACAACAAGATAGATTTTAATTGACATATATTAAAAAACGTTCATTAAAGAATGGAAAAATATAACTGCATATTAAAAATATTTGGATAGTTCAATAAAGGGAGTTACTTTTCAATCAGCCTGTATATTAAGGAACATACATTAAAGAATTAAGACAAATGTAACTACATATAAAAGAATTATGAATAGTTTAAAATAGGGAGTTACTTTTCAATCATTGTTGTTCTTCGAAAGTCTTTGGCTTCGTACAGTAGAGCGACCCAAAAGAAAAAAGTTGCAGGATTTTAAACTGGCCAACCACTCACGCAGAGCACGTCTATCAATGGAACTCACAGACAAATGGTGAATCAAACAAGAACCCTTGCAATATGTGGAGGAGCACTAACAGCAACACAGATTTAATACCATAAATTAAACAACACATTAAAGAATTGAAGCATGTAACTGAATATTAAAAAACCACCCTCTCGGTGAGGCGTTAGAATGCACCGACTGCAGAGGGGTAAGACTCCCCCAATGGGGCCCCCTGTTGGCCGTGGGTGGCGACCCGTGATGCTTAAGGATGGAACCCAGGTGGATGAGCAGTTCATGACATGCAATACTCCACTTTGGCCCTATCTTGGGCTAGACGGGCGGTCAGAGAGGCCCCCTCCGATCAATCGGCTGGTCACGTCAAGCCCTAGCACCTATACGATTTCCCAACCCTATTGCCCTTATGGCAAGCCCCAACACCTTTTTATCATATGGTGCTAGAAGACGGTGGCTGTGGGTCTACATGTCCTTGGAATGACGTTAAAACTCTATCTGATGGTGAGGTTCCAGTTTTGGAGGTTTGGGGAATGTAGAGCACCCCTTCATAACCATTGCTCCCTGGTCCACTCTGACCCGGAGTGTCTAGTACCTTTAGGGTCCCATCTATAGGTTAAATAGAAAAATGTATTTATAAAAAAATTGTATTATGCATTAAGAATTGATTTATTTCAAAACTTTATCGGCATTAAATGACCCACTGAGGTTGATATGCCGTAAAACAACACAAACCAAACCAAATGAATATTAAAAAAAATTATAAAGAGTTTAAAATAGGAAGTTACTTTTAAATCCCTTGAGATCTTCGAATATCGTTGGATTCGTAGAGTAGACTTATTCCCTTACCCCCACCCCCAATCAAATGTCACAGGATGTTAAATCAGAGATTCTGGCCATCTAACTACCAGGAAAATGGTTATTCAGTCATTCACAAACAACAATAAAAAATTGGAGGAGCACTACGAAAAACAACAGAGTTTTAATTGGCATATATTAAGGAACATACATTAAAGAATTGGAAAACTGTAAAAAAAGTCGTCAGAGTGGCACAAAGTTTGTATCCGCCAGACAGTGAGAGAGCCTATCCTCTTTTCACTAGCGCTAGACCAAGAGGATTATTTTTTAGCGTCTGAGGTTGAGTGCTTCACCTCATAGATCACACCGCATAGATCTCTGAGCTACTCATACGCTTATTTGGTCAGGGTCGGTATCGAACTCGGAACATAGTGGTTTCTAGTCGAACACTCTAGGAAGTGAGCTAAGCCGGCCCTGGAGGAAAAATGTAACTGCATATAAATATTTTTCAATCACCCTGTACATTAAGGAATATACATTAAAAATGTAACTGTATATAAAATATTGTAAATAGTTTAATATAGGGAGTTACTTTTCAATCATTCTGTATATTAAGGAACATACATTAAAGAATTGAGAAAAATGTAACTACATAGGAAAAATTATAAATAGTTTAAAATAGGAAGTTACTTTTCAATCAGCCTGTATATCAAGGAACATACATTAAAGAATTGAGAAAAATATAAGAGAACAAAGGGGATAAAGGGGAAAAAAAAGAAAAAGAAGAGAAATAACACAAAAAAAAAGAAAGAGAGGGAGAAAGAATAAGAAATGAAAGGTGAAAGCGAAACAAAAGCTAAGTATGTAAAAAAAAAATTTTCTATTAACGGTTTTTATTTATTTGTTCATTTTTGTTTTTGAAATTATGACATGCTCACACGGTTACAACACATTGCAACACATTGCAACATCTTATAGATGTCAGCCTTGTTCTCAACAAACTTTTAAGAAAGAAAAAAAAGAAAGAGAGAAATAAGAAATTACAGTTATTCGCCCATTCATAAAGGAGGAGAAGAAGAAAGAGAGGGAAAAAAAGAGAGGAAAAGGAAATAATAAGAGAAATTATAACCACACAAATAAAAAAAAAACATAAGCACGTCATTTCTGAAATAAATCTCTGATGATAAAGCTTCGCTTTGAAATCGATTAGACATATAAAACATCTTTTTGTCTTTATTTTTTACGCATTGTATTGCCTTCGAATTTTATTATTTTATAACTGCATAGGTAAAATTATAAATAGTTTAGAATAGGAAGTTACTTTTCAATCACCCTGTATATTAAGTGACATACATTAAAGAATTGAGAAAAAATGTAACTGCATATGAAAATTATAAATAGTTAGAATAGGAAGTTACTTTTCAATCACCCTGTATATTAAGTGACATACATTAAAGAATTGAGAAAAATGTAACTGCATATTGAAAATATAAATAGTTTAGAAATAGAGAGTGTCTTTTCATTCAGCCTGTATATCAAGAAACATACATTAAAAATTGAGAAAAAATATAACTGCATAGGTAAAATTATAAATACATTAAAATAGAGAGTTACTTTTCATTCAGCCTGTATATATATTATTACATCAGCGCAGTATTAGCTTTACCCGACCCCCGTCCGCCATTTTGAAAACGTAGAAAGTGTCTACGCTGTATTGTGTGAAAAAGGCGGGAGAAACCGATTGTAGACATGGCAGCTGTCTAGAATTAACACAGGAAAATAAATCGTAATGAAAAGAACTTTTTTTTTCTGTGTTCTGCTGAGTTGATTCTTTGGAAATATGTTCTCCACTTAATGTAATTGACATTTATGTAAGACGTTTAAGATTTCTTTGAATATTAAGGAGGGGGGGGGCGAATTGATTTTACAGTTGCAATTTTGTTAGTCTATAAATCAGACATACAATCGGAAATGGTTAATGCACAAAGGAAGAAAAGTTTTTAAATAGGATCACATATTTAACTAACTATGTATTATATATATATATATATATATATATATATATATATATATATGTGTGTGTGTGTGTGTGTGTGTGTGTTTGTGTTTGTGTGTAGGCATTGACACATATATATATTTAGATATATATATTATTATATATAAAATTATATATATATATAATTATATCATTATATGATTATATATAATATTATTAAGTATAAATTATATGTGTGTGTGTGTGTGTGTGTGCGTTGGCATGTGTGTGCATGTTTGTGTGTGTGTGTGTATGCATTGACACATATATATATATTATTTATATATATTATATATTATATATTAAATTATATATATATAATTATATTATTATTATGATTATATATAATTATTATAAGTATATATATATATATATTTTTGTGTGTGTGTGTGTGTGTGTGCGTGTGCGTGTGTATGTGTGTGTGTATGTTTGTGTGTGTGCACTGACACACATATATATATATATTTAGATATATATATATGATATATATATTAATGCATATATATATTGATATATATATTGATATATATTATATATTATATATATATATAATATTGATATATTATATTATATATATAAATTTATATATATATATATATATAATTATATTATTATTGTAATTATGTATATATATATATATATATATATATATAGTTGTAGAAAAGTTGTTCTCTCTTTTTCTACAGCCATAAAGGCTCTATATTTTACAAATATATTGCGCCCTTTTGGATTAACTTATATTATTATTATATTTTATTATTATTATTATTATTATTATTATTATTATTATTATTATCAGTAGTAGTAGTAGTAGTAGTACCAGAGTAGTAGTAAGAATGGTATAGTAGTAGTAGTAGTAGTACCAGAGAGTAGTAAGAATGGTAGTAGTAGTAGTAGTAGTAGTAGTAGTAAGAGGAGGATTTTATAGGACTACAGGAAACTACACCACTGTCTGCATAGTATCTTTTTATTAAACAGGAATACTTTATATAACTGTGTTTTAATACAATTGTATTGGCAAATGAAAATATGCAATTGAAATATTAGATATATTTATGGTTTTTAATCAAACATTTAGAGATTGATAAATATTTTGGAAGTAATTAACCCTAAAGGAGTTGACATACCGTTAAATAAATAAACCAAAAGGAAACCAAACATAAATAGTTAGAATCATAATCAAACATTTACACTCCATTTGACTGGGTCTATAGAATACACCGACTGCACCTCTGCAGAGAGATAAGGCTCCCCTAAGTGGGCCTCCTGTTAGCCGTGAGTGACGACCCGTGATGCTTAAGGAAGTGGCTGAGCAGTCCATGACATGCAACACTCCACTTTGGTCCTTACTTAGGCTAGACGGGCAGTTGGAGCAACACCCTCTGATAAATCGCCTGGTCACGTCTAGCCGTAGCATCTATATGATTGTCCCAACTCTATTGCCTTTATGGCAAGGCCCAGCCCTTTTTATCATATGTGTTAGGAAGTGGTGGCTAAAACTCTATCTGATGGAGAATTTCCATTTCTGAAGGTCTGGAGAATATGGGGCACCCCTCATGACCTTCATCACCCCATCATCACCTTACTCTCAGGTTCACTCTGACCGGAGTGGAAGTACTTGTTAGGGTTCCGACTATAGGTTACATAGAAAATTTGTTTACAAAAAATATTGAATTTAAAAATGTTCTTCCAAACTATCGCTACGAATCTTTCAAAAGTTTGCCGGCATTAAATAACCCACTATGGTTGATATGCCGTAAAACAAAACAAACAAATCTAACATTTACAAAGGAATTGGCTTTATATAACATATAAGGGTAATTCCATGTCAAATCATCCAGGCTATTCACCCATCCCCTTCAATTTTTGGATTATGTTAAAGTTAGACATTCCCCAAAGTTTGAGCTTTTTTAATTCCAATAATTGGAGAAGTTATGCGGATTTTTATCTCTCTCAAATGTCGACTTTTTGTAATTTCTTATGGGCAAAATACTTTTATAAACCAATTTTTAGGGGTAGGAAAGCTCTAGCATTCATTTTACAGACAAAAATAGATCACAAAAAGTGGCTATTTTTCGCGAACTCCACCAGATTTGGAGAGTTAAAAATCGACCTAACTCCGTCAATTGTAATCTCAAATTTTGGGGGATGTCTAACTTTAACATCTATACACAATTTCATAAAAATTCAAGGCGGTGGGGTGACAATTTTGCTTTTTCTGGATGATTTGACATGGAATTTCCCATACGGATTGGATTCGTTATTAAACAAATAAATAAATAAAAATATAAATAATCATGATTATGATCAAACATTTACAAATGAATGAAATTTCTTCATTAAATAACCCGTATTTCAAAGTCGTTAAACATATAAACCAAACCAAATAAATGAATCAAATTTCATCTGTAAATAACCCATAGGAAGTTGACATAACTTTAAACAAAACCAAAACATACGAAATCAAAGAAATGAATCAAATCTTGACTGCAAATACCAAACCAAACCAAATAAAGGAATGAATTTTTGACTGTAAATAATGCAAAAAGAGTTGACGTGCCGTTAAACAAATAAACCAAATGAGAATGAAAAAATGAATCAAATTCCGGCTGTAAATAACCCATAAGAAGTTGATATGTCACTAAACAAATCAATCAAACGAAAACGAATTTTGGCTGTGAATAACCCATAAGAGGTCGACATGCCATTAAACAACCAAACCAGACCAGACCGAACAAATGAATCAAATGTTCAGTGTAAATAGCACATAAGGTATTGACATGCCGTTAAACAACTAAACAATACAAATAGAACAAGTAATCGATTTCAGCTTTGAATAACCCACAAGGAAGATGGCATCCCATTAAACTACAAACCCAATCAAACAAATGAATCAAATATATTGACTGTAAATAACCCATAAGGCGTTGACCAGCCGTTAAAACAACTAAACATTGCCAAATAAAATAAGGAATCAGATTTCAGCTTTGAATAACCCACAAGGAGTTTGTTACATAATCTATGCGGTTCATAAGATTATTGTCAATCCCCTGTAATTCTAAAGGGATGGCCTTTTCATATCACGGGCAGGACTTCCATGAATAGTACAGAAAGCCCACGGAATATGTGAAGTCACGTGGTACCTGGTTGGCTCCTCAGTTTCAGTTTGGACGTCAGGCAGTGAATATGTCCTGCCTTAACTGTAACTCACTCTGCATACGCTTGTGATATGTTAGTCAGATATTTAGTTACATGAAATGTATAGTTAAGGAAATAAAAGCTTAAGAAAATAACACGGTCAGAAGTGGTAACAGACTGATTGGAAGAAAATGAGCCAAGTGCAACCGATCACCAAGACGCTAGAAGAGATGTTAGAAGAGACCTAGAAGAAGGCGTAAGATGTCAAAGACGACAGAAGAAGAAAAGAAGAAAGTAAGAAGTAATGAAAATGGTATGCAACAAGTTGATATGCCATTAAACTACCAAACCTAAATTTTAACTGTTAATAACCCATAAGAAGTTGAAATGTCTTTAAACAAATCAATTAAACCAAACTATTAGAAAGATGGACATTATAAAATAGCCATATTAAGTGGCTAAAACGTTTCCATCAATTGTATTCATGACATTTAGTGAACATTGGCTGGAAGTTGAATAAACATTAAAAAAATCTAGAGAAATCTGGTTTTCTCAGTCGAAAGGCTAGACGTATTAAATATGACTTGCTTTGGGCTGGGCAGATTATTCGTCTGGAGGATGACGCACTTTCAAAGACAGATGCTCCACAATGAGCAGACTCTTAATAAACATAGACAAAATAATGTTAATATTTTATGAATTTAACCAATCCCTCCGAATGATCAGGATGTGACGAAAGATTTTTTTTTCGGTTAAATCGAACTTAACGAACCTAAATTCCACCATCGTATATCACCCCGCTGAAAGAAAAAAAAATCAGGGAATTATCCGAATTTAATAAAATTTTTTAGTGTTGGTATATTAATGAATAAAAGATATAATGCACCAGTTATTTTATTTAAAACCTTTACATTTGCTCAGGTCAGTTAATTTTAACCAGATATCTTTGAGGCGTAAAATAGATTATCAAAGATACGTCGTTCAAAGTAATTGACCTGAAAAAATGTAATAGGTTTTGAATAAAATAACTGGTGTATTATATCTTTTATTCATTAATTTATCAACACTGAAAATTTCATTATATTCGGTTAATTCCCAGATTTTTGGTATTTTTCTTCTTTCGGCGGGCTGACATACGATGGTTGAATTTAGGTCGGTTAAGTTAAATTTAACCGTTTTTTAAGTTCAAATGTTCGAATATATATTATATATATATATATATATATATATATATATATATTTGAACGTGGTGAACTTTGCTTGAAAATGGTTACATTGAACTTAACCGACCTTTCATTAAATAGTAAATTGAAAAAATAATCCCACAAATTAATTTCAAATTTTTAATCCAATAAACAAAAACGGTTCACGATGAATTTTTGAAAATATAAACAAGCGTTCGTCTATAAAAGATATGTCCCATTCCAACGGGCATGTATTGTACCAACTGAGATTAATCGAAAACTCGATTAATTCAACGGATGTAACCCTGATGAATCAGACGATGAAACTCGAGTAGGTTACTTTTATCTATTATATAAATAAATGTTGCTCTACATTGTATTGAGCACTTTGTATTTGTTTTTTCTCAGTTTTAACCCCTGGATACTGTGCGCTTCCAACGATCGTACTCGTACCCACCGGTATGCTACTACTCATACATTAACATATATATATATATATATGTCAGTCTCTTACTATCGTTTTATCAATATATATATGTGTGTGTATGTATATATATATATATAATATATATATATTATATATATATAGAGAGAGAGAGAGACGAGATGAGAGAGAGAGAGAGAGAAGAAAGAAAGAAAGGACTGACGTTGAATATGTCCTAAGATATATAGATTATATAGATAGATATACAGAGACTGTGCCGTAGATGAATACAATATGGATAGGCATAAAAATAAACATAGATCGATCGAAGATAGGAAAATACAGACTGAAATAGATAGATAGATAGAAGCAGTCGGAGAGATAGATAGTAGATAGATAGAGAGAGGAGAAGAGACGATGGAAAAGAGTGGCAGAGAGGTAGAGAGAAAGAAAGAGAGAAAGGAGGAGAGAGAAAGAGATACAGCACAGAGAGTGAAAAGAGAGAGAAAAAAGAAGAGAGAGAGAGAGAGAGAGAGAAAGAGAAAGCGAGAGAGAGAAAGAGAGAAAGGAAGACAGAGTGAAGAGAGAGAAAAAGAGGAGAGAGAGAGAGAGAAGAGAGATGCAAAAAGAAAGGAGAGAGAGAAATGAGGAGTAAGGACAGACAGAGAGTAGAGAGAGGAACTGATAGTGGAAGAGAGTCAGAGAAAGAGAAAGAAGTGAAGGAGAAAGAGAGAAAATGAGAGAAGGAGAGAAGAGAGAGAAAGAGAGAGAAAAAGAGAGAGAGACGAGGTGGAGTAGACGAGAAAGAAGAGTAGCATACTGTTATAGATTGATTGATATACTAATGGATGAACACGGGATAGATTGACAGAAAGAAAAAAGCATGTGTAGGATATATATATATAATATAGATATATATATCATATATATAAATACATTATTTAGAATAATGGTAAGTAGTTCTTTGATATAGGTCACATCATAGAGCAGTGGAAATCTGTACCAGTCGTTACTAAAAGCTACTAATATCAAGATGAAAGCAATACAACTAAAGAAAACCTTTTTACTATGTAATGGTTATAATGTATCATGCGAACTAAATACAGTCTTCACCCTTTTCATGAATTTCACTAAGAGATACGTGTGTACCTCGAAATAGTTTAAAAGGGTTATACAGTACCAGTGCCCCAGATATATCACATTTTATTAATATCAAATAGCGGAATACATTACAAGTAGACATCCTGTGTGTACATATATATATATATATCTTATTATAATGGAGATTATGTGTTTGTTTGTCTGTAACCGAAACTATATCACTATTCAAGTCACTATCCATTTTAGTTATTATACATCACATTCTCCATGAATCATTTTTATTTAAGCCTCATTATTAATAAAATTGTTTTTCATTATTAATACTGCTGGTCATATCTACGTACTAATAACATGCAATTTGTATTTATATGTACAACAAAAAGTGGTTTACTGTGTGAACGGGAAGGCTAATTTGCATTTGATATTTTAGAATTTGATTTTAATAAATATGTGCTTGGTATTATTGATTTCTAATTGTTTGGTTTTATCTTAATGAATATGAGCAAAAATCTCGGGGATAAATCTTTAAAAAAAATCAATTAACAAAAAGAAATAACTGTAATTTTATCTTACTTTTCTTATTAAACTAAATAGTTAAATTAGAAAAGTTTAGCAAGGAAAGACGGGGGATGAAGAGGAAGCTACAGCGTTTTATTTTTCGATTATACGCTCTTCTGGTCTCAAATCATTTTAATCTGCATTCTTATGTTAGTTCTATTAGACTTTCTAATTTAATATGATATTTTATGACATAATACTTGCACCCGGAGGGTGCATATATTAGCTAGTATATTCTTATTATAATGGAGATTGTGTGTTTGTTCTGTGTCTGTAACCGAAACTAAATCACTATTCAAGCATAATTCCATTTGTTATTGACGGTCACAAATTTACCATGAATTTATTTTATTTAAACCTCAATTATTGATAAAATTGTTATACCTTATTAATAATGTTGACCATATCTACCTACTAATAGCATGTATTTGTATTTATATATACAACAAAATAGCTGTTTACAGTGTGAACGAGAGGGCTAATTTGCATATTGATATTTAAAATTTGATTTTTAATAAATATATGCTTACGTTATTGATTTCTTATTGTTTGTTTTCTCTTAACGAATCTGAGCATAAGATCTCGGGGATACATCTTACAAAGAAATCCGATAACAAGAGCGAGTCCAAGAACTCCAGTAATTTTTATTTATACATCTCGTGACTGGTTCTGTACTCCGAAGCGTCGTATACTTCCTTTGATGCCGGTAGAACTGTCCTGTCACGGCACGATAGTCTGCATGCTGCTCTACACCGATCTATACCGCCCTTCATCACATACGTGGCTGCAGATGTTCGAAGCCTCGATGCGTAGTATCGTGTGATCGCAGTATCCTCCCATCTGAGTCACATCAAGCGGCATCTCGAAATATGTCTCTGGCAGAGTGCACGACGTGTCTTAGACGCCTGTAGCTGAACGACGTCGTCTCGCTATAGATTCTGGGCACTGAGATAGTATCTTATAATGGCGTGCATTTGCCAATATGAAGTCAGACTGCGGTGAACTGCATCTGGTATCGAGGGTACATGGAGAGTCATCTACCTCTGCTCCAGGGTAACTCAGCTTTATCATTTTCTAAAATAGTGTTTATATTCGAACCAATTATTTTATAAACGCATCACAACTAATACTTTGCACCGAAGTTGGTGCACCTATATTTGTCATACTGCTTAGTATCCTAAGATATATAATAGATTAGTATAATACTGATCTACTATACTCACTACTCTATATATTAGTATTTATCTATTATATACAATCTCTTC
>CM042176.1:44588016-44598016 GCA_023376005.1 Doryteuthis pealeii
TAAAGTTCAGAACCGAGAACAGCAGGCCGTTCTATAAGATTCGATCCTGGTTGGTACCCTTATTAAACTACTATCAATGTGCAATAGCCGGCATAAGATGGGAATGTGCTAGGACAATTATATACAGTATCCCTTGAATGCCACTGTACTTAAAACCATATCTAAAGGCAGGGTCTTACCCAAGTCGACTGAGTCTATATAAATATTATTCACTTACAAACTTTGCAACTATTTAAGATAGTACTACTTGCCTTTTTATTCCTTTCTATAGTTTCTTGGGGGGTGGTGAATGGTTAAGTCATAGGAAATGGACTGGTCGCCCCGAGTTCAATCCTGATGTGATAATTGATTTTCACTTTGAGCAATACCTTGGGAAAGGTATGGCCTATCTCACTACAGCAATGGATAAATGTAGGCCAACTGGGCTCTTTAACCTTGTTAAGCAAACCGGTCTAGATGAGGAATTCCTGAATTCAAACCTGTTAAGGTACGCTTGCGTTTAAGAAAATTGACCCTTGTGTCCCATCCTGCTTCATGAGAGGTTTGGTAAATATATATAATATATACACCACACACATCACACACATATAATATATATATGAAATATAATAAAAATAAGTAAAAAATACCTGTTTTTAAGCATGAAAAAGATGAATAGTATAGTATATATACATGATATATGTGAAAATTAAAATGGAAAAATCCGACAGTGTTATATATATATTGAAAAAAAACACAAAAAACCAAAGGGATGTTTACATGCAAGGCTCATCAGGAGAGAATGTGCAAACCGTTTCGGGCCTTCCTATCGACGGGTAGGGGACCGGTGTTGCTGTTTTAAACCGTCAGAGGAAGGCCCCGAAACGGTTTGCACATTCTCTCCTGATGAGCCCATGCATTGTAAACATTCATTTGTTTTTTTTCAATATATCATATCACATTGTAAGTTATACATAATATATATATATGAAGAGAAAAAGGAAGTGAATCGGACGGTATGTAATATAGGGGTTGGGGGGTGGACACAGGGAGGATAAATAATATTTCTTGGCGTCCCATTTCGCGATGAATGGTTGGCTAGCCCAGATCACAGATCCAAATCTACTGATAGCAGTTCGATGCCTCGGAATACCCCATTGTAAGAGAAATATCCCTTATAAAATTAGTTGGATCGACCAACAAGAATACATAAAGATACGAATTACGGTTGGTTTTTCACAGATCCAAAACTACTGAATAGCGAGATCGATCCTCGGTAAACATCCTTGTTTTTTAAGGGAAGATATCTTCCCCACCAGATGTTGGATTCGATCCAACAAACACCTTAAAGATACGAACACACCAAGGTTATTCGTAGTAGAGTTAAGTAGTAATATTCGTAGTCAAGTTACTTACTAATCGAATACATCAGACTGTGGAGAACTTGCGTGTTTACTCTATTATTTATATTCTAATGAAAAAAAGTAATAAAACAACTTTTCCGGATTTCAATGCGTCATTGCCGTTATTCAGTCACAAAAATCCCCAGTACTTCTGAACTTGCGTCACAACAACTCTGTTTATTTAAAGACCATTCATATATTGGTGAAATTTGTTAGCAAAAACAGTTCACATATCTATGTTTCTCCAGGTGCTCTTCTGCTCGTGCTAGCTCTAGTGGTGGGCAGCCTCACGTGTGTAATGGTTAAAAAGCGATTCACTACCATTATTAGTTGTGTTCGTTTCTCATTGGTACTCTCTGCTCGTGCCGCATCCAAGCTACTATTATGTCTATGCGTCGCCATCGCGATAAAGTGAGCAAGCTAGACTCCACAGATCCAAATCTACGAATAAAAGTTCGATTCCTCGGGAGAGACCCCGTGTCAGGGAAATATTTCCCCTACAAGATAATGGATTCGCCAACAGATCTCATAAAGATCCGAATGGCGGTTAATCAGAGTAGTTTGCAGTTTTGCATCTATAGTATATTAGTACTTACATGCCTCTCCTATTTTTAGGGCGTTCCCATCGCGGTGTACTGGTTGGCTAGCAAGACTCACAGAAATCCAAAACTATGAATAGCGAGTTTCGATCCTCGGTAGACACCCTGTTGTAAGAGAAGATATTTCTCCTACAGATTATTGATTCGTCCAAACCAGAACCACATAAAGGTACGAACACGGTATTCACAGATCAAACTACTGAATAGCGAGTTCGATCCTCGGTAGACACCCCTTGTGTAAAAGATATTCCCCACCAAGATAGTTGGATTCGTCCAACAACACCTAAAAGATACGAATACCTGAGGTTATTCTTCCGTAGAGTTAAGTAGTAATATCGTAGGTCAAGTTACTACTAATCGAATAGCAAGTCAACTGTTGAGAACTGCGTGTGACTCTATTATTTATGATTCCTATGAAAAAAGTAATAAAACAAACTATTCCGATTTCAATGCGTTCATTCGTTATTCAGCACAAAGTTCCCCGTACTTATGAAACTTGCGTCACATACAACTCTGGTTATTTAAAATGATGTTCATTATTGGTTGTAATTGTTAGCAAGGGATTAGTCTCACATATCCCATATGTGTTACGCCAATTCTGTTATATAACATGCCCGTGTGCTAGCAATAATCTTAAGGCATTGTATGTTATGTAATTTTGTAGTGACGAATTCTGCTGGGATGAAAGAGACTGTCCCTGGAAAAAAGAGGGCAAATCATGACTCTAAGCTAACCAACGGCTATAGAGAAGAATATGTCTTGCGCAATTTTTATCATATACTATCTACACGTTGCTTGTCAATGTTATCTAGCGGCCATAATGCCATTCCTCCGCTAAAAAAGGAGGTTATCTTAGTTTAAAACTTTATATTACATATTAACCAACCCTCCGTACGAGCAGGATCGACAAAAGGTCACATTTTAAGTGGAGTTTAACAGGTTTGAATTCAGGAATTTTCTCTCCTAGATGGTTACCTATCCAAGGTTAACATTACCAGTCTTCTAACTATTACTCTATAACTGGAGCAGAATATATGGATTCACCTTTCCCAGTGAAATGCGGAAAAAGTGCACGTCGGATGATTTGAACTCGGTAGACAAATCCTTTGCTTACGACTCAACCATTAACTTCCGGCACCTCCATATTAAATACTTTATATAAGAGTTTCGGTAATCTTTCAACTTTATCGTAAATTCTACCATAAAATTAGCTTGGGCATTATCTGAAGCCAAAGCCTTAGTTTATGGTAGGAACTTACGAGTAAAAAGTTGGAAGTTGCAAAAACCAACCCCACTTAAAAACTAACCATTCTCACAAAATAAAAACTTTAGGAATAACATATTGAAGTGAATATTAAATAATATAAAGAAAATTATTTTAGTATTGTTAAAATAACGGTGCAAGAAAAATTAAAAACATTTATTGCAAAAAAAAAAGAACATAAAATGAGGTTCAGTTATTTTATAGTAGAATTTACGAGGAACAAGTTGAAGATTACCTGTTTCTATCACTTTCTCATCGGTTTTATTCTTCAAACGTCCGTGTTCAGTTAATAAACTAAAGCAATTTTTTTGTTGTGAACGAGAATCCACTGGGGAAGAACGAGACTGTTCCTGGAGAAAGAAACAAGTGTTGACTTCGAAGGTACATCAACCAGCAAAAAGAAATGTCTTGCAATTTAAAAAAAAAATCTTATACTAAACCATGTCGACAATCAGCTGCCATTTTAGAGACCATTCCTCGTAAACAAGGAGGTAATCTTCAGTTTTAATATTTTATATCAAGTCGCAATCTTGTCATCTAATCGTTTCTATCGTTTCTTTTCTCAGATTCATTCGCTTCTTATTCTTCCCAAAGTCCTTGTTCACACAATAAGCTTAAGCATGTATGTTATGGAATTCTTTTTGTAGTGACGGAACCGCTGGGGGAGAAAAGACTTGTCCCGGAGAAAAGAAGCAGACTTGAATCATAAGATAGATAACGTTGAAAAAGCAACAGAGGCTAGTATCTGATATAAAAAAAAATTAGAAGGCACATTCTCTGTTTGGTCGTTGATTATCTTAGATTCAAGTCTTGCTTCTTTCTCCGACAGTCTTTTCCCCCAGCGGAATTCACGTCACTACAAAAAAGAATTACATAACATACAATGCCTTAAGCTTAATTGTGTGAACAAGGACATTGGAAAGAATAAGAAGCGAATGAAATCTGAGAAAGAAACGATAGAAACGTATTAGATGACAAAAGAAATTGCGACTGAATATAAAATATTAAAACTAAGATTACCTCCCTTGTTTACCGAGGAATGTCTTCTAATGGCAGCTAGATAATGTCGACATGGTTAGTATAAGATTTTTTTTTTAAATGCAAAGACATTTTCTTTTTAGCTGTTGATTACCTTCGAGTCAACACTTGTTTCTTTCTCCAGGAACAGTCTCTTTCTTCCCCCAGTGGATTTCTCGTCACAACAAAAATTGCTTTAAGCTTAATTAACTGAACACGGACGTTGGAAAGAATAAGAACCGAATGAGAAATGATAGAAAAACAGGTAATCTTCAACTTGTTCCTCGTAAATTCCTACTATAAAATAAACTGAACCCTCATTTTATGTTCTTTTTTTTTTGCAATAAATGTTTTATTTTTCTTGCACCCGTTATTTTACAATACTAAATATATTTTCTTTATTTATTTTAATATTCACTTCAATATGTATATTCTAAAAGTTTTTATTTTGTGAGAATGGTTAGTTTTAAAGTGGGGGTTGGTTTTGCACTTCAACTTTTTACTCGTAAATTCCTACCATAAAATAAGGCTTGGCTCAGATAATGCCCAAGCCTAATTTTATGGTAGGAATTTACGAATAAAAAGTTGAAGATTACCGAAACTCTTATATAAAGTATTAAATATGGAGGTGCCTGGAGTAATGGTTAGAGTCGTAGCAAATGGATTTGTCTACCCGAGTTCAAATCATCGACGTCACTTTTCGCATTTCACACTTGGGAAAGGTATGAATCCATATATTCTTGCTCCAGTTATGAGTAAATAGTAGGACAGACTGGTAATGTTAACCTTGGATAGGTAACCAGTCTAGGAGAAGGAAAATTCTGAATTCAAACCTGTTAAACTCCACTTAAAATGTGACCTTTTGTCGCATCCTGCTCGTACGGAGGGGTTGGTAAATATGTATATAAAGTATTTAAACTAAGATTACCTCCCTTTTTTACGGAGGAATGGCATATAATGGCCGCTAGATAACATTGACAAAGCAACGTGTAGTAGTATATGATAAAAAATTGCGAAGACATATTCTCTCTATAGCCGTTGGTTAGCTTAGAGTCATGATTTGCCTCTTTTTTCCAGGGACAGTCTCTTTCATCCCCAGCAGAATTCACGTCACTACAAAAAATTACATAACATACAATGCCTTAAGATTAATTGCTAGCACACGGGCATTGTTATATAACAGAATTGCGTACACATATGGATATGTGAGACTATCTTGCTAACAATTACACCAATATATGACAGTCATTTTAAATAACCAGAGTTGTATGTGACGCAAGTTCATAAGTACGGGACTTTTGTGACTGAATAACGCAATGAACAGCATTGAAAATCGGAATAAGTTTGTTTTTATTACTTTTTTTCATAGGAATATAAATAATAGAGTCAACACGCAGTTCTCAAACAGTCTGACTTGCTATTCGATTAGTAGTAACTTGACTACGAATATTACTACTTAACTCTACGACGAATAACCTCACGTATTCGTATCTTTAAGGTGTTTTGTTGGACGAATCCAACTATCTGGTGGGGAAAATATCTTCTCTTACAACAGGGGTGTCTACCGAGGATCGAACTCGCTATTCAGTAGTTTTGGATCTGTGAATAACCGCGTGTTCGTACCTTTATGTGTTCTGTTGGACGAATCCAAATATCTTGTAGGAGAAATATCTTCTCTTACAACAGGGGTGTCTACCGAGGATCGAACTCGCTATTCAATAGTTTTGGATCTGTGAGTCTTGCTAGCCAACCAGTACACCGCGATGGGACGCCCTAAAAATAAAAGGAAAGAAAAAAAGGCAATGTAAGTACTATAACCTAAATAGATGCAAACTGCAAACTACTCTGATTAACCGCCTATTCGGATCTTTATGAGATCTGTTGGGCGAATCCATTTATCTTGTAGGGGAAATATTTTCCCTGACAACAGGGGTCTCTCCCGAGGATCGAACTCGTTTATTCAGTAGATTTGGATCTGTGAGTCTAGCTTGCTCACTATTATCGCGATGGGACGACATAGACATATAGTAGCTTGGATGCGGCACGAGGCCAGAAGAGATACCCAATGAGAAACGAACACACTAATAATGGTTAGTGAATCCAGCTTTTTAACCATTACAACACGTGAGGTGCCCACCACCTAGACATAGCACGAGGCCAGAAGAGACACCCAGTGAGAAACATAGATATGTGAGACTGTTTTGCTAACAATTTCACCAATATATGATGGTCTTTTTAAATAAACAGAGTTGTATGTGACGCAAGTTCAGAAGTATGGGACTTTTGTGACTGAATAACGCAATGAACAGCATTGAAAATCCGGAAAAGTTGTTTTATTACTTTTTTCATAGGAATATAAATAATAGAGTAAACACGCAGTTCTCCAACAGTCTGACTTGCTATTCGATTAGTAGTAACTTGACTACGAATATTACTACTTAACTCTACTACGAATAACCTTGTGTGTTCGTATCTTTAAGGTGTTTTGTTGGACGAATCCAACTATCTGGTGGGGAAGATATCTTCCCTTAAAACAAGGATGTTTACCGAGGATCGATCTCGCTATTCAGTAGTTTTGGATCTGTGAAAAACCACGTATTCGTATCTTTATGTATTCTGTTGGTCGAATCCAACTATTTTATAGGGGGAATATCTTCTCTTACAATAGGGGTATCTACCGAGGATCGAACTTGCTATTCAGTAGATTTGGATCTGTGAATCTGGCTAGCCAACCATTACATCGCGATGGGACGCCCAAGAAATATATATATTTATCAACCCCTATATTACATACCGTCGGATTCACTTCCATTTTTCTCTTCATATATATATATATATGTATATATACATGTGAATATGATATATTGAAAAAAAAACAAATGATGTTTACAAATGCATGGGCTCATCAGGAGAGAATGTGCAAACCGTTTCGGGGCCTTCCTCTCGACGGTTTAAAAAGCAACACCGGTCCTACCGTCGATAGGAAGGCCCCGAAACGGTTTGCACATTCTCTCCTGATGAGCCTATGCATTTGTAAACATCCTTTGTTTTTTGTGTTTTTTTTCAATATATCATATACACACTGTCGGATTAATTTCCATTTTATTTTCACATATATACATGTATATATACATATACTATTCATCTTTTCATGCTTAAAAAACAGTATTTTTACTTATTTTTTATTATATATTCATATATATATATATATGTGTGTGTGTGTGTGTGTATATATATATATATTTACCAACCTCTCCACATGAGCAGGATGGGACACAAGGTCAATTTCTTAAGCAGCGTTTAACAGGTTTGAATTCAGAATTTTCCCTTCATCTAGACCGGTTGCTTAACCAAGGTTAAAGAGCCCAGTCTGGCCTACTATTTATCCATTGCTGTAGTGAGAGTAGGATTCATACCTTTCCCAAGGGTATTAGCTCAAAGTGAAATGCAATTATCACATCCAGGATTTGAACTCGGGGCGACCAGTCCATTTCCTATGACTTTAACCATTACACCACACACCCAAGAAATATAGCAAAGGAAAAAAAAGGCAAGGTAAGTACTATTACTTAAATAGTTGCAAAGTTTGTAAGTGAAATAACTATTTATATAGAACAACTCTATCGACTTGGTAAAGACCTGCCTTTAGATATGGTTTAAGATGACAGTGGCATTCAAAGGGATACTGATATATTTCCTAAGCACAATTCCCCATCTTATGCCGCTATTGCAACATTTGAATACGTAGTTCAATAAGGGTACAAACAGGATCGATCTATAGAACGGCCTGCCTGTTCCTCGGTTCTGAACTTTATCGAAAATCTTTGGAGTATTGTCGATAACCGGCTTTATGTGATCGGCAAGTCATTTTCATCCAAGAATGAACTTTTAGATGCAATATCAACTGTTGGTGAAAGCATGGGTCCCTTGAGGGAAATGCTGAAATTAAGTTCTTTTATAGACACTTACGTGACCCTTCCGCCATGGACAGGTTATGACACAAGGTCAATATTTAAACGGGGTATAGCTACTCTGAATTTAGGGATTTTTTTCGGTTAAATCAAACTTAACGGACCTAAATTCCATCATAGTATGTTACCCCCGCCGAAAGAAAAAATATATCAAAAATCAGGGAATTTCCTGAATTTAATGAAATTTTCAGTGTTTGTATAAAGCACTAGTTATTTTATTTAAACTCTTTTTAGATTTTTTCAGGTCAGTTCACTTGGAAACACGTATCTTTGAGAATATGTGTTACGCCTCAACTGAAAGGAAGGAAAACTCCCAATTGAATATATTTATTTAGAAAGAAAGGAAAATGTACTATTCATATTCGTATTTATGAACAAATACTGGTTAAATCGAACTTAACAGACCTAAATTCAACCATCTTATGTCACCCTCCGAAAGAAAAAAAAGTACCAAAAATCAGGGAATTAACGGAATTTAATGAAATTTTCAATGTTGATATATTAATGAATAAGAGATAAAGATGCACCAGATATTTTATTTTAAAACTTTTACATTTTTTCAGGTCAGTTAACTTTAAACCATGTATCTTTGAGGCGTAAAACAGATTTTCAAAGATACATGGTTAATTCTCTGATTTTTTGGTATTTTTTTCTTTCGGCGGGGTGACATATGATTGTGAAAATCAAAAGAAAAAAATCGACTGTATTTAGGAATTACTGAAGAATTGGGATTTTATGTTATTTAGAAAATCGGGATTTTATGTTACAGAAAATAGAATCTGTTTGGGTGTCGGAATAAGACAATTCAAAAAGCTCTGGAAGAGCTTTTTGAATTCTCATGTTCCGCCCCGTCGGCTGGGGCGTTAGATTGCACCGACTGCACCTCTGCAGAGGGGTAAGACTCCCCCAATGGGACCACCTGTTGGCCGTGGGTGGCGACCCGTGATGCTTAAGGATAGAGCCCAGGTGGATGAGCAGTTCATGACATGCAATACTCCACTTTGGCGGTCGGAGAGGCCCCCTCCAATCAATCGGCTGGTCACGTCAAGCCCTAGCACCTATATGATTTTCCCAACCCTATTGCCCTTATGGCAAGTCCCAACCCCTTTTTATCATATGGGTGCTAGAAGGCGGTGACTGCGGGTCTACATGTCCTGGGAATGACGTTAAACTCTATCTGATGGTGAGGTTCCAGTTCTGGAGGTTTGGGGAATGTGGAGCACCCCTTCATCACCATTGCTCCCTGGTCCACTCTGACCTGGAGTGGTAGTACCTGTTAGGGTCTCATCTATGGGTTAAATAGAAAAATGTATTTATAAAAAAATTGTATTATCCATTTAGAATTGATTTATTTCAAAACTTTATCGGCATTAAATGACCCACTAAGGTTGATATGCCATAAAACAAAACAAACCAAACATTTTTTTTCATTTGATTTACAATTCCTCCAAGATGTTATGCTACAGAAACAGAAGTAACGGAGTATGACAAGAGAACTAAAAAAGCTGTCGAGCATGAGGGTTATAGATGTACCAATTTTAGTAATTCCTTGAGAACGGTACCGACGTTTGGTAAGAAAGATTGGAGGAATCGTTTATCAAAGAATAAAAACATAAAAAATTGAAATGTTTAGAAAATCGGGATTTTAAGTTACAGAAAATAGAATCCGTTTGTGTACCGGAATACGTCATGAGAATTCAAAAAGCTCTGGAAGAGGAGGTTGAGACCGATGCCAATTGTAGTTGATGCTCTTAGAACGCTACCAAA
>CM042176.1:44605516-44618240 GCA_023376005.1 Doryteuthis pealeii
GTTCCTCGAAATTTCATACTAGAAGTGACTACCCGACGTGCCTGGTAGCGGAGCGAAAAGTTAGTCTCGCAGATCCATTATTAGTTGAGTTGGATCCTCGCAAGATGTCCCTTAAAAATCCCCAAGTAAAAAAAAGACCATGCGTTGATCTCGCCAGGTGGAACGTCCGGGAAAAAAAGACACTCTGTAAATACAGATTAATATCTCCTATCTAAAATATTAAATGCAAAAAGATCCATGCTGTAACTATTTTAGGGAAGTGCTGTTAATACGTCATGATGTATATTTACCACGTACCCCACGTGCACGGGTTACGCACAAGGGGACCATCCACGAACCGAAGCTCATGGGAGGCAGGTACAAAAAATGGGTTGATCCTGTCGGCATTCCCCCTCAGGTTGCAGCCTCAGGCACCGGGCAATAAACCCAGCCCTGCAACTTTAAATTGAGGGGGTATGTGTTGCCTGGCGGGGGTGACCTATTGGGATCAACGCTGTTAGCTTACGCGGTCCAGGACACCTGACCCTCCGGTCAAAACCAGAGTTTTGATTATGATGATGATTAGTATTAGTAGCGGCAGTAACATAGAAAAATAATTAACACAACTCCTACCCAGCCATGGTTAGCGGAATGAGAGCAGGATACCCCCATGGACTAAATTAAGGGTTAGTTTCAAAGTTCCGCGATGGCTCCCGATTACGACAAGAAAGTTCGAAAAGAAGGTTCCCGAGTCTGAAAAGAACGTTCCCGAGTCCGACAAGAAATACCTGAAGAAGGCCGGAGGGCATATCGGCCGAAACGTTGTACAAATAACAATGAAGATGGGGACAATAGTCCTAATAATGCAGATAATACTAATCATCAAGCCGCATCTCAAACATTCAGAGAAATATGATGATGATCTTTGATATAGAAGAAAATTTTATTTAAAAAAATAGTGATTACAGTTAATATTATAAAATTTTATAATTACATTATAAATTAATTAATTTATGATTACAGTTAATATATAAAATATATGTGTGTGTGTGTGTGTGTGTGTGTGTGTGTTTGTGGATATATATATATATATATATATATATATATATATATATATATATATATATATACAATTGAATAATCACGATAAGCAAACCTCAGCGAATACGAACGTGTGACGTGCAGAACACTGGACAGCTGTTTCGTTTTTAATTAGGTCTGTTACGGTATAGCCACACTGATGAAAGGTGATACCTTGAAACACGTGTCTGTGGATTACTTTATTTATTATATATATACTCCGCATTGACTGATGGTTGAGTTCTCTGAATAGGGACTTTAATTGCAGATTCACCGTTACGGCGTATAGCTAACCCTCGGTTTGTTCCACATAAGCGTTTGAGGACTCTAGTGAATTTCATTTCCGCTAGAAATGTAGCGATTATTTATTCTCCTATATTTGACAGCTGCCTCTGGCCGTACGGGTTAAAGGTTTGGCGAACGAAAGTTCATTCGGGTCTCGAAACCCGGCCAGAGGTAGCTGTTACGGTATAGCCACACTGATGAAAGCTGATACCTTGAAACACGTGTCTGTGGATTACTTATTTATTTATATATATATATATAATATAATATATATATATATATATATATATACACACATGTGTGTGTGGTGGTGCGTGTGTATGTGTGTGTGCGTGTGTGTGTGACTATGAGTGTCTGCGTAAGTGTGAGTGTGTGTGTGTTCGTTTCCATATATATATATATATATATAATATATATATAGAGAGAGAGAGAGAGAGAGAGAGAGAGAGACAAAACGTGACACATTCGGTTACCCATTGAGCTCTAGGTAGGTAAGTGGAATTAACAAAAAGTGACTTTTCAAAGACGATTAGATTTTTAGAAAAATGAATACAGCCATATGATTAAAAACAAACATCAAAATCATTTGATAAGATTCCTAAGAAAGTGGATGTTTGACCTAATTTAAGCTACGTGCTATTTGTTTCTAAAACGTAGCATACGAATATATTTCTGTCTTCTTGACCTTCTCGGAGAAATTAACATATATAACGAGGAGGTAATCAAGATATATATATAGAGAGAAAAGGGGAAAGTGACAGGCAGAATGTAAAGTAAGTGATAGGTTATATTTTTTTTACTTAATTGCAAATTCAGTAATAATGGATCTGCGGGACTAACTTAAAAATATCTCCCTCTACGCTGGAGATGCTAGTTAATTACATGATGATGTTCATCACCATCATCAGCATCATCGTCTTTGATTTCGAAAATGAACCTTTATCTAAAAAACATTAGTGCATACTTATATAAAGTTTATACTATATATATATATATATAACATGCATATATATTATTTGCACATATATATACATATGTATATATTTACATATATATATATATATATATATATATATATATATATATATATAATATATGTTGAGTGTGTGTGTGTGTGTGTGTGTGTGTGTGTATGTGTTGAGTGTATAGTGGCGGAGGGGTGAAGGGGACTATACAGACAATGGTGAAAAATAAAACAGATGACGTGTCGACGTTACTTTTATCCTAAATGTCTTGCGTGTCGACAACTAAATTATTCTTGAGCCATAACATGGTTTTACAAAGATCTTCTCAGCGCGCCGACCTCATGCTAAGTCTGCTTTACAATGTCGACAAAACACAGCTTGAATAAACAGTGATTTTTTTTCTTACTTTTTTAAATCATGTAAAGGACACACATCAGCACACGTACAAGCCTACTCAAGTCATTATCTCTCTCTCTCTTCTCTCTCTCTCTCTCTCTCTCTCTCTCTCTCTCTCTCTCTCTCTCACTCTTATATTATATATATAATATATATATATATATATATATATATATATATAATAACTAAAAGTACATTTACCTGGCTGATTTTTTTCCTCAGTCAAAACCGTCACCAAACAAGACAAATATTCTCATTCTCTCTCCCCTCCCCCTCTCTCTCTCTCTCTCTCAATCTATCTATTTCCCCCTCTTCTTTCATATGAATACATATATATATATATATATATTATATATATATATATATCTATATATATATATACTTTGCTTTACAATGTACATTTGCTTTACTGATCTTTACTTTAGTCAAAACCGTCGCCAAACCAGACAATTCTCTCTCTCTCTCTCTCGCTCTCTCTCTCTCTATCTCTCTCTAATCTCTCTCTCCCTCCCTCACTCATTATATATATATATATATATATATATATATATATATATATATACATATATATATATATATATATATTAATTATAATATATATTAGTACATTTACCTGGCTGATTTTTTCCTTAGTCAAAACCGTCACCAAACAAGACAAAATTCTCTTATTTTCTCTCTCTCTCTCTCTCTCTCTCTCTCTCTCTCTCTCTCTCTCTCTCTCTCTCTCTCTCTCTCTCCCTCATATGAATATATATATATATATTATATATATATTATATATATATCTTATTAATACTTATGTTATGGTTAATAATAAGACCGTCCAAATCTTCCAAGTTGAAACGTACACATGTAAATCCTGATTATATGGTGTTGCATATCACCTCAGCTAAATAATGGACCATTCCGTTTTTATTAAAAAGAAAGAAAGTGAAGGAAAAGGATATGCACAGAAAAATATAATGAGAAAGAAAGAAAGAAAGAAAGAAGGAAAGAAAGAAAGAAAGAGGAAAGACAGAGTAAGGTGTGAGTGCGCGGAAGCGATAACGCTTATCTGTTTCAATCGAAAATAATGAAAAAAGAAAAAGAAGGAAAGAAAAATAAAGGGTGAAAGAGTTAAATCAAGATTATAATACTTTTGCATACTGAAGTAAAAAGAAATAGCTCTAAAGTAAATATATCAAACGTGTAATAATAAAATTATCATACTGTGGCACGAGGGTGAGTCAAGTCCTCTTTCATGAGGCCGAGGGGATGATAGTCTGGGGCAAACATTAATCCAGTGACAAGAGAGTGAAATGTGTGGTGAAGAAGTGGCTCAAAGAACAGTCACAGAATTTTATGGGACAGGGATACATGCCCTCATTCGAAGGTGAAACATTGCTATTGAGAGAAATGGTGACTATATGGAGAAGTAGGGGCGTGATCAACAAAGGACTACCTTTATATTTAATGTATGATACATGTTCCTGTGTTAGTAATTATACCTGTGCTAAACAAAATGGAATTACTTTTTGACTCACCTATGTATAGCTGTAGGGATGTGATCCACAGAGGACCAGCTTCATTTTTATATATGACACATGTTTCTGTGTTGGTAGTAGTACATCTCCTAAACAACATGGCATTACTTTTTCACTCACGCTCATAGCTTACAAATTCTCTCATTCGAAGGTGAAACATTGCTATTGAGAGAAATGGTGACTATATAGAAAAGTATGGGTGTGATCCACAGAGGACTAGGTTTATTTTTAATGTAATCTACATGTTCCTGTGTTGGTAATTATACCTGTCTTAAATAAAATGGCATTACTTTTTGATACACCTATGTGGAGAAGTAGGGATTTGATCCACAGAGGACCAGCTTAATTTTGATGTAGGTTACATGTTCCTGTTTTGGTAATTATACATGTCCTAAACAAAATGATATTACTTTTTGATACACCTATGTGGAGAAGTAGGGATGTGATCCACAGGGGACCAGCTTCATTTTGATGTAGTTTACATTTACCTGTTTTGGTAATTATACCTGTCCTAAACAAAATGATATTACTTTTTGATACACCTATGTGGAGAAGTAGGGATTTGATCCACAGAAGACCAGCTTCATTTTGATGTAGTTTACATGTTTCTGTTTTGGTAATTATACATGTCCTAAACAAAATGGCATTACTTTTTGAAACACCTATGTGATCCACAGATGACCAGCTTCATCTTGATACATGATACATGTTCCTGTGTTGGTAATAGTACATCTCCTTAAAAAATGGCATTACTTTTTGAATCTTGCTCGTAGCTTACAAATTCTCTCATTCGAAGGTGAAACATTGCTATTAAGAGAAATGGTGACTATATGGAGAAGTATGGATGTGATCTAAAGAGGACAAGGTTTATTTTTAATGTAATGTACATGTTCTTGTGTTGGTAATTATACCTGTCTTAAATAAAATGGCTTTACTTTTTGATTCACCTATGTGCAGTAGTAGGGATGTGATCCGCGGGGAACCAGGTTCATTTTGAAGTATGATACATGTTCCCGTGTTGGTAATTATACCTGTCCTAAACAACATGGCATTACTTTTTGATACACCTATGTGGAGAAGTAGGGATGTGATCCACAGAGGACCAGCTTCATTTTGAAGTATGATACATGTTCCTGTGTTGGCAATTATACCTGCCCTAAACAAAATGATATTACTTTTTGACGCCCCCTCGTATATCCACAGGTCATGCTAGTCACGATAATACGACATGGGCCGTAACGATTGAAAGCGGATAGGAGACAAGAAGGGAATCCTAACGAATAACGAGGAAGAGCTGATAGAATAAAGACGATGAATTGGGGAGGTTAGGTACAGCGTTTGTTTCGGGTGTCGGGGAGATCATTTGAATGAATCGGAAAGTTGGGGGTGTAGAATTTCTAAGAGATTAGACCGTGAAAAGGAATGTGCGCAGCTTGGGTCTTATAGGATTTTAATCAAGATTTTAATAAAAGCTTCAGAATTGTGAGCTTCTTATAAATCAATGAGGACGTGTCAAGAATATTTGCCAAAATTATTATAAATTACCGGACACTTCTGTAAATATGAGACTAAAGAGTTGTAAATACTGTTTCTCGGAATTTTTTTTAGATGAGGCTTGATAATTTGGATTATTTGTAATAGTCGGACTATTGTCCTCATTTCTATTGTAAGCTTCACTATTTCTCTGAATTTTTTAGATGAGGCTTGATAATTTGGATTATTAGTAATAGTCGGACTATTGTCCTCATTTCTATTGTAATCTCCACTATTTCTTTGAATTTTTTAGATGAGGCTTGATGATTTGGATTATTTGTAATATTCGGACTATTGTCCTCATTTCTATTGTAAGCTCCACTATTTCTTTGAATTTTTTAGACGAGGCTTGTTAATTTGGATTATTTGTAATATTCGGACTATTGTCCTCATTTCTATTGTAATCTCCACTATTTCTCTGAATTTTTTAGATGAGGCTTGATAATTTGGATTATTTGTAATAATCGGACTATTGTCCTCATTACTATTGTAACTTCCACTATTTCTCTGAATTTTTTAGATGAGGCTTGATAATTTTAATTATTTGTAATATTCGGACTATTGTCCTCATTTCTATTGTAATTTCCACTATTTCTTTGAATTCTTTAGATGAGGCTTGATAATTTTTATTATTTGGATTATTCGGACTATTGTCCTCATCTTTAATGTTATCTACACTATTTCTCTGAATTTTTTTGATGAGGCTTGATAATTTTGATTATTTGTAATATTCGGACTATTGTCCTCATTTCTATTGTTATCTCCTCTATTTCTCAGAATTTCCTTTGATGAGGCTTGATAATTTGAATTATTTGGATTATTCGGACTATTGTCATCTTTAATGTTATCTACTCAATGGTTCGGCCGATGTGCCCGCCGGCCAAAATTATTATATAATACCGGACACTTCTTTAAATATGAGCTTGGAGAATTTCCAATACTATCTATTGATTTTTTAGATGAGGCTTGATAATTTGGATTATTCGGACTATTGTCCTCACCTTTAGTGTTATCTACACTATTTCTCTGGATTTTTATAGATGTTGCTTAATAATTTGTATTATTTAAATTATTTGGACTATTGTCCTCGTCTTGATTGTTATCTACACTATTTCTCAGAATTTTTTTGATGAGGTTTGATAATTTGGAATATTTGGATAATTCGGATTATTGTCCTCGTCTTTATTGTTATCTACACTATTTCTCTGAATTCTTTTGATGAGGTTTCATAATTTGGATTATTTGTTATATTCGGACTATTGTCCTCATTTCTATTGTTATCTCCACTATTTCTCTGAATTTTTCTTAGATGAGGCTTGAAAATTTGTATTATTATTATATGGACTATTGGCCTCATTTTTATTGTTATTGCCCGCCGAACAAAATCATTATAAATTACCGGTCACTTTTGTGAATATGAGCCTAAAAAGTCTTAAATTCTATTTCTCAAAGAAAATGTTGAAATAAATTCATTCTTAATTTTTATAAACACATATTTCTATTTAAACCATATATGGGACTCTAACAGGTGCTACCAATCCGGATCAGAGTGGAACTGGAACCAATGGTGATGAAGGAGTACTCCACATTCCCTAGACCTCCAGAACTGGAACCTCACTATCAGAGTTTAACGGTTTGTAGATTGAGAACAGGATACCACCGGGGATTGAATAATTACTTTTAATAAGATTAGAATCGGGTTTATGCCTTTTACAAGTAAATTGGCACTACGTAAAAACAAACTATCCCGATAAACACTGTGTGTACAATCGGGTCATCAAACATCTTTCATTGTACAGCTCTGGGTGGATACTGGATGTCGTCTAGAGAACTTACTAGATAGTTCTCTTTTTCAATGTATTATGATTTGGTTAGGAGTCTGAATAAAGACACATGAGAGGTAATAAGTTAAATAAATATATTAACAAAGAACAGTAGTACAAACATATACAAATGAGAAGAAAACTAACGAGGCTGTCTTATCAACTGTCCGCTGAAATATTGACTCTCGCTTAAGTGCTGGACCTCGAAGCTGAAAGAGTTTATGTGTGCGTGGTAAATTACCATAACACAATGCTTTTTGGGGTGCTGGTACAAGTCTAAATATCTCCAACTTCTCTGTTGTTTACCTTAAAAATCATTTCCAATCTATTTTTATAGTAAAAATAATTTTCAATGCATTTTATAGTAAAAATCATTGTCCAATGCATTTTTATAGTAAAAATAATTTCCAATGTATTTTTATTGTCAAAAATCATTTCCAATGCATTTTTAAAGGAAAAATCATTTACAATGCATTTTTATAGTAGAAGTCATTTCCAATGAATTTTTATAGTAAAAATCATTTCCAATGCATTTTTATAGTAAAAGTCATTCCCAATGCATTTTTATAGTAAAAATAATTTCCAATGCATTTTTATAGTAAAGAATCGTTTCCAATGCATTTTTATAGTAAAAATAATTTCCAATGTATTTTTATAGTAAAAAATCGTTTCCAATTCATTTTTATAGTAAAAATCATTTCCAATGCATTTTTATAGTAAAAATCGTTTCCAATGCATTTTTATTGTCAAAAATCATTTCCAATGCATTTTCATCATGAAACCTGATACTACACTTTTACTAAAGAGACACTTCATCATTAGAGAAGAGTTATCTCCTAACAGATACTCTCCAATAATACAGAATTGTAGACATAGACAAAAAGAAAATATTGACTCAAGCAATAATAAATGAGCAACAGAAATGTTTTTGCTTGGGGATTTCAAGTCAACTCGAGGTAAGAAATCGATTCATGCCTTTTACAAGTAAATTGGTTGGTGTCGGTCGGATATTGAACTCTCTTCGCTTGCCTCCACTCTATATGCCACTAGCACATTATATTGTGCAGCCTCGATATTTTCTTTCTTAAGAAAGGGTCAACTGAAGAGAGTTTTTTTCTGCATTGGAGGCCTCTGATTACTTTCCCTTCTACATTGATCGGTTTAATCGATAAAGGGTTTTTGTATTGCCTAAGGACATACCGAAAATCCCCGCGCGTTGTGTACTAATTCGATTTTTTTATTCGATTTGGGCCAAAGATTCGGAGGTAACCTGGTGATGCCCGGCGTTAATTTGGAAGCTGTTTTCGATATCGCTGTGGGATTCTTTTCTTATACTTTTTTTTTCCGTCCTCTCTCTCTCTCTCTCTCCCCACTCTCTCTCTCTCTCTCTCTCTCTCTTTCTCTCTCTCTTCTCTCTCTCCCTCTCCCTCTCTATCTCGTTCTCTCTCTCTCTTTCTCTCTCTCTCCCTTCTCTACATCCCTCTCACACACACACTCTCTCCCCCTTCTATCTCTCTCTCACTCTCTCTCTCTCTCTCTTCTCTCTCTCTCTCTCTCTCTCTCTCTCTCTCTCACATACAACGACATTTATTGTATATCGCTGTGGGATTCTTTTCTTATACTTTTTTCTCCTTTCTCTCTCTCTCTCTTCTCTCTCTCTCTCTCTTTCTCTCTCTCTCTCTCTTCCTCTCTTTCCCTATCCCCTCTCTCTCTCTTTCTCCGTCTCTCTCTCACCCCCCCCTCTCTCTCTCTCACACAACGAGATTTCTTGTAGATCTGATTCCCAGCTATTCCTTGGTATGATTTAATACTGTATCTAATTGTGAAGTTCTAATTCTGGAGGTCTAGCTAGTGTGGAGTATCTCTTCTTCGCCATTACTCCCAGGTTCATTCTGACGCAGGGTGGTAGTATATGTTAGTGTCTCATCTATGGGTTAAATAGAAAAATTGAGTTTTAAAAAGGTGTTAAAAATTGAGTTTAAAAAATGTTTATACTCATCGTGCATGAATAGAATAAAACGTCTTCGGCATAAAATAACCAAAGATGGGTTGACAAGCCGTAAAATATATTTCTTTCATGAACTCTCTCTCTCTCTCTCTCTCTTCTCTCTCTCTCTCTCTCTCTCTCGTAACAAATACACACAGACATGTACAGGAGTATGTTGTTTTAATTGCATAGGGAGTACTCAAAATACTTCTTCCGTCATAAATTTGATCAAAACTACTTAAATAGAAAAAAATGAGTTTAAAAAATGTGTTAGAAAAATAGACTTTACACATTGATTAATACCAATCTACGTCTTCGGCATAAAAATAACCCAAGATGGGTTGACATGACGTAAAATAAATTTATTTGCTGAACTCTCTCACTCCCCCTCTCTCTCTCTTCTCTCTCTCTCTCTCTTTCTCTCTTCTCTCTCTCTCTCTCTCTCTCATCATCTCTTTCTGTCTTCCTCTCTTTCTGTCTTTCCCCTCTCTCTGTCTCTCTCGCTGGCTGTCTCTCTCACCTCTTTCTCTCTCTTACAAACACACACACACACACACACACACACACAAGCATACACACAAACATATACCGGAGTATGCTCTTTAATTCCATAGGGAGTACTAACGTGGTCAAAATACTCTTCTGTCATGAGTATGACCAAAACAACAATATATCATCGATACAAACTATTTCTCTGAAATTTTGAGATGAGTCTTGATAATCTGTATTATTATTTTATTATTATTATTATTATTATTATTATTATTATTATTATTATTTTGAGTTTTCACATCAGTGTTAGCTGATGGTCTTTCACTGGAGTCTGAGTGACAGCAAGTCTCCTCAGGTCTCCAGGACTCTTCTGAGTATTCTGGCAGATTGCAGCAGTGCAGTGTTCTGAATGGTTTCAATCCTTCCTCTGATATCCAAACTTTCCAAGCCCCTTTCCAATCCTTTTGGGACTGTTCCAAGTGCACCAACTACAATTGGTATAACTTTCACTTTCATATTCCATAACTTTTTCAGTTCTCTGGCAAGGTCCAGATATTTGTCAATTTTTTCATTTTCCTTTAACTTCACCCTGTGATCCGCTGGCACTGCAAAATCCACCAGTTGACAAGTTCTTTCTTTTTTGTTAATCAACACTAGGTCTGGTCTTCTTGCTGGGATAAGGTGATCCGTTTTAATTTCAAAGTCCCGAGAATTTTGTGCGTTTTCGTTCTCAAGAACAGATTCTGGTTTATGCATATACCATTTTGTTGTGTGGTCAAATTTAATTTCTTTGCATAATTCCCAGTGGATCACCTTCCCAACCCAGTCGTGTCTAATTTGTATTCTCGTTGTGCTAGTTTGTTACATTCGCAGAGTATATGGTTAACAGTCTCATCTCTATTACCGCAAAGTCTACATTTACTATTCTGTTGGGTCTTATCAATTATTATTATTATTATTATTATTATTATTATTATTATTATTATTGTTGTTGTTATTATTATTATTATTATAGAGTTTTTCACACCACTGTTAGCTGATGGTATTTCACTGGAGTCTCCTCAGGTCCCCAGGATTCTTCTGAGTATTCTGGCAGATTGCAGCAGTGCAATAGTCTGGATGGTCTCAATTCTTCCTCTGATTTCCAGATTTTCCAGTCTTTTTTACAAGCTTTTTGGGACCGTTCCAAGTGCATCAACTACAATCATTATCACTTTGAGTTTCAAATTCCATAGCTTTTTCAGTTCTCTGGCAGGGTCCAGGTATTTGTCCATTTTTTCGTTTTCCTTCAGCTTTACCATGTGATCTGCTGGAACTGCAAAATCCACCAGGTGACAAGTTCTTTCTTTATTGTTAATCAATCCTAGGCCTTGTCTTCATTATTATTATTATTATTATTATTATTATTATTATTATTATTATTGTTGTTGTTGTTGTTGTTATAGAGTTTTTCACACCACCATAAGCTGATGGTATGTTACTGTAGTCTGTGTGAAAACAAGTCTCCTCAGGTCTCCAGGACTCTTCTGAGTATTCTAGTAGATTGCAACAATGCAGTATTCTGGATGGTCTCAATTAGTCCTCTGATTTCCAGAATCTCCAGTCTTTTTCCCGAGCCTTTCGGGGTCGTTCCATGTGCACCAACTACAATTGGTATCACTTTAACATTCATATTCCATAGCTTTTTCAGTTTTCTGAACTAGGTCCACCTTTTCCTTTTCCTTCGTTTTCACGCTGTGGTCTGCTGGAACTGCAAAATTCACCAGTTGACAAGTTTTTTTCTTTTTGGTTAATCAACACTTAGAATTATTTGGACTATTGTCATCATCTTTGTTGTAATTTCAGCCGATGTGCCCTTCGGTCTTCTTCAGGTATATCTCTCAGAATCGGAAACCTTCTCAAACTCGAGAACCTTCATGTCGTAATCGGGAGCCTTCACGTTGTAATCAGGAGCCTTAACAAAACTTCGAATTTATTTTAGTTATATATTCCAATAACCATGGCTTGGTACAAGTGTTAAGTTTTGTTAATTATTGTACCTTACTGCAGTCCATGACCAGGATTGAACCTGCAGCCTAGAGATAATTGTCACTTACAACACCTATATCCACAACAGCATGCGTGTAATTGGATAGTGGACATATATATATATATATATATATATAATATATATATATATATATATCCGCTATCCATATATATATATATATATATATATATATATATATATATATATACCCGCTAAATAATAGATAAACAGAAAGAGTTAATATCATCTCATCTCTCCTGATCTATCTATCTATAGTATATATATATATTATATATATATATATATATATATATATATATATATATATATATATATACATATATATATGTGTGTGTGTGTGTGTGTGTGTGTGTGTGTGTGTGTGTGTGTGTATGCTTTGAAAATTAAAATTCCGCATGACTTTTTTTCCAGCCATCATCTCTCCGTTTCAAAATCCGTCGCATGCGACATGACGTCATTATAAGTCTTTCTCGCCCGCGTTTGAACACTCTCTTCACGTGATTTTTAACAAATTTCTTTTTTTCGAACATGTCAAAAATTCTCCGGGTTCCAACGAATTTTATTTAAAGAAATAAGGATTTACTCTGAGGATCTCTCTCAACAACAAAACG
>CM042176.1:44618340-44630840 GCA_023376005.1 Doryteuthis pealeii
TCGTGTTGTCTGCTTGTTTGTTGTGTGTTTGTTGTTGTTTGCTTATTCGCTTTTTTGGGTCTTGTTGTGGTTGTTTTAGAAACGTTTTGTAGAAAACACAAGATGTTAAAAAATGTTGCTGATAGAAATTGTTTTTCGACCAATATGAAAGGTCTTTATCAAAGCAACATTGTAAACGAAAGACTAAATAAATATGATTATAAATATGATTATATTTATTTCATCTTTCCGTTTTACAATGTTGCTTGGATAAAGACCTTTCATATGTCGAAACAGATTTCTGTCAGCAAATTTTGATTCATCTTGTTTTTTCTACAACTTTCTACACACATTCTACGATTCATATCTATTTTACCTTTTCATATATATATATATATAGTATACTATTCTATATTATATATATATTATTTATATATATATTATATTAATTTATATAAGGTTTTGTAATTTGCTTGAAGCATTGCGTATATATTGGTTTGTTTGGTTGGTTTTGAAGGCTGTCACAATGCGAGTGTAAAAAAAGAAAGGTAACTATGATGTTTTTTGTTAACCTGTCATTTATTTCTAATATTTCGGGAAGAGATTCCCATCTCAGAAGAATACTGGAACTGAAGTTGTCTTAGCGGCTGCTACATTCGTTCTGCCTTTGGGTCTTCCAAATTTTCTGTGTGTGTATGTGTATGTTGGGTGCTTGCTTTATGTGTGTGTTTGTGTGTGTAAGTGTGTGTGTGCGCGTGCTTTGTGTGTGTAAAATGTAAGCGTATGTGTGTGTGCGTGGTGCTCTTATGTCTGTGTGTCTGATCATTTTTTTATTTTATTTTATTACTATTCAGATTTGATTCGCCTCTAAGCAAGGTTTTATTTTTATTTTATTTTATTTATTTATTTTTTTTTTTTGTTGTGTTTGCTTATTAACAGGATCATCTGATCTCTTTTTTTTTATTGCTATTTGTCTCAGACACTTATAGCAATAAAAAAGAGATATACACATACACACACAGAATTTGGAAGACCCAAGACAGAACGAATGTAGCAGCCTAAGACAACTTCAGTTCCAGTATTCTGAGGATGGGAATCTCTTCCCGAAATATATATTGAGAAATAAATGACAGGTTAACAAAAAACATCATAGTTACCTTCTTTTTTCTTTACACTCGCATTGTGTGACAGCCTTCAAAACCAACCAACAAACCAATATATATTATATATATTAATATAATATATATATATATAGGAATAAGTAAAAGGTTTGGCTTTTTATTTACATGTATTTTATCTATCAACGTTCTCTCATTCACAGATATTGAGCACTCTCTCTTCTAATAACACTGTACGTTGGATTACTACCTTGGCTTTTTCAAGTATAATAGTTCCAACCATACATATATATATATATATATATATATATATAATATTATATATATATATATATATAAAATATTTTATAGGTTAGAGTTTTTTAAGTCAGGGTACGCTGCCACATTTCAACGACTTCCAATATTTCTAATTTTTTGGCAAATTCCATGTGGAATAATGTGTCCTTACAATTATGTCAACCTTTTTTTTTTCATTCAAGTCATTATTTTCATAATAAAATTTGTACATAGAAAACAATGTTGTTTGAAATATTATACGAGTTTCACCTATATACTATATGTCTTTGTCTGTGACAATAAAAGTTAATTGGTTTGGTAGTATAAGCATTTAGTATGCCAGCCGTGGCTGTACACAACACTACACACACACACACAACACACACACACACCACACACACACACACACAACACACACACACACACACAAATATGTATATATGTGTATATATATATGTGTGTGTGTGTGTGTGTCTGCATGTGTGAGTGAGTGAGTGAGTGAGTGTGTGTATGTGTGTGTACATTGAAACCATTGCGTTAGGAATGTTTCTAATTGTAACCATCTTTATTCTGTACATATCTACAATGCAACCCCATACTTACACACACACACACACACACACACACACCACACACATATATATATATATATATATATATATATATATATTATATATGTGTGTGTGTGTGTGTATATATATATATATATATATATATATATATTTATAATAGCCCTGGACGCGGTAACTGCAATTTTCACATAGCGCTAATACCCTTGGGAAAGGTATGAATACGACTCTCCCTCCAGCTATGGGTAAATATTAGGGCAGACCGGATCTTTAATCTTGGTTAGGCAACCCGTCTAGGAGAAGGAAAATTCTGAATTCAAACTCCGCTTAAGAAATTGACCTTGTGTCACATCGTGCGGAGAGGTTGGTATATATATATATATATATATATATATATAGTGAAACTTAACACTAAAACACCAACTGATTTTCTTATTCATTTCACAGCCCATGCTTTATAGAAAATTCAAAAAAATGTATATTATAGGTATATAAAATAAACACATATACAAATATAATATATTCACACTGAGAACTAGACCATATATATATATATATATATATATATATATATATATATATATATATATATATATTATATATATTGGTTTTGGGAAAGGAATAATATATACTTTATTCAATAATGCTTCTAAAAAACAAGCATCCAAATTCTTATTTCCTTCGCCAGGGCATAGGCCTGGTTTGTTGTTATCCACTCAACGTCCGCGTACCTCATATGGTAGAGGCGTATCATTATCATTGACAGGCAAATTTCGCATGGATTGTGGGGTGCGTATCGGTAGCCGAGCGGTAAGGTCTCTGACTCTGCCTGATGGACTCCCGGTTTCGATTTCTGTCGGAGGGAAATCGTTAGTAGACATCGCTGATGAAACAATAAAGTTGAAACAGGTTGTACAATGTTCTATGCATCGCACAATTGTTTGCCGAAGTTCGCTTGTCATGATTATTTTCTATAATTATTGAATTTTATAGGATATACGCATTGAAAGATCTGTTACAATCTTATGGGCCATCCTGTAGGCTTTAAGCAAGAGCGCTTGTCCAGTGGAATTGGATCCTTGGTAATCCTCTGGTAAATAATCCTGATCCTTGGTAATCCTCTGGTAAAGAAACCTGATCCTTGGTAATCCTCTGGTAAAGAATCCTGATCCTTGGTAATCCTCTGGTAAAGAATCCTGATCCTTGGTAATCCTCTGGTAAAGAATCTTGAGCCTTGGTAATCCTCTGGTAAAGAATCCTGATCCTTGCTAATCCTCTGGTAAAGAATCCTGATCTTTGGTGATCCTCTGATAAAGAATCCTGAGTATTGTAAGTCCCTCGTCAATGATTGCAAGTAGAACTATGGCCAGTATCAGTGTTTAAGTAGAGTATCAGCTACGCAGTCATTTTTGTTGGTATTCTTATGATAAACTTAGGTAGGGTGTGGTTTTGTTCAAGTTCATGAGTATATTTAATGGAGGGTTCCACATCATTTAGTTTGTCAATGATATTAGTTAAGCTACAGTTTTTTTGGTAAATGAATAACGTGTCCCCAATGTAACGGGAAAAAATTGAGTTATTAGGTAGAATATATTTAAAGAGACCGGATTCTAAGAATATATATATATATATATATATATATATATATATATATATATATATATATATATATAAGTTAAAAGAAAGGAAATGAATCCGACAATGTGAGTAAGAAAAGGTGGAATGAAAACATCACACAATGCTGTTATCTTCTTTAACAGCATTGTGTGATGTTTTCATTCCACCTTTTCTTACTCACACACACACACACACACACATATATATATATATATAAGTCGACGGTGCGGCCTAATGTCGGTATCAGCCAGTCAGCGAGGGAGTCTATCCCCTTTTCAATAGCGCTAGACCAAGGAGATTGTTTTAGCATCTGAGGTGGATCGCTACACCTACCATCAGCTCCTTACTTTACCGCACAGATCCCTGTGTTACTCATACGCTTAGTTGGCGAGGACCGGTATCGAACTAGGAACCTTGTGGTTTCTAGCTGAACGCTCTACCGACTGAGCTAACCATATATAATATAATATAATACAATATAATAAAATAGATATATAAAATTTTACATATCTATTTATTTGGTGACAAAGAAACAGTCACAACCCTTGACTGTTCCATTGTCACCAAATAAATAGATATGTAAAACATTTATATATTTATTTTATTATATTATATAATAGCTCTATTTTATATTGAGCACTCTCCCAATAACACTGCGTTTGACACACCGTTCCAGTAAAAGTTAAAACAGTGACAATCCCACACACTATATATATATATATATATATATATATATATATATATATATATATATACGCACAGAGCTGATCAATGTACGTCTTCGCTGGTCGGAGCACGTCGCTTATGAGTTCGTCCTTGCTTTTCCGGCAGTGTTCCGCGCGTCTTGTCCGTATTACTCGGATGGTTTGGGTGATATGTGGCAGGTGGCCATACAGCTGCTTTCTCGTGGGGTGTTGTTTCCACGTCTTGTTCAGTATCACCCGCAGCATTCTTGTGCAGCTCCCATCTAGTTTATTCTCTAGTCGCTTCGTTAGGGTCCAGATGGTGCAGCCATACAGCAGCACTGATACGACAACGGCCTGGAAGAACTGTCTCTTTAACTTGTCTGTGAGATTGGATTTCCATATGACCGATAATTTATTTATAGCGGTCCATGCCTTTCCTATACGTGTATTAACGTCGTTTTCTGTGGAGGAGATGTTACTGCCTAAGTGTGCGGATACAGGATGCTGCACAGACGACCTCCCGAGATTGATGAGCGATAGGGACGGATGGAGAGAGATTGTCATGGATATCCGTGCCAACAGCGCGACATGATGATGATGATGATGATGATGATGAAATATATATATATATATATAAGAGAGTTTCATAATTTGCTTGAAGCATTGTGTATGTATTGGTTAGGAGGTTAATTTAGAAGGCCATCACAATGCAGTTTGGAATAAATAAATAAATAATAATACGGTAACAATGGTGTTGTGTGTTGACCTGTATTTTTTTTATTATTTCTTGAATTTTCGAGGTAATACCTCTTTATCAAAAGAATTGAACTGAAGCAGTACAGCTATGGGCATTTCTTCCTAAATGAATTTTTTTTCTTTTGAAAGATTCTTAAAAAAAAAAAAAAAAAAAAAAAAAAAATTCATTTAGGAAGAAATGCCATAGCTGTACTGCTTCAGTTCAATTCTTTTGATAAAGAGGTATTACCTCGAAAATTCAAGAAATAATTAAAAAAATACAGGTCAACACACACCACCATTGTTACCGTATTATTATTTTTTATTTATTCCAAACTGCATTGTGATGGCCTTCTAAATTAACCTCCTAGCCAATATATATATATATATATATATATATATATATATAATGAGTTCCTACATCCCCGAAATTAAGTAGCGCTAAACCTGTTCAGTACTTAAATGGGTAACCATGTAAGGAACTGCAGGTACAGTGAGTAACCACGGACGGCAAAATTATTTAATTTGGCATCTTATGACCCGGAATGGGTTGACGTGCTGCAAAAAACAACCAAACAACCAAAATAAATAAATAAATAAATGCGCCCATTATTTCTATCTCGGTGCGTCAAATCCATTTCTCTTCCGTTTTTTAGGGGCTTTCAGAATCATCAGGTCTCTAGGGAAGCATCCATCGATTCTACATATCAAAGCAGGCTCACTGACTGCAACAGATGTTCATTGATCCCTCTTTACTAGGCATCCCTGTAATTCTCCCTATTTTGAAAGGGTTCCCATTAGAAGAAGAAGAAGAAGAAGAAAAGAACAAGAACAAGAACAAGAACAAGAATACAATGGCAACTGGAAAGAAGAAGAAGAAGAAGAAGAAGAAGAAGAAGAAGAAGAAGAATACAATAGCAACTGGAAAGAAGAAGAAGAAGAAGAAGAAGAAGAAGAAGAAGAAGAAGAAGAAGAAGAAGAATACAATAGCAACTGGAAAGAAGAAGAAGAAGAAGAAGAAGAAGAAGAAGAAGAAGAAGAAGAAGAAGAAGAAGAAGAAGAAGAAGAAGAATAGAATCCTTTAAAGTAGAAGAGGAACAAAGGGATGAGGGGTTCAAAGAAGAAGAAGAAGAAGAAGAAGAAGAAGAAGAAGAAGAATAGAATCCTTTAAAGAAGAAGAGGTTCAAAGAAGAAGAAGATGAAAATATTGACTGGAAAGAAGAAGAAGAAGAAGAAGAAGAAGAAGAAGAAAATGAATGAAAGAAGAAGAAAATAAGTATACAATGGCAACTGGAAAGAAAGAAGAAGAAGAAGAAGAAGAAGAAGAAGAAGAAGAAAAGAAGAGAAAAGAAGAATAGAATCATTTTAAAGAAGAAGAGGAACAAGGGGATGAGGGGTTCAAAGAAGAAGAAGAAGAAGAAGAAGAAGAAGAAGAAGAATACAAAGAACTGGAAAGAAGAAGAAGAAGAAGAAGAAGAAGAAGAAGAAGAAGAAGAAGGCAGTTAATGGAAATGTTCCCGTTTGGGGGGGGGGGGCAAGTAAACCCTCTCTCGGTTTTTGAGCTGTCCGACCCAGCTGCAATTTGAACGAGCACTGCGTGACTCAAACAGAAGAACATCCAATGAATGGTATGAACCATGGTGTCATCAGTGGTGTCGCTTAGGTGGAAAAATTGATGAATAGCAACGATAGCGCTATTAAAAAGAAAAGGTGGGGTGTGTCAAACCGTGCGGAAAATGAATTCATCTAACCGGGTTCTAATTCCTCTTGGGACCACTATCATTACCCTCGCACATATAACCCTTAAACTTATTGACTGTACCGGGCACCCGGTGACGTTGCTTGACATCGATGAGTGAATAGTGTCCCATGGCGTGAGTCTTTGCGAATATATTCATTTAAATCGATGGCTGCCATATCACGGGTGACTCAGAGGCTGTTGCTTTATTATTTCTTTGTCATACTTCCTTGGGCATCTACCCACCTTTTCTATCGTATCATATCAACCTCTAGCTAAAGATAACAATATATATATATATATATATATATATATATATATATATGTCTGTGTGTGTGTGTGTTTGGCAGCATTCTTTCATTTATACAAGTAGAATTAAACCTCAACCACATTGTCAAGGCGCCTAAGCCTCCATTTAACAGACAATAGGTCTATTTCACAACACCTAAAATTACATTCATGCCCCCACTCTAATTGCCAATTAATTAATTCTAACGGAAAATACACACATTTTGCACAAAGAAAAAACAAACAAAAACTCCAAATACTAGAAGCTTTATACATAAAACAATACAAACCACCCTTAAACAAAATTAATTTCCAATACAGTACACACATTCTAAAATGCCTATAACAACTTTCTCACCAATTCTTCGCCTTCCAGCCTCCACATTAATATAATTTAAAAACAAATGGAATATATAACCCCTGATGATGGCACTTCGAAGTGCCGAAAGTACTCGGGAACTGAACTTTGGTGGACTTATCCAACAATTCCACCCAAACATTAGAAAGTGAAGAGGCATGATATGCCGAAACACGTGTCTGTGGATGACTTATTAATATTTATATATACTAGCAAATATATGCACCCTCCGGGTGCAAGTATTTAAGTTTAAATGTAATAAAATATCGTATTAAATTAGAAAGGTTAATGAAACTAAATAAGAATTCAGATAAAAAGATTTGAAACGGAGGGGGTATAATCGGAAAATAGAACAACTGAAACTTACTCTTTCATCACTTCTGTTTTTCAATGCTAAATTTTCCTAATTTAACTATTTTGTTAAAATCGGAAGTAAAGAATAAAATTACAGTTATTTCTTCTTGTTAATAAATTTCTTTTAGGATTTATCTCCGAGATTTTTGCTCATATTCATTAAGATAAAACCAAACAATTAGAAATCAATAATACCAATCACATTTTTATTAAAATCAGTTTTTTAAATATCAATATGCAAATTAGCTTTACGTTTACACTGAAAACTGGTATTTTGTTGTATATATAAATACAATTGCATGTTATCATATAAGGCCAACAGTATTAATAATGTCAAACAGTTTTATTATTAATTGAGGTTTAAATAGAAATAGAATTCTGGAGAATGTGACGTAAATAACTAAGGGAATTGTGACTTGAGTAGTAATATAGTTTCGGTTACAGACAGAAAAACACACAATCTCCATTATAATAAGATATATATATATATATATATATCTTATTATAATGGAGATTGTGTGTTTGTCTGTCTGTAACCGAAACTAAATCACTACTCAAGTTACAATTCCCTTAGTTATTAGACCTCAATTATTGATAAAATTGTTATTCCTTATTAATACTGTTGGATTAATCTACATACTAATAGCATGTAATTGTATTTATATATACAACAAAATAGCGGTTTACAGTGTGAACGAGAAGGCTAATTTGCATATTAATATTAAGAATTTGATTTTAATAAATATATGCTTAGTATTATTGATTTCTTATTGTTTGGTTTTATCTTAATGAATATGAGCAAAAATCTCAGGGATAAATCTTAAAGGAAATCCATAAACAAGACGAAAGAACTGTAATTTTATTAAATACTTCATAATCTAACTAAATAGATAAATTAGGAATAATGAAAGACGGGAGTGATGGAAAATGATGGAAGAGTTAGATTTAAAGCTGTTCTATTTTTCGATTACACCCCCTCAGTTTATCATTTTCTAAATAGTTTCTAATTTGATACAAAATTTTATTACATCAAAACCTAATTACTTGCACCCGAAGGGTGCATATATTTGCTAGTATATGTAAAACATTTTTGGATGAAACAAAGAAATCACAGTGCTCAACCACAAATTTGTAGGACCTTTATTTATTTATTTGTTGATTTTTTTAAAAATATAATTGTTTTTCATAAGCAACTACCCAGGTTTCAGGTTATTTCACCATCATTAGGTTGCTATTAGTTCTTCTGGTGTTTATGCGAAGACATTTCTTGCTGTTATGTTTTTGAACCGCAAATTACGTCGGTTGATTATTGTGGACGCTCTTTATGCTTTGGATTTTATTTTAGAATTTCAGCATTTTTTTAAAAAATCCTCATAAAGTTATCTCCCTTTAATCCTTTGAAAATTTGTTCTTATTTGGAATTATTGTAAATTTTTATATATTCTTACAACAAACTCTTTTGAGTTTCCTGTGGATTATAAATGCTTCTGATTTTTTTAAATAAAATCTATTTTATTTTTAACATAGTATATGCATTTTTTAAATTTCAATAAATTCCGGCTACGAGCATGAACGTTCACACAAACGTTCGTTTGTATTTTTCCTATCTTTCTTTCTATCTTATTCTCTTGATAATGAAAAAAAAGGTCGGTCCATTAGATAGCTGAGGTGACGATACTGATAAAAATCTTTTAGTGAATAAGCACCACCAGGTAATCAGGATTTACATTTTGGCCTTTCATATTGGACGATTTGGACCGTATAATATTTTACACAGAGGTTGTTGCAAGATGATAATAGTCTTACAATTAAGGAATTCAATTATTAACATATAGATGGGTGCCATATTTATAAGTAAATAGTGCTCAATATCATCAATAGATTATTTATATTTAAGTTGAAGTAGCGTGAACATAGAATCAGCGGCGCTTGGTTACTGACAGTTTCTCACTTGTACGATCTTCAGACCAAAATTGTTGTCCATTTATCATATGTGCTAAGCTTTCTTTGGTATCTTCCATTTTCCTATTTTCTCATATAAAACTAAGACATCCCCAAAAAGTGAATAAGGAACACTGGCAATCCCATAAATTTAATATTTCACTGATAAACATATGCATTAGAGTCCCCGCCTGTCAGCCTGACAGGTAGGGTTTGAATCACACACAAAGCACTGTCCTGTCTATAACACTGCTGATGAGGCCCAATAGGCTGAAATATACATACAGAGATTGACTTTTTTCTCAATTTGTTTACACCTTACATTTAAACCGAAATGTACGCCTAATTCATTTAATTATAACTAATTAATTTACAAATTAGGTATGATTTTAATCAAGCACCTAATCTCCTAAAAATTGTCGGCTATCGCCAACTCAAACACATTGTTTGTCTACTTCATATATATATATATATATATATATATATATTATATAATATATATATACACGTGAGTTTTGTTTTTAAACACATATACTCACCAACTCATATATTGATATATTATATATATATTTCTGTGTGTGTGTGTGCGTGTGTGTGTGTGCGTGTGTGTTTTTCTGTGTGTGAGTGTGCGTGTGTCTGTGTGTGTGTCTTTGTGTGTCTATGTTTAAAACAAAACTCATGTTGTTTTAGTGATAGTGCTCAATATCCCAGATAGAGTCATTTAATAGACAAATATTGGACAAACATTAAAGACGATTATTAAAAACTAAAAAAACGTTAAGGTCACATATATGAGGAAAAGGGGGTTGGAATGAATCCGACAGAATGAGATAAAATATAAGGAATGAGAGAACAAAACTCAGACAAAAATGTGTAGTATATTTCGCTGGAGTGTGAACTCGGCGTCTTCAACTTTTATTGAATTATCAGGATCATAGTGTTTTAAAGAAGGGGAAGTAGGTAGGTGGATAAGTTTTGTGGTGAGGGAAAGATTTGATTGGTTATGGGGGAAATCTTTAGGGAAGATGAGAAGAAAATCAGATGGGAAGAGAGTTAGGGAGGTGGGTAGAAAAATGAATGGTGAGAAATACCTGATAGATGAGGGGGAGTAACCTTTCTTAGAGAGAGATTTGAATAGAGCAAGTAGCAACTAGGAGTAATAAAAGGGGTGGAGCTGATGAAGCCGGGTTCAAATCCCAGCGAAATATACTACACGTTTTTGTTTAAGTGTTGTTCTTTCATTCCATATATTTTACCTCATAGGTATATATATTACGGTATATATATATTACGGTATATATATATATATATATATATATATATATATATATATATATATATATATGTGTGTGTGTGTGTGTGTGTGTGTGTGTGCGTGTGTGTGTTTCATTTGTCTATAACTCTGCTAATGAGGCATAATAGGCCGAAATGTACATACAGAGATTGACCTTTTCTCGATTTTTTACGCTTTACATTTGAACAGATATATTCGGCTAATTCATTAATTATCAACTACTTAATTTTCAAATTAGGTATGACTTCAATTAAGCACATATTCTCCCAAAAATTGTCGGCTATCGCCATATTAAAAACAAACTGTTTGCGTACACTCATATTATCGTGCAGCAAGTCTCCAAAAATGTAGGATATATCAGTTTATAAACAAAACGAGAAATCTGGAAAAACAGCTAGTGTAACAGTTAGAATCCCGCCTGTCAGCCTGGCAGTTAGGGTTCAAATCACATTCAAAGCGGCTTCTAGTCTATAACTCTGCTGATGAGGCATAATAGGCCGAAATGTACATACAGATATTGACTTTTTCTCGATTTGTTTACGCTTTACATTTGAACAGATATATTCGCCTAATTCATTGATTATCAACTAATTAATTTACAAATTAGGTATGACTTCAATTAAGCACATATTCTCCCCAAAATTGTCGGATATCACCACATCAAAACAAACTGTTTGCGTATTCTCATATATATATATATATATATATATTATATATATAATATATATATATATATATGTGTGTGTGTGTGTGTGTGTGTGTGTATGCCAGTGAGTGTACTCATGTGTATGTACTCGTGTGTGCGAACGATGTGTTTAATGTTTCTTAAGGGAAATAGTTACTTACAATATTAATGGATTTTCTACTAAAAACATTTTTTCTTCATCTTTAATTGTTTTTGTGCTTCTAAAATATATCCAATATGTACGTTTTATAAACCAACACATAGTTCTTTGTTTCTTGTCATATTTTATTCTATTTTTTTTTTCTTTTTTTTTTCTTACTTCTGTATTTCTATTTTTTTTTTTTAAATTTTTTTTCTTAAGCAGTTATTTACCAACATCTTTTAACAATCTCGTATTTGAATAATTTAAAAAAAAAAGATTCATTCCTCTAGAATTTTTTTAGTATTTCTCTGTGAGTTTTCTATCGCGAAACATTTTACCAGCATTTTCACCTTGCAATATTTTTTTAAAGAAAAGGTTTTACATCAAGCGTTTATTTTTCTAGGGCATAATACACTTATTCTCTTTACGTATCCTTAAAAAAAATTTATATATATATATATATATCGTTTCTTTCATTCTTTATATTTTCTCTATTTAGTGCTATTACACGGTAAGCATTTTTACTATTTCCTTTTAATATACGAGTGTAAAAAAATGAAGTATTTCGTAGCATTAGTGATAATGGGTTATGGTATTTCCTGTATTATTTCTCCATTTTCTCTACGATTTTTTCGCCTCTACTTTGTAGTTGGCCTTCATATTAATTCATTTTCTTTTATAAATAAAATTCTTACGTAAATGTTTGGTTTACGTTCTCAC
>CM042176.1:44640840-44645840 GCA_023376005.1 Doryteuthis pealeii
AGAGGAAGAATTGAGACCATCCAGACAACTGCACTGTTGCAATCTGCCAGAATACTCAGAAGAATCCTGGGGACCTGAGGAGACTCCAGTGAAATACCATCAGCTAACAGTGGTGTGAAAAACTCTATAATAATAATAATAACAACAACAACAACAACAACAATAATAATAATAATAGTAATAATAATAATAATAATAATAATACAAATTATCAAGACTCATCTCAAAATTTCAAAGAAATAGTTTGTATCGATGATATATTGTTGTTTTGGTCATACAAAATGACAGAAGAGTATTTTGACCACGTTAGTACTCCCTATGGAATTAAAGAGCATACACCTGTATATGTTTGTGTGTATGTTTATGTGTGTGTGCGTGTGTGTGTGTGTGTGTGTCTGTGTAAGAGAGAGACAGAAAAAGAGAGAACGAGCGAGGGAGAGAGAGGGAGAGGGGGAGACAGAAAGAGAGGAAGACAGAAAAAGAGAGAGACGATGACAGAGAGAGAGAGAGAGAGGGAGAGAGAGAGTGGGTGAGAGAGAGAGAGAGAGAGAGAGAGTTCAGCAAATACATTTATTTTACGTCATGTCAACCCATCTTGGGTTATTTTATGCCGAAGACGTAGTTGTAAAAGGCATTAATCACATTTTTAAAGCCAATTTTTTAACACATTTTTTTTCTATTTAAGTCGTTTTGATCATATTTATGAGTATTTTGATAACGTTAGTACTCCCTATGCAATTAAACAGCATACTCCTGCAAATGTTTGTGTGTATGTGTGTATTTGTAAGAGAGAGAGAGAGAGGAGAGAGAGAGAGAGAGAGAGAGAGAGAGAGAGAGAGAGAGAGAGAGAGAGAGTCGAGGAAAGGAAATTATTTTACGGCATGTCAGCCATCTTTGGTTATTTTATGCCGAAGACGTTTTATTCTATTCATGCATGCAAACTGAATTTTTTAACACATTTTTTAAACTCAATTTTTCTATTTAACCCATAGATGAGGCCCTGACATATACTACCACCCTGGGTCAGAATGAACCTGGGAGTAATGGTGATGAAGAGATACTCCACACTAGCTAGACCTCCAGAATTAGAACTTCACAATTAGATACAGTATTAAATCATACCAAGGAATAGCTGGGAATCAGATCTACAAGAAATGTCTTTGTGTGTGAGAGAGAGGGGGGGAGAGCGAAAGAGAGAGGAAGAGAGAGAGAAGAGAGAGAGGGTATAGGAGAGAGAGGAAGAGAGATAGAGAGAGGGGGAGAGAGAGAGGGGAGGAGAGAGACGGAGAAAGAAAGTATAAGAAAAGAATCCCACAGCGATATACAATAAATGTCATTGTGTGTGTGAGAGAGAGAGTATGTGAGAGAGAGAGAGATAGAGAGGGAGAGAGAGAGTGTGTGAAAGAGAGATATAGAGAGGGGGAGGAGAGAGAGAGAAAGAGAAAGAGAGAGAGAGAGAGAGGGGGAAGAGAGAGAGAGAGAGAGACGGAGAAAGAAAGCATAAGAAAAGAATCCCACAGCGATATCGAAAACAGCTTCCAAATTAACGCCGGGCATCACCAGGTTACCTCCGAATCTTTGGCCCAAATCGAATAAAAAATCGAATTAGTACACAACGCGCGGGGGATTTTCGGTATGTCCTTAGGCAATACAAAAACCCTTTATCGATTAACCCGATCAATGTAGAAGGGAAAGTAATCAGAGGCCTCCAATGCAAGGAAAAACTCTCTTCAGTTGACCCTTTCTTAAGAAAGAAAATATCGAGGTCTGCACAATATAATGGTAATGCAAGTGGCATATAGAGTGGAGCAAGCGAAGAGAGTTCAATATCCGACTGAGCACCAATTTACTTGTAAAAGGCATGAATCCAATTCTTTACCTCGAGTTGACTTGAAATCCCCAAGCAAAAACATTTCTGTTGCTCATTTATTATTGCTTGAGTCAATATTTTCTTTTTGTCCATGTCTACAATTCTGTATCATTGGAGAGTATCTGTTAGGGGAGATAACTCTTCTCTAATGAATGAAGTGACTCTTTAGTAAAAGTGTAGTATCAGGCTTCATGATGAAAATGCATTGGAAATGATTTTTACTACCAAAATGCATTGGAAATGATTTTTACTACAAAAATGCATTGAAAATGATTTTTTACTACAAAAATACATTGGAAATGATTTTTACAATAAAAATGTATTAGAAATGATTTTTAACAATAAAAATGCATTGGACATGATTTTTTACTATAAAAATGCATTGGAAATGATTTTTACAATAAAAATGCATTGTCCAATTATGTTTGCTATAAAATGCATTGGAAATGATTCTTACTATAAAAATGCATAGGAAATGATTTTTACTATAAGAATGCATTGGAAATGATTTTTACTAAAAAAATGCATAGGAAATGATTTTTACTATAAGAATGCATTGGAAATGATTTTTACTAAAAAAATGCATTGGAAATGATTTTACTATAAAAATGCTTTAGAACGATTTTACTATAAAAATGCATTGGAAATGACTTTTACTATAAAAAATGCATTGGAAATGATTTTTTACTATAAAAATGCATTGGAAATGATTTTTACTAAAAAAATGCATTGAAATGATTTTTACTATAAAAATGCTTTAGAACGATTTTTACTATAAAAATGCATTGGAATTGGAAATGATTTTTTACTATAAAAATTGCATTGGAAATGATTTTTACTATAAAATGCTTTATTTTTACTATAAAAAATGCATTGGAAATGATTTTTACTATAAAAATGCTTTAGAACGATTTTTACTATAAAAATGCATTGGAAATGATGATTTTTACTATAAAAATGCATTGGAAACGATTTTTACAATAAAAATACATTGGAAATGTTTTTTTTTAAGGTAAACAGCAAGGGAGTTTGAGATATTTAGACTTGTACCAGCACCCCCAAAAGCATTGTGTTATGGTAATTTACAAAGCACACATAAACTCTTAAGCACTTAAGCTAGAGTCAATATTTCAGCGGACAGTTGATAAGACCGCCTCGCGAGTTTTCTTCTCATTTGTATAGGTTTGTACTACTGTTCTTTGTTGATATATTTATTTAAATTATTACCTCTCCTGTGTCTTTATTCAGACTCCTAACCAGATCATAACACATTGAAAAAGTGAACTATCTAGTAAGTTCTCTAGACGGCATCCAGTATCCACCCAGAACTGTACAATGACAGATTTTTGTTGACCTGATCGTACACAAATACTCCGATCGGGATAGTTTGTTTTTTCGTAGTATCAATTTACTTGCAAAAGTTATGAACCCGATTCTAACCTTATTATAAGTAATTATTCAATCAATTGGGGTATTCTGTTCTCATTCCGCTAACCCTATGTGGGTACAAGTGTTAAACTGTCTTAATTATCATTCTACGTCACCGTCGCCCTTGATGAGTATTGAACCTGAAGCAAAGAGATAACTGTCACTTAGAACTATATTAACACAACGCCTATATCCACTACGCTATGTGTCCAATGAAATGAGACAATGATATCCCCGTAGATTGAATAAAGGATTGGGTTAAAAATTCCCTGATGGCTCCCGATTACGACAAGAAGGTTCTCGAGGTCGACAAGAAATACCTGAAGTAGGTCGGAGGGCACATCGGGTGAAACATTGTACAGATAAAAATAACATTTTAAATACTATTTCTATGAATTTTTTAGATGAGGCTTGATAATTTGTATTCTTTTGATTATTTGGACTATTGTCCTCATCTTTATTGATATCTGCACAATGTTTTGGCCGATGTGCCATTTTACCTTCTTCGGGTATTTATTGGACTCGTGAATCTTCTCAAACAAGAAATACCTGAAGAAGGCCGGCGGACACATCGGTCGAATCATAGTGTAGATAACAATAAGAACGAGGGCAATAGTCTGAATAATACAAATATTACAAATTATCAAGCCACATGTAAAAAAAATTCAGAGAAATAGTGTAGATAACAATAAATATGAGGACAATAGTCCGAATAATCCAAATAATACAAAGTATCAAGTCTCATCTAAAAAAAAATCCAGAGAAATAGTATTTACAAGTTTTAAGCACATTTACTGAAGTGTCCGGTAATATATAATAATTTTGGCCGGCGGGCACATCGGCCGAACATTTGTGTAGATAACAATAAAGATAAGGACAATAGTCCGAATAATACAAATTATCATGCCTCATCTACAAAAACATCAGTAAATAGTATTGAAAGTCTCCAAGCTCATATTTAAAGAAGTGTCCGGTATTATATAATAATTTTGGACGGCGGGCACATCGGCCGAACCATTGAGTAGATAACATTTAAGATGAGGACAATAGTCCGAATAATACAAATAATCCAAATTATCAAGCCTCATCTAAAAAAAATTCCGAGAAATGGCGGAGATAACAATAGAAATGCGGACAATAGTCCGAATAATACAAATAATCCAAATTATCAAGCCTCATTTTAAAAATTCAGAGAAATAGTGGAGATTACAATAGAAATGAGGACAATAGTCCGAATAATCCAAATAATTCAAATTATCAAGCCTCATCTAAAAAATTCAAAGAAATAGTGGAGATTACAATAGAAATGAGGACAATAGTCCGATTAATCCAAATAAACCAAATTATCAAGCCTCATCTAAAAAATTCAGAGAAATAGTGGAGATTACAATAGAAATGAGGACAATAGTCCGAATATTACAAATAATCCAAATCATCAAGCCTCATCTAAAAAATTCAAAGAAATGGTGGAAATTACAATAGTAATGAGGACAATAGTCCGATTATTACAAATAATCCAAATTATCAAGCCTCATCTAAAAAAAATTCCGAGAAACAGTATTTACAACTCTTTAGTCTCATATTTACAGAAGTGTCCGGTAATTTATAATAATTTTGGCAAATATTCTTGACACGTCCTCATTGATTTATAAGAAGCTCACAATTCTGAAGCTTTTATTAAAATCTTGATTAAAATCCTATA
>CM042176.1:44650840-44655840 GCA_023376005.1 Doryteuthis pealeii
CTTGATGATTAGTATTATCTGCATTATTAGGACTATTGTCCCCATCTTCATTGTTATTTGTACAACGTTTCGGTCGATATGCCCTCCGGCCTTCTTCAGGTATTTCTTGTCGGACTCGGGAACGTTCTTTTCAGACTCGGGAACCTTCTTTTCGAACTTTCTTGTCGTAATCGGGAGCCATCGCGGAACTTTGAAACTAACCCTTAATTTAGTCCACGGGGGTATCCTGCTCTCATTCCGCTAACCATGGCTGGGGTAGGAGTTGTGTTAATTATTTTTCTATGTTACTGCCGCTACTAATACTAATCATCATCATAATCAAAACTCTGGTTTTGACCGGAGGGTCAGGTGTCCTGGACCGCGTAAGCTAACAGCGTTGATCCCAATAGGTCACCCCCCCCCGGCAACACATACCCCCTCCATTTAAAGTTGCAGGGCTGGGTTTATTGCCCGGTGCCTGAGGCTGCCCCCTGAGGGGTGATGCCGACAGGACCAAACCATTTTTTGGTACCTGCCTCCCATGAGCTTCGGTTCGTGGATGGTCCCCTTGTGCGTAACCCGTGCACGTGGGGTACGTGGTAAATATACATAATGACGTATTAACAGCACGTCCCTAAAATAGTAACAGCATGGATCTTTTTTTTTTGCATTTAATATTTTAGATAGGAGATATTAATCTTTATTTCAAGAGTGTCTTTTTTTCCGGACGTTCCACCTGGCCAAATCAACGCACACATCTTTTTTTACTTGGGGATTTTTAAGGGACATCCTGCGAGGATCCACCTCAACTAATAATGAATCTGCGTAACTAACTTTTTGCTCCCTTACCCAGGCAACGCCGGGTAGTCGCTTCTAGTATCGAATATTTCCGAGAAACCAGAAAACCTACAAGACTAGATTTCCGATTCATTCTGAATACAATGTAATCTTCAGATTTATTATACAACTAAAATCCAGACCCACGTCTTCCGCCCCCGCCCCCACACCTGGTAAAAATTCCTCCCTTTCAGATTTCCAATTCCTCCTCTCAGATTTCCAATTCCTCCCACGAGATTAGAAATTCCTCCCACGAGATTGGAAATTCCTCCCCAAAGATTTGAGATTCACCCCAAAACCGTATAATGCCGGGAATGGTAGAATATTAAGAAGATTAGTTATTGCTGAATATTTATTAAAATAATAGCGGAGAACACATGCGAGAATATCATCATCATCATCATCATCCTCATGTCGTACTAGTATATATATTGTAATATACCCTCGTTGGGTATATACATAGAGAGAGAGAGAGAGAGAGAGAGAAGAGAGAGAGAGAGAGAGAGAGAGAGAGAGAGAGAGTGTCGTGTGACTTACTTACTTGTTATTTTCTATCTTCTTTCTTCGGCCATCTTTGATCGTCTATGGCTGTTTCCTCTTACTTCTTTCTATCTTCTTAGTTCTTGTCGTCTAGATTCTTTTTGTGGTTATCTCTGTTCAGTTTCTGACCGTCATCCTTGGCCAGTTGAAAAGGACTTAAAGTAAGTAAGTCCTGAGTTATAGAATCCTTTGGTAAGTGAATGTCCTAAGTGTTGGAATCCTACGTAGTGTCAAAAGGTCCAGTGATATAATCCTATGTTCCGTTTTCCACAAACATCCAAGTAGCTATGAGTATGTATGACCAGAACAGCCAGTATAAATAATAATATCAGCAGCAGAACACTGCCAGTGGTTGGTTAATTGGTTGGTCACATGTTTATCGGCGAATCTATAAGTAGAAGTGACCATTTACCACACGCCTTATATATTAAAATTCTCAAAAATCTCCTAGTTGAGTAACATCATATTACAGAGTGACCCCCCCAAAAAAAAAACAGAACCCATATTATTTATTCATTTTCCCATTAAACTAACCCTAGACCCCGACCCTAACCCTAACCATAAACCCTAACCCTAACCCTAAACCTAACCTTTACCCCCCCCTAGTTGAGTAACATGATATTACAGGGTGACCAAGAAAAACAGAACACTCAACCCGAACCTAACCCTAACTCTAAACTTAACCCTAAGCCCCCTAGTTGAGTAACATGATATTACAGAAAACAGAACCAAAAATGTTTTATAATAAACTTTAAACATTTTTTTAAAACTGGGGGGGGGGGTATTGTTAGGATTAGGGTTAGGGTTAGGGTTGGGGTTGGTGTTTAGGGTTAGTTTAATGGGAAAATAAATGATTAGGGTTCTGTTTTTCAGGGTCACCCTGTAATATCCTCTTACTCAACTAGAAAATCACCCTTTTTGTCTTCTTTTCTTAGGGTTTCTTATTAAGAGCTAGTCATGCAAATAACTAACAAGACTTGTATAACTTGTACAAGATTTTATTTCGGTATTGCCCATTTTCACCGCGCAGTGCGAGTTCAACCCCGCAGTCGCACGTCGACACTGTGTCGCTTTTGGTTTGAAACTGACTTAACAAAGTATATCACGTGACTCGCGAGATTCTCGCCGTTGGGGTAAAAGTTCCCTGTATTTTTCCACTTAAGCATTCCCGCTACAGGGCTTGTCAAAAGCCCCACAATACCATTTAATTATGCAACAATATCCATGACAATTTCTCACCAACCGTCCAATCGTTCATTGCACCCGTAAGATCTTTTGCACAGCATCCACTATTCCCGCATAGCTCGTCAATATATATATATATTTACCAACCCCTCTGCACGAGCAGGATGCAACACAAGGTCAATTTCTTAAGTGGAGTTTAACTGGTTTGAATTCAGAGCTTTCCTTCTTCTAGACTTGTTACCTAGCCATGGTTAAAGAGTCCAGTCTTGCCTGATATTTACCCATAGCTAGAGGGAGAATTGGATTCACGCATTTCTCTAGGATATTAGTGCCATGTGAAATGCCAACAGCTTCGTCCAGGAATTGAACTCGGATTGACGAGTCCATTTCCTGCGAAATAGCTGGTCAATATATGTTTTTGCTAAACGACCCGCACTGGTGTGCCCATGTGTTGCTATGTTATGTTTGTTTTTTTATTTTATATTTCAGGATTTATTTTGCATATATTATTTTATTATTTTAGTATTTATAATGTTTTTATAATCTGAGAATTTATTTTGTATTTTATATTTTATATTCTCGGATTTATTTGAACTCGGGTTGCCGGGTTCATTTCTTACGACGATAATCATTACACTCCGAGCGCCACCTATCTTAAATGGCGAAAACAGAAACAATAAGTAGAGATGATAGTTTTTTGAGTAATTTGGTTTTCAAGAAATTGATATTATGGCGTTCTTTCATTCTCTCTCCATCCTCTCCCCGCCCCGCGCTCCCTCTTTCTTTATTTCTCTCTCTCCCCCCCCCCTTCTCTCTCTCTCTCTCTCTCTCTCTCTCTCTCTCTCTGTATATATATATATATATATTTTCATTGTTATGAGTTCCAGCACTTGTTCAGCATGTCTTATTCGCACGGATGGTTTGTGTGATGGGGGGAAAGTGGTCATACAGCTGCTTTCTTGCGGGGTGTTGCGTCCACGATTTGTTTAAGATCGCACGCAGCATTCTTGTGCAGCTCTCATCATTTTTTATAGAAAATGAACTTGAAAGGGTAATCCCGGAAAAGAATCGCTCGGTGTATATATATATATATATATATATATATATAATATATATATATATGTGTGTGTGTGTGTGTGTGTGTGTGTGTGTGTCTGTGTATATATATGTATATATATATATAATCCTCGTTCCAGTCTGTAGGTGCTGGTGGCCGAGTGGTTAAGAAATCTGACTGATGATAAATCGATCGGGTTCCCTTCCCGGTTGGATGTAGTCTGCTAATGTCTAGTCTCACTGAAGAGACGAGGTACGTAGAAACACAATGTCTGCGGATGAATATATATGCTCCACATCCCTTGCGGGTTGAGCACTTTGGAGGCAATTTCGCTGACGGCCGCCGACTAAGCTTAGGATTCAACGCTCTCCTATAAAACGGATGGAACACTTTCTGGTGGCCTTTATATATATGTACATATGTATGTATGTATGTATGTATGTATGTATGTATCAGTTAAAATCCTATTCCAGTCTGTAGATGCTGATGGCCGTGTGGTTAAAGAGACCAGTCTGTCCTACTACTTACACAAAGCTACAGAGAGATTAGTTGGATTTACACCCTTCCCAAGTGTATCAGCGCTATGTGAGATAAAAACAACCCCGTCCATGTGTTAAGGAGCCATTGTTTTCAGATCAGGGGATGGAAAAATACCAGTAACGGTTATGGTCCCAATTGACCCCAGAGGCGATAAACTCGTGAGTCACGTGATAGAGTTAGTTTGGTAATCAGTTTTTAACCAGACGTTAGGAAAAGAGATTGTAACTCAAACTGCGCGGAGAATCAGAATGGGCATGAATAAAATCTTTGATCAAAGAAAAACAAAGTCTTGTAATTGACTAATGCATGACTTAAAAAGAAACTCTTAGAAAATGAAGCAGCAAGAGGTTAGAAGACTTGACAGGACAACCGGGCAAAAGAAAGAAGATGAAACAACCCATAGACAAAGAAGCAAGTAAGTCACAGTCTTAACTCTGTCTGTCTGTCTGTCTGTCCCTCTATCATACGAGAACTTTCTGAATGTATATACCCAACGTGGGTATATGAGTATACAACACAGGATTTGAACTCGGATTGACGAGTCCATTTCCACCGACTCTTATCACAAGCCTCCACAAACAACCAAACAAACCAAACGGTTGTTCTCGTCTATTGGTCGATACACTAACAGACTTCGATTTCCATAGTTTAACAACCATAATCTCCTTATTTTGATGGCCGGTGCAGATCATCATGATACAAGTTATTCTCTTCCATGATTCAGGTGGCTTCCAGTCATCCATTTTATCTGTCATCACGTATATGAATGAAGAAGGGACAAAGCTTTTGAAGCATGCCCAGTTTGCGTCAATACCTCCAACATAGGGAGAAAAATAACCAAATAAAAATATGTCAAATTTAT
>CM042176.1:44658340-44663340 GCA_023376005.1 Doryteuthis pealeii
CCAATATGTAGTAATTATTGAAGAATTGGGATTGTATGTTCCGGGGTAAAACAAACGAGTACACAAAGCTGTGGATCATGTGGGTTATGGGAGTAATAATTATAGTTACTGCTCTTGGAATGGTACCCACAGTTTGTACAAAGGGTTGGATGAATTGGAACTCAAAAGAAAATGAAAATGGTTTGTAATTATTGAAGAATTGGGATTTTAGGTGCTAGAGTAAGACAAGAGTACACAAAGCCGTGGAACATGTGGGTTATGGGAGTAATAATTATAGTTGCTGCTCTTGGAATGGTATTCAAAGTTTGTAAAAAATATTGGATGAATTAGAATTCAAAGGAAAAATGACAATGTGTAGTAATTATTGAAGAATCGGGATTTTAGGTGCTGGAGTAAGAGACAAAGAGCATATAATGCTGTGGAACATGTGGGTTATGGGAGTACTTATTATAGTTGCTGCTTTTAGAACGGTAACCAAAGTTTGTAAAAAAAGATTGGATGAATTGGAAGTCAAAAGAAAAAAATCACAGTATTTGGAATTATTGAAGAATTGGGATTTTAGGTGTTGGATTAAGACAAGAGAACACACAAAGCTGTGAAAACATGTGGTTTATAGAATTAATAATTATAGTTGCTGCGCTTGGAATGGTACCTAAAGCTTGAAAAAAAAACTGGAGGAGTTGGAAATCAAAAGAAAAAAATCGACAGTATTTAGTAAATATTGAAGAATCGGGATTTTATGTGACGGAGATATGAGAACATACAAACTGTGGAACAGGTGGGTGATAATGGTACCAATTCTAGTTGCTCCCCTTGAAACGGTGCCAAAACGTTTGTGAAAAAGTAATTGTTCACAAACTTTTTGGTAGCGTTCTAAGGGCATCAACTACAATTGGCATCGATCTCAACCTCATCTTCCAGAGCTTTTTGAATTCTCATGACTTAATTCGGTACACAAACGAATTCTATTTTCTGTAACTTAAAATCCCGATTTTCTAAACATTTCAATTGTTATGTTTTTTCTTCTTTGATAAACGATTCCTCCAGTCTTTCTTACCAAATGTTGGTACCGTTCTCAAGGCATTACCTAAAATTGGTATTCCTATAACCCTCATGCTCGACAGCTTTTTTAGCTCTCTTGTCATAATCCGTCACTTCTGTTTCTGTAGCATAAAATCATGGAGAAATTGGAAATCAAATGAAAAAAAATATGTATATAGGAATAATTGAAAAATCAGGATTTTATTTGAGAGCTGTACCATTTGTCTTTTGGACCCTTCGAACGGTATCCAAAATTTATAAAAGAAGTCTGGTGCAATTAGCTATCAACATTCTTCCAGAGCTTTTTGAATTGTCTTATTCCGACACCCAAACAGATTCTATTTTCTGTAACATAAAATCCCGATTTTCTCAACAACATAAAATCCCAATTCTTCAGTAATTCCTAAATACAGTCGATTTTTTTCTTTTGATTTTCACAATCGTATGTCACCCCGCCGAAAGAAAAAAATACAAAAAAATCAGAGAATTAACCATGTATCTTTGAAAATCTCTTTTACGCCTCAAAGATACATGGTTTAAAGTTAACTGAACTGAAAAAATGTAAAAGTTTTAAAATAAAATATCTGGTGCATTTTATCTCTTATTCATTAATATATCAACACTGAAAATTTCATTAAATTCGGTTAATTCCCTGATTTTTGGTATTTTTTTTTCTTTCGGAGGGTGACATAAGATGGTTGAATTGAGGTCTGTTAAGTTCGATTTAACCAGTATTTGTTCATAAATACGAATATGAATAGTACATTTTCCTTTTTTTCTAAATAAATATTCAATTGGGAGTTTTCCTTCTTTTCAGTTGAGGCGTAACACATATTCTCAAAGATACGTGTTTCCAAGTGAACTGACCTGAAAAAATCTAAAAAGTGTTTAAATAAAATAACTAGTGCTTTATACAAACACTGAAAATTTCATTAAATTCAGGAAATTCCCTGATTTTTTATATTTTTTTTTCTTTCGGCGGGGGTAACATACTATGGTGGAATTTAGGTCCGTTAAGTTTGATTTCACCGAAAAAATCCCTGAATTCAGAGTAGCTATACCCCGTTTAAATATTGACCTTGTGTCATAACCTGTCCATGGCGTAAGGGTCACGTAAGTGTCTATAAAAGAACTTAATTTCAGCATTTCCCTCAAGGGACCCATGCTTTCACCAACAGTTGATATTGCATCTAAAAGTTCATTCTTGGATGAAAATGACTTGCCGATCACATAAAGCCGGTTATCGACAATACTCCAAAGATTTTCGATAAAGTTCAGAACCGAGGAACAGGCAGGCCGTTCTATAGATCGATCCTGTTTGTACCCTTATTGAACTACGTATTCAAATGTTGCAATAGCGGCATAAGATGGGGAATTGTGCTTAGGAAATATATCAGTATCCCTTTGAATGCCACTGTCATCTTAAACCATATCTAAAGGCAGGTCTTTACCAAGTCGATAGAGTTGGTCTATATAAATAGTTATTTCACTTACAAACTTTGCAACTATTTAAGTAATAGTACTTACGTTGCCTTTTTTTCCTTTGCTATATTTCTTGGGTGTGTGGTGTAATGGTTAAAGTCATAGGAAATGGAGTCGTCGCCCCGAGTTCAAATCCTGGATGTGGTAAGTGCATTTCATTTTGCGCTAATACTCTTTGGGAAGGTATGAATCCTACTCTCCCTCCAGCTATGGGTAAATAGTAAGGCAGACTGGGCTCTTTAACCTTGGTTAAGCAACTGGTCTAGGAGAAGGGAAAATTCTGAATTCAAACATGTTGAACGCTGCTTAAGAAATTGACCTTGTGTCCCATCCTGCTTATGTGGAGAGGGTGGTAAATACACACACACACACACACACAAATATATATATATATATATATATATATATATATATATATATGAATATAAAATAAAAAATAAGTAAAAATACTGTAGGGCCGGTGCTGCTTTTTAAACCGTCGAGAGAAAGGCCCCGAAACGGTTTGCACATTCTCTCCTGATGAGCCCATGCATTTGTAATCATCCTTTGTTTTTTTTCAATATATCATATTCACATGTATATATACATATATATATATATATGAAGAGAAAAATGGAAGTGAATCCGACGGTATGTAATATAGGGGTTGATAAATATATATATTTCTAGCCAACCATTACACCGCGATGTCCCATCGCGGTGTAATGGTTGGCTAGCCAGATTCACAGATCCAAATCTACTGAATAGCAAGTTCGATCCTCGGTAGACACCTCTGTTGTAAGAGAAGATATTTTCCCCACCAGATAGTTGGATTCGTCTAACAAAACACATAAAGATACGAATATGCGAGTTTATTCGTAGTAGAGTTAAGTAGTAATATTCGTAGTCAAGTTACTACTAATCGAATAGCAAGCCAGACTGTTGGAGAACTGCGCGTTGACTCTATTATTTTTATTCCTATGAAAAAAGTAATAAAACAACTTTTCCGGACTTTCAATGCTGTCAATTGAATTATTCAGTCACAAAAGTTTCATACTTGTGAACTTGCGTCACATACCATTCTGGTTATTTAAAAAGACTGTCATATATTGGTGTAATTGTTAGCAAGATAGTCTCACATATCCATATGTGTACGCAATTCTGTTATATAACAATGCCCGTGTGCTAGCAATTAATCTTAAGGCATTGTATGTTATGTAATTTTTTGTAGTGACGTGAATTCTGCTGGGGATGAAAGAGACTGTCCCTGGAGAAAAGAGGCAAATCGTGACTCTAAGCTAACCAACGGCTAAAGAGAGAATGTGTCTTCGCAATTTTTTATCATATACTACTATGTGTTGCTTTGTCAATGTTATCTAGAGACCACTAGAAGATATTCCTTGGTATAGAAGTTAGTTTTAATACTTTATCTATCTATCTATCTATCTATCTATCTCTCTCTCTCTATATATATATATATATATTTAATATACCAAACTTATTGGTAAATCCTCGCGGTGAGAAAAAACCTAGAAAATAGTTTGATTGTAAAAATATACAACCAAACATCAACCGGGAAGAAAAAAAATTTTGGAAAAAAGAAAAGACCAAAATAATCGTACCAACAAAAAATAATCTGTTGGTACAATATTTTGGCCAAAAGAAAAAACAATTTATAAGCATATATATATATATATATATATATATATATATATATATATATATAAGATATATATATTCATACAAAACCGCCAGGAGACTAAAGCTAATAAGTAAAAAGTGCTCAATACCTAAGTAGAGCAAATAATAAACATAGAGATAAATCTAATGAGTCAGACGAACCTACTAATTGTTTCGCTTAATGCTCTTCAGATCTTAGCCCTGAAGAGCATTAAGCGAAACTTTTAGTAGGTTCGTCTGACTCATTAGATTTATCTTTATCTTTGTATATATATATATATATATATATATATATATATATATATATACACCAAACCCTCAGCTCGAGCAGGATGCGACACAAGGTTAATTTTTAAGTTGAGTATAACTGGTTTGAATTCAGAGTTTTCCTTCTGTTAGACTTGTTACCTATCCAAGGTTAAAATTAAAATGAGGGTTCAGTTTATTTAATAGGAGGAATTTACCAGTAACAAGTTGAAGATTACCTGAGTTTCTATCATTTCTCATTCGGTTCTTATTCTTTCCAACGTCCGTGTTCAGTTAATTAAGCTTAAAGCAATTTTTCTTGTGACGTGAAATCCACTGGGGGAAGAAAGAGACGGTTCCTGGAGAAAGAAACAAGTGTTGAGTCGAAGGTAATCAACAGCTAAAAAGAAAATGTGTCTTCGCATTTAAAAAAAAAAATTATACTAACCATGTCAACGTTATCTAGCTGCCATTAGAAGACATTCCTCGGTAAACAAGGGAGGTAATCTTAGTTTTAATATTTTATATTCAGTCGCAATTTCTTTTGTCATCTAATACGTTTCTATCGTTTC
>CM042176.1:44670840-44673340 GCA_023376005.1 Doryteuthis pealeii
GACCAGGGTTGACATACTGTAAAGACCAACCAACCAACCACCGTTGTAGTTGAAAGAAAAACCCTTATGAAAAACGAATAAAGACAGAAAGAAAGAAAAAAATATTAATGAAAAACAATGTTCATCGCATGGAATAACCGAACAAGGGTTGTCATGCTGTAAAATCCTATCTACCAACTAACCAACAAACCTTGTAGTGTAAAGAAAAACCTTTATGAAAATAGGGTGAAGAAAAAAAGAAAGAAAGAAAAGAAAAGAAAAGAAAAAACAAACATAGCTTCCCAAAATCCCTAAATTAGTGAAACAAATTTATCTGTAACAAAATCAATGAACGGACCAGTGAAGTACAGAAAAAAAAGGAAATTCAAGATTACAGACAATTTACATCAATTTTCATATTTGTATAAAACAGTGGTTCTCAGTTGGGTTCATAGATTTTTCGGGTCCACGTAAGTAAACATATCAAACATTGTAATAATTAAATGATCATGCTGTGGTAAATCCACAGTTCATTTTAGTTATTATTATTATTATTATTATTATTATTATTATTATTATTATTACTAGCAAATATACGCACCCTCCGGGTGCAAGTATTTAAGATTTAATGTAATAAAATATTGTATTAAATTAGAAGGGCCAATGAAACTAAATAAGAATACAGATAAAAAGATTTGAAACAGAGGGAGTATAATAAAATTTTTGAAACAGAGGGAGTATAATAAAAAATGGAACAACTGAAACTTACTCTTCCATCACTCTCATCTTTCATTGTTATTTTTTCTAATTTAAGTATTTAGTTATAAGAGGAAGTAAAGAATAAAATGACAGTTATTTTATCTTGTTAATGGATTTCATTTAAGATTCATTGAAGAGATTTTTGCTTATATTCGTTAAAATAAAACCAAACAATTAGAAATCAATAATACTAAGCACATATTTATTAAATTCGATTTTTTAATATTAATATGCAAATTAGCCTTCCCGTTCACACTGTAAACCGCTATTTTGTTGTATATATAAATATAATTGCATGTTGTCAGTATGTAGATATGGTTAACAGTATTAATAATGTAAGACAATTTTATTAATAATTGAGGTTTAGATAAAAATAAAATCATAGAGAAAGAGATGTCAATAACAAAAAGAATTGTGACTTGAGTAGGAATATAGTTTCGGTTACAGACAGAAAAACACACAATCTCCATTATAATAAGATTATTATCATTATTATTATTATTATTATTATTATCTACTCCTTTTGAGTTTTCACATCAGCATTAGCTGATGGTCTTTCACTGGAGTCTGGGTGACAGCAATTCTCCTCAGGTCTCCAGGACTCTTCTGAGTATTCTGACAGAGTGCAGCAGTGCAGTGTGCTGGATGTTATCAATCCTTCCTCTGATTTCCAAACTTTCCAAACCCTTTTCCAATCCTTTTGGGACCGTTCCAAGTGCACCAACTACAATTGGTATCACTTTCACTTTCATATTCCATAACTTTTTCAGTTCTCTGGCAAGATCCAGATATTTGTCCTTTTTTTCATTTTCCTTTAGCTTCACCCTGTGATCTGCTGGAACTGCAAAATCCACCAGTTGACAAGTTCTTTCTTTTTTGTTAATCAACACTAGGTCTGGTCTTCTTGCTGGGATAAGGTGATCCGTTTTTATTTCAAAGTCCCAGAGAATTTTATGTGTTTCGTTCTCAAGAACAGATTCTGGTTTATACCATTTTGTTGTACGGTCAAAATTTAATTTTTTGCATAATTCCCAGTGGATCACCTTCCCAAACCAGTCGTGTCTGGTTTTGTACTCCGGTTGAGCTAGTTTGTTACATTCGCATAGTACATGATTTACAGTCTCATCTCTATTACCGCATAATCTACATTTACTATTTTGTTGGGTCTTATCAATTTTTGCTTTGATATAGTTTATCAATTTTTGCTTTGATATTATTATTATTATTATTATATCATTATTATTATTATTATTATTATTATTATTATTATTGTTGTTGTTGTTGCTGCTGCTGCTGCTATAATATACAATATATTTTATACAATCTTTTACACTCTAATTCTTTAAACTACTGGTTCTCAACTCTTTGAGTGGAGGGCATGCACACTTTTAATTCTCCTCTTTCCAAGATTGTCTGATTCAAAAGATGCAACTTACAGGCTGAAGCAGAAGTAATAGGCCATTCAATAACAACATATACATTATTGACTGCATTGTTACTTCTGCCCACGTCCTATCGAATTTTAGAAATGCGTTGAAATGTTCAATAATCCAAAAGTTTTAATCTGACAATCAATGGTCCCAATTGACCCTTGAAACCTTGACCCTGGGTGTCCACAATAGTATTCTAAGGGTCTATAAATTCTTACTAGTAATGTTAGATAATCTATGCGGTTGCATAAGATTATCGTCAACCCCCAGTATTTCTGAGGGGATGACCCTTTTCATACCATGGCCGGGTCCTTCCATGGAAAATTACAGAA
>CM042176.1:44678340-44706577 GCA_023376005.1 Doryteuthis pealeii
TATATATATATATATATATATATATATATATATATATATATATTATATATATATATATATTATATATATATATATATATATATACAGACATTATATATATATATATATACTATATATATATATATATATATATATATATATATATATAGTCATCCACAGACACGTGTTTCAACTCATCAAAGCTCTTCAGTGTGGCTAGGCATTTGTAAGCTACCTACAGCCGGGAATGAAATCCGATCGTTCAGCATCAGTCAGACACCTAAGCCGCTATGCTATACTCACCCTCACGCCATATAGTGCTCCATCCCTTATATAAGAGAGCGATATATATATATATATATATATATATATATATATAAGGAAGGAATCTTAAATAAGTAGTTCGGATAGCGAACTGAAAGCAGTTAATCTCAGAATTAAAAAAAAACATCTGGGGATGCCGAAGACACGCAAAAGAATCATTCAGATCTTTGCAAATATTTGGGAATTAGTTTTTTTCTCTTTCACTTGTCGATTTATTTCTCCTTCCTTCTTTCCGATTTTTAGCTTCGCCTGGTTCTATGTGTTTCTCTGTCTCTGTCTGTCTCTCTCTCTCTCTGTTTCTCTGTTTCTGTCTCTCTCTGTCTGTCTGTCTCTCTTTCTCTCTGTATCTGTCTCTCTCTCTTTGTCTCTGTCTCTGCCTATGCCTCTTTCTATCTGTGTCTTTGTCTCTGTCTCTGTCTCTCTGTCTCTCTGTCTCTCTCCCCTCTCTCACTCTCTCTCTCTCTTTCTCTCTGTCTCTGTCTTCCTCTCTCTCTCTCACTTTCTCTCTGTCACTGTCTCTCTCTGTCACTGTGTCTCTCTCCTCTCTCTCTCTCTCTCTCTCCTCTCTCTCTGTCTCTCTGTGTGTCTGACTGTCTCTCTTTTCTGTCTCTCTCTGTCTCTGTCTCTCTGTCTCTGTCTCTTTCACTGTCTCTCTCTCTCTCTCTCTCTGTCTCTCCCTGTGTGTGTTCTCTCTCTCCCTGTCTCTCTCCCTGTCTCCTCTGTCTCCCTCCCCCTCCCTCTCTCTCTCTTCTCTGTCTCTCCCTGTGTCTGCCTGTCTCTCGGTTCCTCTCTCCCCCTCTCTCTCTTTTTTCTATGTCCTCTCTTTCACTCTCTCTCTCTCTCTCTCTCTCTCTCTCTCTGTGTCTCTCCCCAGTGTCTGCCTCTTTCTCCCTCTCTTTCTCTCTCTCTCTCTCTCTCTCTCTCTCTCTCTCTCTCACTCTCTCTCCGCTCTCTTCTCTGTGTGAAGCACTTTAAAAGATTCGTCACTGTTGACTAAACTGTCACCATTTAAACACCCGTTCAGTCTTTTTTTTCCTGTCTCCCTTTTTGATCGGAAAGATAATCCGCCTTTTTAAAAGATTACCCACGTGAATTCGACTTTTTTATGCATTAAAACAATGTCTTTAGTTGAAACACTTTTTTTTTTCGATATTTGTTTTAAATATCTTGTTTTGTTTTATTACTTTCTTTTTCTTTTATTCTTTCTTTGTCTTTTTTCTTTATTTGTTTGTTTATCATTTTTTTAAACATTTTTTTTTACAGTTTATTTTCTATTTGTTTTAAATTTCTTTGTTAATTTTTTCCTTTCTTATTTTTTTTTCTTTTTTCTTTGTATCTTGTTTTTGTTTTTGTCTTTTTTATTCTTTTTTAAACGTTTTGATTTTTTTGTTGTTTTCTGCAGAAACTCTTCGCTTATTTCTTACATCCGAGTTCTACTTTTTTTTTAAATATTTTTATTTTTTATTTTCTTCTCTGTTTTTTTTTTATAACTATTGGCGGATTGACTTGATTTTCTATTAAGTTATTATTTTTATATCAATTTTTATGTTAATTTTTGACGTTTTTTGTGTGTGGTTTCATTTGTACATATTATTTTTTAAACTTTTAATTTCCCTTTTTTTTTTCCCCTTTTTACTTTCTTTTTTATTTGTCTATTTTTATCTTGTCCTCTTTCTCCTTTTATTCTGCCCTGTCGGCGTTAGAATGCACCGACTGCACCTCTGCAGAGGGGTAAGACTCACCCAATGTGGCCACCTCTTGGCCGTGGGTGGCGACCCGTGATGCTTAAGGATAGAGTCCAGGTGGATGAGCAGTCCATGACATGCAATACTCCAATTTGGCCCTATCTTGGACTAGACGGGCAGTCAGAGAGGCCCCCTCCGATCAATCGGCTGGTCACGTCAAGCCCTAGCACCTATAGGATTTTCGCAACCCTATTGCCCTTATGGCAAGCCCCAACCCCTTTTTGTCATATGGGTGGTAGAAGGCGTTGGCTGCGGGTCTACATGTCCTGGGAATGACGTTAAACTCTATCTGATGTTGAGGTTCCGGTTTTGGAGGTTTGGGGAATGTGGAGCACCCCTTCATCACCATTGCTCCCTGGTCCACTCTGACACGGAGTGGTAGTACCTGTTAGGGTCCCATCTATGGGTTAAATAGAAAAATGTATTTATAAAAAAATTGTATTATCCATTAAGAATTGATTTATTTCACAACTTTATCGGCATTAAATGACCCACTGAGGTTGATATGCCGTAAAACAAAACAAACAAACAATTCTCCTTTTATTAAATATTTAATGTTTATTATTATTTTAGCATTTTGCGTATTTCTTATATTTTTGAATATTTCCTTTTTTTTCCTTAGTATTACATTAATGACTTTTTTATATTAACTTTTTTCTTGTCGTGTTTTTCTTTGTTTTCTTTGTAAATACTAGCAAAATAAAAAACACCTCCGGGTGATGTAAAAATAGATTTTTGAAACATAATGCCTGAGGGGCGGGAGTTAAAAATTCAATGTCAACAAGTTTGTACCCTAAGTAAGTAAAATCATCAAATTCATTAAAGGATTAAAAAATTAAACAATTTCAAATGTAAACTTTAAATATATATTAAAATAAAACAAACTATATATAGATATATAATACCAGTTATGTATTTATTAAAACTTGTTTTAAAAAACAATGAGGACTGTCTAATGCTGCCTGTTCAAATTTTGAGTGTATTTATTCTGTTATGACAATTTTGGGTAATGTGACGTAAGCAGTGACGTAGTTTTGTTACAGACAAAAACCGGAAGCGAATCTCCATTATTAATAGGTAGTTGTTTAAACTTTTAATATCATATGTTTTTTACTTTCTTTTCCTTTTCCTTTTTAATTTTATCTTTTCCTGTTTCTCCTTTTTTAGTATTTGTTAGTTTATTATTCTTGTAGAATACACCCCCACTAGGCTGGCTCAACACAAGGTCTTTTTTTATATCGGGATTTTTTGAAGGTGACACCGGATAGCCACTTCTAGTTTCCTATTGTTACATAATCTATGCATAGATTATTGTCAACCCCCCTGTATTTCTGAAGGGATGGCTCCTTTTTATATCACGGGCGGGACTTTCCATGGAATATTACAGAAAGCCCGCGAAATACGTGAAATTACGTGGGACCTGGTTGGCTCTCAGTTTCAGCTTGGACGTCAGGCTGAGAAGATGTACTGCCTTAGCTGGAGCTCACTGCATACGCGCGTTATGTTAGTTAGAGGAATATGTTTAGTTAAGTAAATAAAGGTTTAAATAAATAATATGGTTTTGTGGTTGATGAATGTCTTGGCAACAAGACTGATCTAGAAGAAGAAATGAATTAAGTGCGACCGACCACCAAGACGAAGTCCAGATGCTAGAAGATGAACGTAAGATACCAAAGATGAGCAGAAGAATAATAGAAGAAAAGAAAGGGTATAAAACACTATATAAGAATCAGGAAAAAAAAGGAAAAAAAGGAATTGTCATGGGTCAGGATTTAATTAGGATTACAGACAAAATATAACTAAAAACTAGACTTTTTAGAGCACCTCATGTTGTGTAATGGTTATCGAGTTAGATTAAAAAGTAGTAAGTTAAGTTTGCAGAGTAGCCTATTGTTGCAAGATGGGTATATTCCTGACTTTTGTGAGCTAGGACTACTAATAGAAGGAGGAGGAAGAAATGATGAAGGTTTAAAACAGGATAGACGATGGTTTGACCGTAGCGTGACCCCGAACGAAGAATTGAGTGGCAAGCGGAAGTCGGGTGTTGACCGCAAGCGGAAGTCGGGTGTTGACCGGAAGTCACGGGTGACGTGGGGGAAAAAAAAGAAAGGGTTCGTCCTCTTTTTGCGGCGGCGGTCGTAGGGTACGGACCTGACCTTGGGTCCCTCATGAGAGCCCAGTATTCTAGTAGTGTTCTCTCTCTCTCTTTCTCTTTGCCTTTCCTCCTCTCTGGTAGGAGCCCACTATACGAGCACGATCATAAAGGCTGGCAGTTGTGACGACATGTTTCTCGTGTTATAATTTTTATCGGCACCATTTCAGCACGGTGACTTTTGGAGTTTTAGTACCAAGAAAGAAAAAAGGACTACGGTACATATATCGTTTTAGTGCCGTGAATATTACAACGTAACACTATTGTCAGTATCAGCCAAACAGTAAGGAAGTCAATCCCCTTTTCACTAGTGCTAGACCAAGGACATTTTTTCTGAATTGGAGCGCCACATCTACCATCTCAGATCTCAGGTACTTTACTGCACAGATCATATTACTCAAGTTCTGCTACTCATTGACTGAGGTAGCGAGGACCGGTATCGAAACCAGAACCTTACGATTCCTAGGTGAATGCTCTACTGTCCAAAAATGTCCTTTTTCTTCCTTAGTATTACATTAATGACTTTTTTTATATTAACATTTTTCTTTCTCGGTGTCTTTTGGTTTTGTTTTCTTTGTACATATAGTTATTTAAACTTTTAATATCATAGATTGTTTTTTTTACTTTCTTTTTTTCTTTTCCTTTTTCTTTTTCTACTTTTGGCATTAAAACAATGTCTTTAATTAAGGTACTATTTTGTACTTATCTTAAATTTCTTTAGTATAATCTACGTTATTTGGAATATTGTCCTCATCTTCATTTTTATCTTTACAACATTTCGGCCGATGTGCCCTCCGACCTTCTTCAGGTATTTCTTGTCGGACTCGGGAACCTTCTTTTCGGACTCGGGAACCTTCTTTTCGGACTCAGGAACCTTCTTGTTGGACTCGGGAACCTTTTTTTCGGACTCGGGAACCTTCTGGTGCTAATCAGGAACCTTCTTGTCATAATCGGGAGCCATTACGACAAGAAGGAGGCCACATTGGTCGAAACGTTGTACAGATAAAAATGAAGATGAGGACAATATTCCGAATAACACAGATAATGCTAATCATCAAGCTTCATCTCAAACATTCAGAGAAATATTAAATTTCTTTGTTATTTTTAAAAACTTTTTCTTTTTTTTTTCTCTTCTTTCTTTGTTATTTTTTTTTCTTGCCATATTTTAAAACATTCTTTTGTCAGTTGAGACACTTTAAAAAAATATTGTTTTAAATTTTTTTTCTATTCATTATTTTTTTCTTTCTTTTCTCAACTTTAATTTTTTTTTTTTTTCTTGCCATATTTAATTTTTTTTTTTTTTTTGCAGTTGAGGTACTTTTTAAAGAACTTGATTTAAATTTCTTCGGTATCTTAAAACTTTTTAACTTTCTTTTTCTTTTCTTTTTTTCTTTGTTTTTTCTTTTGTATTATTTCTTGTCATTTTTTAAAATCATTTTGTTTTGTTTTTGCAGTTGATGCATTTTTTGTATATGTTTTAAATGTTTTTTGTTTTGTTTTACTATTTTATTTATCTTTCTTTTGTTTTTTTCTTTTATTTTTGTTTTGTTTCTTGTCCTTATTAAAAAAAATTTTTTTCTGTTTTTTGCAATTGAAGCACCATTATATTAACAAAGTCCCTGAAGAAGATCTACTAAACAGATTGAAACACTGCAGTGTTGGCAGAATAAATATCACTCATTTTATTTGAACCTCTGTGTTTTCAATTTTAGAGGTGACAGTTCAATTAGTCTCCCCGAGGGAACTCTACCGGGTTTGAGTAGTCATCCACTTACAGTATTTCAACGTTTACGCCTCATCAGTGTGGCTAGACCTAACAGCTACATCGAGCCGGTAGCGAAACCCGACTGAATTTTCACTCCTTATCGTCTCGGCCGTCAGTAAGAAGCGAACATTTAACTGATACATACTTCCGTAGAAATAATAATAATAATAATAATAATAATAATATATATATATATATATATATATATATATATATATATATATATGTGTGTGTGTGTGTGTGTGTGTGTGTGTGTTATTTGGGAAAAGGTGACTTACCGGTGAAGATGGTCACAATGGTTACTTGATGCAAAATTCAGAGTGGTAAGACAGCGATATAAGAAATAAAAAGTGCTCAAAACGTTAGTAGAGCAAATTTATTGTAATACAGGTACAAGTGATAACCTACTCGAGTTTCACCATAAGGATCTTCAGGGTTAAATCCACTGGATTAATCAAGATATTGATTAATTGAAGTCGATTACACGTATGTGTCTTTCGCGATAAACGGTTCGTTACTGGATAGCATTCGACGAACGCTGTTTTCAAATTCAAAAGTTTAAAAAAGCGGAAGTTGTTTTGAAATCTAAAAACACAACTTCCGCTTTTTTGAACATTTGAATTTCAAAACACCGTTCGTCAAAAGACAGGCACGTGTAATCGACTGCAATTAATCAATGTCTTGATTAATCCAGTGAAATTAACCCTGAAGATCCTTATGGTTAAAATCGAGTAGGTTATTACTGGTACCTGTATTATATATATATATATATATATAATATATATATATATATATATATATATTATAGAGAGAGAGAGAGAGAGAGATAGATAGATACATATACATATACATATACATATATTTTAAAGTTACGTTAATCAAAAACACCTTTATTTAGCAATTATTTTTTGAAGTGTTCCATATACTGAAATATTTTCCAAGTTTTTTGTTTTTTAAATGATTTCATCGTCAATCGGTTCTTCATAAATCATTATTTTTCTAGAAATTTTTATCAGTTGAAATTTCTAAAATCTTTTGTTGTCAAAACTTTGAATTTTTCCTTTGTATGAATTTTTAAAATATCGAATCCATTATTTTTTCTATTCTATTTAGAATTATCTCAAGTTTGAAATTGGAAGACACTGAGAACAGCAAAAATATACAACTGCGCAGTAAATATATATATATTATTACAACAGTAATCTCAGATGTGCTTCGACCAATTGAGAACACACTGGAGTAGGCATATAGAATATCACACGAACCATTGATAAAATATGTTTTTGTTCACATTTATTTTCTATGTTGGAAGCTACAACTCCCCGATGACCTTTAGCACATTAGGTACTTCCTTTCTGCAGTATATATATATATATATATATATATATATATATATATATATATATATATATATATGGTACTACTATGTGAACATAGCGTAAGTAGTTAATCCAATAGGGCTCAATATATTTGTGAATATAGAGCATTAATAGTCGTAGAAGTTGTTTCCCGATCGCAGTTTCGTGTTACTCCAACACCTTCATCAGGGGATTTGTAGCTTCCAACATAGAAAATAAATGTGACAAAAACATATTTTATCAATTGGTTCGTGTGATATTCTATACTGCCTAAACTTCCGTGTGTTCTCATTGTCGAGCACATCTGAGATTACGTTGTTAATATATAATATTACTGCGCAGTTGTATATTTTTGCTGTTCCATGTCTTCGCATTTCAAACTTGAGATAATTCTAAATAGAATAGAAAAAATAATGGATTCGATATTTTAAAAATTCATCAGGAAAAATTCAAAAGTTTTGACAGACAAATAGATTTTAGAATTTCAACTGATATAAAAATTTCTAAGAAAAAGATATGATTTTATGAAGTAACCGATTTGACGATGAAATCATTTAAAAAAACAAAAAACTTGGAAATATTTTCAAGTATGATGGAGACACTTCAAAAATAATTGCTAAATAAAGGTGTTTTTGAATTAACGTAACTTTAAAATACATGGTATAGTATATGTATATGTATCCCTATCTATTCGATCTTTCTCTCTCCTCCTCTATATATATATTTTATATATACGATAGATATATTATATATATATATTATATAATATATAGTAATACACAGGTACCAGTAATAACCTACTCGATTTTAAACCATAAGGACTCAGGGTTATTCACTGGATTAATCAGACAATTGATTAATTGCAGTCGATTACACGGCCTGTCTTTTTGACAAGAACGGTGTTTGAAATTCCAAATGTTCAAAAAAGCGGAAGTTGTGTTTTTACGATTTCAAAACAACTTCGCCTTTTTAAACTTTTGAAATTGAAACAGCGTTCGTCGATGCTATCCAGTAACGAACCGTTTATCGCGAAGACCACATACGTGTAATCGACTTCAATTCAATCAATATCTTGAATTGATCCGTGGATTTAAACCCTGAGATCCTTATGTGAAACTCGAGTAGGTTATCAACTTGTACCTTGTATTACAATAAATTTGCTCTACTAAACGTTTTGAGCACTTTTTTTTTTCTTATATCGCTGTCTACCACTCGAATTTTGCATGCAAGTAACATTGTGAACATCTCACCGGTAAAGGTCACCTTTTCTCCAAATTAACACACGCCATCACACACAGCACACACACACACACATATATATATATATTATATTATATATATATATATATATATATTATTATTATTATTATTATTATTATTATTATTTCTACGGAAGTAATGTATCAGTAAATGTTCGCTTCTATACTGACGGCCGACGCCACCGATAAGGAGTGAAAAATTCAGCGGTTTCGCTACCGGCTCGATGTAGCTGTTAGTCTAGCCACACTGGATGAGGTCGTAAACGTTGAAATATCTGTAAGTGATGAACTACTCAACCCGTAGAGTTCCTCGGGGAGACAATTGAACCTGCACTCTAAAATGAAAACACAGAGGTTCAAAATATAAATGAGATATTTAATTCTGCCAACTGCAGTGTTCAATCTGTAGTAGATCTTCTTCAGGGCTTGTTAATATAATGGTGGCTTCATTGCAAAAAACAGAAAAAATTTTTTTAATAAGGACAAGAAAAAAACAAAAATAAAAGAAACAAAAGAAAGAAATAAAAATAGTAAAAGCAAAACAAAAAACATTTAAAACAATACAAAAAAGTCATCAACGCAAAAACACAAAATAGATTTTAAAAAATGACAAGAAAAATATAAAACAAAAAGAAAAAAACAAAGAAAAAAGACGAAAAGAAGTTAAAAAGTTTTTAAGATACCGAAGAAAATTTAAATCCAAAGTTCCTTTAAAAGTACCTCAACTGCAAAAAAAAAAAAAATTAAATATGGCAGAAAAAAAAAATTAAAGTTTGAGAAAAGAAAAGAAAAAATAAATGAATAGAAAAAAAATTAAAAACAGATATTTTTTAAAAGTGTCTCAACTGACAAAGAATGTTTTAAAATATGCAAGAAAAAAAATAACAAAGAAGAAGAGAAAAAAAAAGAAAAAGTTTTAAAAATAACAAAGAATTAAATATTTCTCTGAATGTTTTGTAGATTGAAGGCTTGATGATTAGCAGTTATCTGTGTTATTGACGAATAATTGTCCTCATCTTCATTTTTATCTGTACAACGTTTCGACCAATGTGGCCTCACTTCTTGTGTAATGGCTCCCGAATTAGATGACAAGAGAGGTGTCCTGATTAGGCACCAGAAGGTTCGCCGAGTCCGACAAAAAGGTTACCCGAGTCCAACAAAGAAGGTACCTGAGTCCGAAAAGAAGGTTCCCGAGTCCCGAAAAGAAGGTTCCCGAGTCCGACAAGAAATACTGAAGAGAGGTCGGAGGGCACATCGGCCGAACATGTTGTAAAGATAAAAATGAAGAAGGACAAATATTCCAAATAACGTAGATATAACTAAAGAATTTAAGATAAGTACAAAATAGTACCTTATTAAAGACATTGTTTTAATGCAAAGTAGAAAAAGAAAAAGAAAAGAAAAAAAGAAAGTAAAAACAATCTATGATAATTAAAAGTTAAAATAAACTATATGTTAACAAAGGAAAACAACAACCAAAGAACACCGAGAAAGAAAAATGTTATATAAATAAAAGTCATATAATGTGAATACTGGAAGGAAGAAAAAGGACATTTTTGGACAGTAGAGCATTCACCTAGGAATCGTAAAGGTTCTGGTTTCGAATACCCGGTCCTCGCTACCTCAGTCAATGAGTGTCGACTTGAGTAATATGATCTGTGCAGTAAAGTGACCTGATGATCTGAGAATGTAGATGTGCGCTACCCATATTCAGAAAAATTCCTTGGTACTAGCACTAGTGAAAAGGGGATATTGACTGTCCTTTACTGTTTGGCTGATACTGACAATAGTGTTACGTTGTAACCATATTCACGCAAAACTAGAACGATATATGTACCGTATCCTTTTTTCTTTCTTGTACTAAACACTCCAAAAGTCCACCTTTGCTGGGGGTGTTGGTGTGCGGGGCGGGGGGGGTTGGGGCGGGGGGGGCTGTGGGGTGAGGGGGCGGGTGTATCAGGTGATGGGCGTGTTATGGGGGGCGGGGGGGGGCGGGGGAGGGGGGGTTGTGGGGGTTGCTGTGGTGTGGGTGGGGCTGGGGGGGGGGCGGGGGGGGGGGGGATGGGGGGTGGTTGGGGTGTGGGGGTGGGAGGGGTTTTGTGGGGTGGGGCGGTGGGGGGGGGGTATGGTGTTGGGGGGGGGGGGAGGGGGGGGTGAGCGTTGTTGGCGGTGGTCCAGAGTATGTATGTAATGGTTAAGTCGTTGGAAGGTGGATGGTGCGTGGGGCTGGGGGGGTGGGGGTGTGGGCGGCGGTCGGGCGGGAGCACCGTGCGGGCCGGCTTAGATAAGCGTGGTGAGGGCTGTGTCCTTGCGCGTGTGGTGGGAGCTTGGTTCGGGTGGCTGCGTAGCTTTCTCTCGTAGTGCTGCGGAGAATGGAGGAGAGAGATGGGATGCCAGTGATGTAGTGTTCGCAGGTCAGATATTTCCGGATGGTATGAGGGCCGTAGGGGAGAATGGCTGCACTTGAGGTCTTAGTTAAATGGGAGCGCGCTCTTTATGGCCTATGAGCGCGCTTTCATAACATCGTGCCGGGTGTGGACGGCGCTCGGGTATTATGCACTGGCTGTAAGACCCACTGTACATATTGGGGGGGGGGGGGGTAGTGCTGGGAGGTCTGGGGGGGAATGCGACGAGTTATGTTCGGTGGGGTGGGGCGGCGGCCATCGATGGGGGCTGAATGGTGCGATAAATTATACACGAAGACATTTCGTCACAACGCCAGCCTTAATGGATGTGCTCGTATAGTGGGCTCCTCCAGAGAGCGGAGGAAAAGCAAAGGAGAAAGAGAGAGAGAGAACACTACAGCTAGATATAACTTTGGGCTCTCATGAGGGACCCAAGGTCAGGTCCGTACCCTACGACCGCCGCCCTGCAAAAAGAGGGCGAAACACTTGCTTTTTATTTCCCCCACGTCCCTCCCGTGACTTCCAGAGGCTAACATGCCCGACTTGATCCGCTTGCGGTTCACACCCGACTTCCGCTTCGGCCAGCTCATGACTCGTTCGGGGTCACGCTACGGTCCAAACATCGTCTATCCTGTTTTAAACCTTCAATTTCATTTCTTCCTCCTCCTTCTATTAGTAAGTCCTAGCTCAAAAAGTCAGGAATATACCATCTTGCAACAATAAGGCTACTCTGCCAAACTTAACTTACTACTTTTTTAGAATCTAACTCGGATAACCATTTACATTCAACATGAGGTGCTCTAAGAAAGTCTAGTTTTTAGTTATATTTGTCTGTAAATGCCTAAATAAATCCGTGACCCAATTGACAATTCTTTTTTTCCGTTTTTTTTCCTATTCTTATATAGTGTTTTTAATACGCTTTCTTTCTTCTATTATTCTTTGCTCATCTTTGGTATCTTACGTTCATCTTCTAGCATCTGGACTTCGTTTGTGGGCGGTCGCACTTAAATTCATTATCTTCTTCTAGATCAGTCTTTGTTGCCAAGACATTCATCAACACAAAAGCCATATTATGTTATTTAAACCTTTATTACTTAACTAAACATATTCTCTAACTAAACATAACGCGCGTAATGCCAGTGAGCTCAGCTAAGGCAGTACATCTTCTAGCCTGACGTCAAGCTGAAATCTGAGAGCCCAACCAGGTCCACGTAATTTTCACGTATTTCGCGGGCTTTCTCTGTATATTCATGGAAGCTCCCGCCGTGATATAAAAGGAGCCATCGCTTCAGAAATACGGGGGTTGACAATAACGTAATGCATAGATTATGTAACTAATAGGAAACTAGAAGTGGCTTATCCGGTGTCACCTTCAAAATCCCGATATAAAAATGACCTTGTGTTGAGCCAGCCTAGTGGGGGTGGTATTCTACAGAATAATAAACTAACAAATCAAAAAGGAGAAACAGGAAAAGATAAAATTAAAAAGGAAAGGAAAAATGAAGTAAAGAAAAAATATAGATATTAAAAGTTTAAAACACACCTATTAATAATGTAGATTCGCTTCCGGTTTTTTGTCTGTAACAAACTACGTCACTGCTATACGTCACATTTACCCAAATTGTCACATAACAGAATAAAACACTCAGAAATTTGAACGGCCAGCATTAGAACAGCCATTGTTTTTAAAAACAATTTTATAAATCATAACTGGTATTGAATGATCTATATATAGTTTTGTTTTTATTTTAATATATATTTTAAAGTTTACCGATTTGAAAAGTTGGTTTAATTTTTTAATCCTTTAATGAATTTGGATATTTTACTACTTAGGGTACAAACTTGTTGATATTGAATTTTTACTCCGCTCCTCAGGCATTAGTCAAAAAAATGCTATTTTAATCACGCCGGGGGGTTTTTTATTTGCTAGTAATTTCAGCAAAAGAGAAAACAAAGGTGAAAACAGCGACACAAGAAAAAAGTTAATCATAAAAAAGTCATTAATGAGTAATACTAAGGAAAAGGAAATATTCAAAAATATACAGAATACGAAAATAAAATGCTTAAAATAAATAAACATTAATATTAATAAAAGGAGAATTGTTGTTTGTTTGTGTTAACGGCATATCCAAACCTCAAGTGGGCTCATTAATGCCGAAAAGTTGTGACATAAATCAATGTCTTAATGGATATAACAATTTTTAATAAAGTATCGATGTTTCTATTAACCATAAGATGGGACCTAACAGGTATACGCACTCCCGTGTCCGAGTGGGACCAGGGAGCAATGGGTGTGAAGGGTCTCCACATCCCCCAAACCTCCAAACAACGGAAACACTCAAAACAATCAAGAGTAGAGTTAACGTTCATTCCCAGGACATGTAGACACGCCAGCAACGCCTTCTACCACCCATATGACAAAAATGGAGGGTTGGGGCTTGCCGATAAAGGGCAATAGAGTTGGGCGAAAATCCTATAGGTGCTAGGGCTTCGACGTGACCAGCCGATTGACTTCGAGCGGGCCTCTCTGACTGAGCCCGTACGTAGCCAAGATAGGGCCAAATGGAAGTATTGCATGTCATGGACTGCTCATCTCCACCTGGACTCTATGCCTTTAACATCACGGGTCGCACCCACGGCACAAGAGGGGCCACATTGGTGAGTCTTACCCCTCTGCAGAGGTGCAGTCGGTGGCATTCTAAACGCCGCAAGGGCAGAATAAAAGGAGAAAGAGGACAAGATAAAAAGACAATAAAAAAGAAGTAAAGAAGGGGAAAAAGGGAAATTAAAAAGTTTTAAAATATAATGTACAATGAAACCACACACAAAAAACGTCAAAAATTAACATAAGAATTGATATAAAAAAATAATAACTTAATAGAAAATCAAGTCAATCCGCCAATAGTTATAAAAAAAAAACAGAGAAGAAAATAAAAAAATAAAAATATTTAAAAAGAAAGTAGAACTCGGATGTAGAATAAGCGAAGATTCTGCAGAACAACAAAAAATGCAAACGTTAAAAAAGAATAAAAAAGAAAAAACAACAAGATACAAAGAAAAAGAAAAAAAAATAAGAAAGAAAAAATTAACAAAGAAATTTAAAACAAATAGAAAATAAAACTGTAAAAAAAGATGTTAAAAAAATGATAAACAAACAATATAAAGAAAAAGACAAAGAAAGAAATAAAAAGAAAAAGGAAAGTAATAAAACCAAACAAGATATTTAAAACAAATATCGAAAAAAAGTGTTTCAACGTAAAGACATTGTTTTAATGCTAAAAAAGTCGAATTCGACGTGGTATCTTTTAAAAGGCGGATTATCTTCCGACAAAAAGGAGACAGGAAAAAAAGACGAACGGTGTTTAAATGGTGACAGTTTAGTCACAGTGAGAATCTTTTTTAAAAGGCTTCACACAGAGAGAGAGGCGAGAGAGAGTGGAGAGAGAGAGAGAGAGAGAGAAAGAGAGAGAGGAGAGAAAGAAGAAGGGAGAGAAGAAGGCGACACTGGGAGAGACACAGAGAGAGGAGAGAAGAGAGAGAGAGAGTGACAAGAGAGAGACATAGAGAAAACGAGAGAGAGGGGGAGAGAGAACCGAAGAGACAGGCAGACACAGGGAGAGACAGAAAAAGAGAGAGAGGGAGGCGGAGGGAGCAGAGGGAGACAGGGAAGAGACAGGCGAGAGAGAGGCACACACAGGGAGAACAGTAGAGAGAGAGAGAGAGAGACAGTGAAAGAGACAAGAGACAGAGAGACAAGCAGAGAGAGACAGAGAAAGGAAGACAGTCCAACACACAAGAGACCAGAGATGATAGAGAGAGAGAGAGAGAGAAGAGAGAGGGAGAGAGACACAGAGTGACAGAGAGAGACAGTACAGAGAGGAAAGTGAGAGAGAGAGAAGGAAGAAGAGAGCTCGAGGAGCGAAGCAGAGAGAGAGAGGTGAGAGAGGGGAGAGAGACAAGAGAGACAGAGAGACAGAGACAGAGACTAAGTACACAGATAGAAGAGGCATAGGGCCAGAGACAGGACAAAGAAGAGAGGACAGATATCGAGAAGAAAGGAGGACAGACAGACAAAGAGAGACAGAAAAGAACAAAGAGAGAAGACAGACAGAGACAGAGAAACACATAGAACAGGCGAAGTAAATCGGAAAGAAAGGAAGGAAATAAATCGACAAGTGAAAGAGAAAAAAACTAATTCCAATATTGCAAAGATCTGAGATCTTTTGGCGTGTCTTCGCATCCCCAGTGTTTTTTTTAATTCTGAGATTAACTGCTTTCAGTCGACTATCGCGAACTACTTATTTAAGATTCCTTCCTTATATATATATAGGTATATATATCATATATATTATATCCGTTCTCTTATAAAGGGATGGAGCACTATATGGCGTGAGGTGATATAGCATAGCGGCTTAGTGTCTGACTGATGCTGAACGACGGATTTCATTCCCGGCTGTAGGTACTTACACATGCTAGCCACACGAAGAGCTTTGATGGTTGAAACACGTGTCTGTGATGACATAATATATACTATACTATATAATTAATATATATATATATATAAGTAATATCTATATATTAGATGTCTGGTATTATATATAGATATATATAATATATATATATTATATATATATGGATGTTATATATGATATATGTATACTATATATATATATTATAATGGGCAGTATATTATATATTATAGTGTAGTAGATGTATATAATATAATATGTGTATAATGTAGTTGTATTTAATGTATATAAGTAATATATATAATATTATATATATATATATACTATAAGTAAAATGTGAGTCAGATCTTTGCCCGTGAAAAGAGCAACTAAGCGAAACTCTTAGTGGTATATAATCTGCACTTATTAGGTTTTACACTTTAGATATATAATATATATATTAAATATGTATATATATCTTATAGAAGAAGAAAAATTGTTCAAATTTTCTCTTGAAGCCTTTGGTGATATATTGGTTAGGAGGTATGATTAGAAGGCTATCAAATTGCAGGTAGAAAAATTACGGTAACAATGTGTTGTGCGTTAACCTGTATTTAATTCCTTGAATTTTCAAGATAACAGTCTCTTTTTGCATATAAGATCTAAGAACGGGCACTGAAGCCTAGTCTACAAGGTTAGAGCTGGCAATTTTCTATTATTAAATAGATGAGAGAGATTTCATACACTATGAGACGTGCTTTCAGTTCCGATCCGTACACTGCTCTGCCATGTGTGAGTATTGGCTTACCTCTAATAATCAACCTCCTAACAGCATATTTATAGATACGGATATTTTATGGATAATAATATATATATTATATGTGTTGTGTGGTGTGTGTGTGTGGTGTGTGTAGCTAAATCCAAAGTGACGGTAAGTAGGGATGATTCTATCTGCGAAATCATCGGGTCCATGTAGAAACATACTCGTAATGACTCTTGTAGTGCAAAACATGATATGTACTAGACTTGTTATGAATCTAAAGAGAGTAATGTATGATAATCAATAAACTAACTATATACATAAGCATAATTTAAACTTTTAGAAGAAGAGAAAACTAAACACCGTCATCCCGGTTATATTTCTATTTCAACCAGAAATCAAATGAGTTCTGGCTATTGAAGTTGTGGCATAATATAATTATATATATATAAAGGATTTTTTTGTCATTATTTTCCATGAGTGAGTTCGAAGCAATTAATTAAAATTAATAATAAATTTTTTTGAAGGCCGAATATGCACTATTTAATGTTTAAAAAACATATTTTCTTTTTTTTGTCCTTTTTTTTTTCATATTAGTTCCAATTTTCGAGCTAGTTCCTGATGATGAGCTTAGGCTCGAAAATTTGAACCTTAATATAAAAAAAAGGAATAAAAAAAAGAAATAAATGATGTTTTTTAAACATAAAATGTGCATTATTACGCTTCAAAAAGAATTTATTATACATATATATATATAATATATATTATAGTATTATAATGTGAAGATCAGGTAAAGTAAATGTTAATGGTAAAATTATTAAATTGATTGCGACTCGTTTTCGGTCAAGGATTTTTTCCTTGTATACCTAGTAATCTATTTAGTATTATTCTAAAATATAAAGTATAATAAAATAATATAATAGAGAACATAAAATTTGAGTATACAAAGAAAAAAAACGGTCATCTTCGCGAAAATATGGAAAGTCTGTGTTTTTTTTCTATACTCAATTTTTTAAGCGCCATTTAGGTTTCCTTTTTTTTTAGACCATCAAAATTGTCTCCTTTCAGTTTTTTGTTTTTGTTTTTTTTTTTTTTTGTCTAGTGGATTCCACTCCCTGCGTCACTTCTGTCAACTGATTCGCATCTTGAATTGAGTCTTAAAAAGTCACTTTCTAATTTTATTAATCCAGTAAGTTCTTTACCATCAATTGTTACTCGCCTGTTTCGTGTTGTTCCGATAACTTTCCCCTAAAATGATATATATGATATATATATAATCTTTATTATTGTATTCATATTAACTAGTAAAATGAAAAGTCTGTCTAACCATTGCTTTCTGTACACTTTTTATTCGTCGTCAGAGAACTTGACGTTTTGAAAAAATGGACAGTGTTTTTTAAACTTTGTCGTTTTACGTGATCCGTTTCGTTTCTTACTTTTTGGCTTCGCATTCACCGCATCATCTATTTGTCGTCAATTGGGTCTCGTTTTTATGATGGATTTAAATTTTCCGTTTTTATTCTTTATTTTTTAATAAATATATCTACTATCTATCTATCTATATATATATTAGTAGTATATATATATATATATAATATGATAACTATATATATATATTTACACTGGTACAAAATAACCTACTCGTGTTTCACCAAATGAGGAACTTCAGGGTTAAATCCACAGAAATTAATCAAGATATTGATTAATTACAGTGTAATTATATTGGTAATTAAGACGTTGAAAACAGTTCGTAGTTAATGAACGTACATGTCATGTTGAAAAGTTTGAAATGACAAACATGAATGTTGACGTATGATAAATATGGACGTTAACGTGGAATATTTAAACATTATAAAAACATAATAATAATTTATTTCTGTACACACTGTAAATACTAAATATACTTACTAATGTATTGAGCGCTTTGTTTTGTTATAACGCTGACTATGCCGTAAATACTTATACCATCAAATATTGAGACTACTCAATATTTTTTGTTACGGTAAGCCCTTTATATATAGTATATAATATATATAATATATAATATAGTATATAATATATATATACGTTGTTTATCCATTCAATATATGGGGACTTAAGCAATGCAATGATATTAGTCAATTAAGCCTGACGAGGGGGAAACAAGGAAGAATTGCTGTTTGCAAATTATCCAAACTTGTGCACCAGAGCAGACGACCAACAGCACACATACATACATACAAAGGACACACACACCACACACACATATATAAATATTATAGTATATATAGTATATAATATATATATATTTTATGTATATGTATAGTATGTGATAAAAGTTCTAGCAGAAACGACAAAAAGGAAAAAACTGAACGAGTACCAATTTTACAGTCACATATATACTATATAATATATAATCATATATAGTATATATATATATATATGGTATAAATTAGACAGTCAAAAGTCTAATAATATATAGTATATATAGATTTCTAATGTATCTTATTATATATATATATGATATGATTATAATTAGTATATAATATATATAGATTTGACAAATTAAATATATAATATTATATTATATTATTAGGTATACTATTCTTAGATTTGACAATATAGATGATATATATATATATATATATATATATATATATATATATATATATAATTATATTAAGATTTTGACAATCTAATTAATATATATATACATATATATTATATAGATTTTGAAATATATACTATATATATATATATATATATTATATATATAATTATATATAATATTAGACGTCAAGTTGAGTACCTCGATCTCAGTTCATTTCCTTTTTGAGTTTCCGCTAAACTTATAACGTTATACATACTAGTATATATTTATATATATTAATATTAGTATATATATATATATATGTGTGTGGTATGTGTGTGTAATGTATTATATATGGTGTGTGTGTTGTGTGTGTATGTGTATGTTATGGTCTTCTGTCTGTGTCTGCCACAAGTTTGGATATTTGCAAATAAGCAAACTCTTCCTTGTTTCCCCCCTCGTCAGCTTAGATGACTAAATGATCAGTGATTGCTTAAGTCCCCTAAAGTATATTTGCCATCATATGTCTCTCCTCTCTCTCTCTCTCTCTCTCTCTCTCTCTCTCTCTCTCTCCTTCTCTCTCTCTCTCTCTCTTCCCAGGTCAGTCTATTTGCTCACTGTGTGCTTGCTGAGGTTACAAACCCTTGCCAACCACCAAATTGATTAGTTTTTTCCGCCGTTTGACATTGGCTTTCCGTCCTTTAATCTGCAGTCTTTTGCGATTGCGTCCATGCATTTAATTTATCCCCGCCATTTTCGGTTTTTCTTTTTTTCCTTTATATATATTCCATTGTCAGCCAAAATGAAACAAATCTTCTAGTGACAATGGAGTTAAAACTTTGTTATCTCGCGCGATTGAATACAATGTCCTTTCACCGTTCATTGATTAAAATTTTTTTGAGTATCCAGCCACGTAATTCGGGGCTATTTGGAAGGCCATGTTTGTTTGTTGTGGTCTTTCTTTGTTTCTTTTTTCTGTCTTCGTCCGCTTTTCAAAAGTATTTTATTATACAAAGGTTGGTTGGTTGGTGGATTTCACAACATGGCAACGCGATGAATATAAGAAACAAATATGATTCCATTTATGTACCGTAAGATACTATATAGAAAGAATATTTACTGTTGCATATCGGCTCCGATAGCAAGCCAACTTGAATCGTATCTTCAAGCTGCCACCCTGTGGTACGTGCTGCCAGTATGATATTTTGCTTCTAAAATAAAACTTCACAAGAATTGTGAACCCTTAAAAAGGGACCGACAGTCATGTGAGCCAATTAAAATCCTCACCCTACCTTATTTCATTCTTATTTACCTCTTTACGGCCTTCCACTGGAAACAGGGTTCGCACCCTCTAAATAATTAATTGATTATTAAGTCTATTTTTCTGTTTTTTCAATTAGTTTTTACTTTTGCGCTACGAATCGAATGTAAATTCACGTTAGATTTGAATTTCTATGATAACCATTACACCATGCGTCTTCTATTTTGAACATATCTATCATATAAACAACACCGTCGGTCAATATAATTTTATTAATTTAAGCACGGAACCACATCAATTGACAAAGTTTTTTATTTAGCTAATTTCTAAAATATTATGAGAGCAATAACTTATAAATGTTACGATTTTATTTTTAAATTCTATTTCTTGTCGTCTTTAGTATTTCTGATCGTCTTTTTATAATTAAGTGATCTTGGCTTGTCTGAAATCTCTGGAGGTCTGGACTTTCTTGGGAGCTTCGGGTCTGGTTTTCCTGTAGGGATTCTCCTTATCAGAAGCCCTGTGTATTGTTAGTTTTTAGGTATTAAAACACAAACTTCGATTTACTTATTGATCTTATTTCATTGTAAATCCCAACCAGACAAGCTGCTAACTAACATAGCGCGCATACAGAAGTGATGTCGCAGTTCAGGCAGTCACATCTTCAACTGCCTGACGTCCACAACTGCAAACTGGGGACCGGAAACAGGTCCCTACTGAACTTCACGTATTTTGGCGGCTCTGTAGAATTTTCATGGAAGGACCCGGCATGGTATGAAAAGGGTCATTCCCGCTCAGCAATACTGGGGGTTGACGATAATCTTTATGCAACCGCATAAGATTATCCTAACATTACTGTTAGAAATTTAATAGACCCCTAGAATAGCTAATTGTGACCACCAGGGTACAAGTTTCGAAGGGTCAATTGGGACCTAGATTGTCAAGATTAAAAACTCTTGATTATGAACATTTAAACAGCGATTTCTAATTCGATAGGAACGTGGGCAAGTAGACATCAGTCAATAATGCAATTTGTTATTGAATGGCCCATTACTTATGCTTCAGCCTGTTACGTTTGCATCTTTTGAATCAACGATCTTTGAATATAGGAGAATTAAAGTGTTCATATTCACAGAAGTTTGAGAATGCAGTGCTTTAAAGTAATTAGGAGGGTAAAAATTGTATACGATATATTGTATATTATAGCACAGCAGCGCAGCAAGCAGATAAAAATAATAATGATGAAATAAATAATAATAATTAAAGCAAGAATGAGTAGCTATAATGCGAGATTGACCGAACAAAATAGTAATGGGAGATTATGCAGGGAAAAGAAGATGAGACTGGTAAACCATGTACTTGATGCGAAAATGAGTAGCAAACTATGCAAAAGTGAGGAGTACAAAAACCGACACACTGGGTTGAGGTGATCCAGCTGGGAATCGTATGTCAAAATATTAACATGTTGACGCCTACAACAAAATGTATGGAACCAGAATCTGTTCTGAGAACTGAAACCTAAAATATTTAATAAAACGGGACACCTTATTCACCAGCAGAACCAGCGATGATTGGACATTATCACTGATGGAGTTTGCTAGTTCTCAGCAGAGTCACAGGGGAAGCCTAAACGGACATGAACAATGGACAAATATCTGGATCTGCCAGAGAACGTGAAAAATGTTTGGAATATGAAAGTGAAAGTGGCTACCAAGTTGTAGTTGTGCATGTGGAACGCCAAAGGATTGGAAAAGGGCTTTGGAAAGTTTGGAAATCAGAGAAGGATTGATTACATCATCAGCACACTGACAACTGCATGCCTTCTGGCTCAGGAATACAAGAAGAGTCCCGTGGAGACCTGAGGAGAATTGCTTGATCACCCTCTAGAACTCCATGTAAAGACCTATGAGTTTTTTTATGAAAGAACTCAAAAGGTAGTAGAATAATAATAATAAATAGAGATGAATAATCATTATTATAATGGAGATTTGTGTGTTTTTGGCTTGTCTGTAACGAAACTATATTCCTACTGCAGTCAAATTCTTCTTAGTTATTGAGATCACTTCTCCATGAATTTATTTTTATCTAAACCCTCAATTATTAATAAATTGTTCTTACATGATAATACGTTAACATATCTAATAACTGACGAACAGCATTATATTTAATAGTACACAAATAGCGGTTACAAGTGTGAATGGAAGCTAATTCGCATAATATATTAAAATCGAATTTAATAATTAGTCTTAGTAATTATTGATTTCTAAGGTGTTGGTTTTTAAATTTAACGGAATATAAGCAAAATACTCTCATGAATTTGAATGAAAATCCATTAACAAGATATAACTGTCATTTTATTCTGTAGGTTCCTCTTGATAAAACTTAAAATACGTTAAATTAAGAAAGAAATAACAAGAGAAGACAAGAGTGATGGAAGAGAAGTTTCAGTTGTTCCATTTTGTATATTATACATCTCTGTTTCAAATCATTATTATCGTCCCTATGTTTCAAATCCTTTTTAGGTCTGTATTCTTATTAGTTTCATTGGTACTAATTTAATACAATATTTTATTACATTAAATCTTAAAATACTTGCACGCCGGAGGGTGCATTTTTGATTTATTATAATAAGTAATGAAATAATATAACTAAAATGAACTGGTGTGATCTTACCACAGCCATGATCATTTGAGTTATAGGCGATGTTTGATAGTGTTATACTTAGTGGACCCGAAAATCTATGAACCTAGCAACTGAGAACACACTGTTATACAATATGAATTGATGTAAATTGTCCAGTAATTCTTGAATTGTCCTTTTTTCTGAACTCACTGGTCCAGTTCTATTGATATTTGTTAGCAGATAAAATTTGTTACTATTTTTGAAGCTATATTTGTTTTCTTTTCTTCTTTTCTTTCTTCTTTCTTTCTCTCTTTTTTCTTATCTTTCTTTTTTCTCACCGATTTTCTAAGGTTTCTTCTTTACACTAAGGTTTGTTGGTTTGTTGGTTCTTAGATTGTGTACAGCAATGACAACCCCTTCGTTGGGTATTCAATGCGTGAAACATTGTTTTTCATTAATATTTTTATTTCTGTCTTTAGTCCGTTTTTCATAGGGGTTTTCTTTAAACTACAAAGGGTGGTTGTTTGGTTGGTTGGTGGTTGATCGTTAACAGTATGTCAACCCTTGTTGGTTTATTTCATGCTGAGGATTATTGTTTTTTTTTATTCAATTCCTAGTTAGGTATTTACTTTTTTTCGATCAACATAGTTGGTTTGGTTGGGGGTTGGTCTTTTATGCATTATCTCAACCCTTGTTGTTTATTCATGCTAAGGACGTTGCTTTTTCATTTTTAATACTTTTCTTCTTTCTTCTGTATTTATCCGCTTTCATTAAAGATTTGTTCTTTAACTACAAGATTGGTTGATTTGGTTGTTTTTCCGATTCAACCCTTGCCTGGTTTTTTCATGCGAGATATTGTGTTTTTATTAATTCATGTGGTTTTACTTTTTTGATCATAACTTGTTGGTTGGTTGGGGTTGGATCTTTATGGCATGTCAACCTTATGGTGTTAGATTATTTACTGCCATAAGAACTGCTTTGTTTTTCTAAACGTTTTTTGCGTGTCGGGGCATATCTATTATTTCTTTAAACAGACTCATTTCTATTTCCTATTTAATTCCATAGATGGGACTTCTAACAGGTATTCAAACTCCGGTTCATGTGAGACCTGGGGAGTAATGGCAGGGGGGTTCCTACCTAGAGGATCTGAATAAATGTCTACATAGTCGAAATTTATAGTATTATACCTTTAAGCAACCGCTGTCCGCCACGACAGGATGCGACACAGTCAATATTTAACGGTTAGAATTTATCAGAGATTCTTCTCCCTAGACCGTTGCCTAACCAAGGTTAAAGAGCCCAGTCTGCCCTACAATTATCCTAGCTGGAGGGAGAGTGGATCATACCTTTGCCCGCACAGGCTATTAGGCGGCTAAAGTGAAATGCAATAGCACGTCACAGTGATTTTGAACTCGGGCGACGAGTCCATTTCCCATGACTTTAAACCATTACACACGCGCTTCGATATTTATATATACGACTGAAATACAACAAAGAGCAGAACCACACTGATTTATTGGTCATTAAGAACAAACAAGAAAAAAGAATTATTTATAAATACAGTCCATTGGCCTATTGTATCAAAATCTTGCTTGATTGCTAAAAGAGTCAGGTTGTTGGTGGTTTTAGATTACGGTATATCAACCCTTGTTGGGTAATTTTATTGCTGGGTCATCGTGTCCATTAATTCATTGTTCTTTCTTTCTTTCTTTCTTTCTTTATCCGCCTTTTCGTAAAAGGTTTTATTTAAACTACAAGGTTGGTTGGTTGGTTAGAATTTTACGGTAATCAACCCTTGTTGGGTTATTTTTTTGCTGAGGTTCATTGTGTCCATTAAATTCTTTTTTCTTTCCTTCTGTCATTATCCGCTTTTCATTAACGTTTTTAATCTAAACTACAAAGTGTGATGTAGATTTACGCACGACACCCTTGTTGGTTTATTCATGCTGAGAAACTTTTTGTTTTTATTAATTGTTCGTTGGGGTTATGTTTACTTTTTTTTATTAACGTGGAGTTGGGACGCTGACCTCTGGCCGATGGGGGGTTAGACGGTTGTATGGAACAAGTTATCCCTCCAGACAACACTTAACCCTCTTAGATTTAAAAGGCATTAGGGCTGAAGTTTATTGCCCAGTCCTGAAGCGTCGCCACTTGAGGAGATTGAGGATGGGATCTCTACGCAATTTTAAACACGACGCGCACTGATTTTAAATGCTAATGAGAAACTACGTTTGCATGGGTGGTCCACAAGTAACAAAAAGACCTTGTTCTAACACCAAAGTGTACTGTGAGATGATGATGTAAATAACTACAAAGATTGATGTGCGGGCTTGGTTGGTTGGATTGTACGGTATAATCAACCCTCGATCGGTTAATAATTGTCCATGCTGAAGCGACATATGTGGTTTTATTCTTTGATTGGTATTGGATGTTGTTTTTGAGTTTTAGCGTGCATAATCAACGCTCGGTAGGTCATTTAATGCCCGACAAAGGTTTGAATACTCAATCTCACGGGGAACTAGGTAGTACTCTGTGGTGGTAGTGAGCTGAAAAGAGTACTCAATTATTTTGATAAAACAGCATTTTTCTTTTAAGCCATAGATCTACATTGCCAACTATGAGCGAGATGCTGAGGTTGATCGCAGAGGACCCTCCCAGTGCAATGAATGCATCTGGGGGGAAGGTTGGCGAGAGATTGTCAATTTGGATACTCCGGCTGTAGCGCGACATGATGGATGATGATGAATGGATAGTGCGTTAAGTTTTTGTCATCGTGTGATTATTCTAGCTGAATATATATATATATAGATATATATATATATATATAATATATACAATATATAAATATATGTATACAAAGTAAATGTAAGATAGAATGATATAGTATATTGGTCTTATTATAATCGGAGATTGGGTGTGGTTTTTTGTCTGTAACCGAAACTATATTACTAATACGAAGTCACAATTAACATAGTTATTTTCCATCACATTCTCTGATTTTAGTTTATGTTAATCAATTCTTAATAAAATGCTTCAGCCTTTTTATTAGGTGTTGTCCATATCTACATTATAAATGCTTAGTTGGTAATTTATATAAACCAGCAATAGGCAGTTTGCAGTGTGAAACCGAGAAGGCTGAATTTGCATATTAAAATTAAAAATGTGATTTATTAAATATGTGCGTTGTATTATTTGATTTCTAACTGTTTGATTTGATTTTAATGAAGTATAAGCAAAAATTTTCCAATGAAATCTTAAACGAATCCAATTAACAAGAAAAATCAGTGTAATTTTATCATTTATTTCCTAATTTAACTAAATAAGTCTAAATAAGTAAAATTCAGCAATGAAAGACGGCAAGTATGGAAGAAGTAAGTTTCATTTCTATGTTTCTATTATAACCCATCTGTTTCAAATCTTTTACTGCGACTTCTTTATTAGACTTTCTAAAGATTTTAATACGAATTTAATTACATTTAAAACTAAATACTTGCACCTCGAAGGGTGACATATATTTTGCTAAGTATAGATATAATAGTACAAACTTATGTTGGTAAGATCCTGCGCGGTGAGAAAAGAAACAGCAATATTTTGATTGTAAAAATATACTACCGAAGCATTTTCGCGGGAAAAGAAAAGAATTCTGTTTGCGAAAAAAGAAAAGACAGACCTAATCGTACACAAAAAAAATCTATTAGGTCACATATTTTTGGCCAAATGAAAAACAATTTTATACCATATATTATATGAATATATGCATTATATATTGCATAACAAAACGCAGGCATGACTAAAGCTAATAAGTAAAAAGTGCTCACTAACCTAAGAAGACAAATAATAAAAGGATAAACTATGAGTCAGAAGCGAACTGACTCAAAGAGTTTTCGTCTTAATGCTACTTCAGGGCTAAGATCTGACTAAAGAGACTAGGAGCAAACGCATTAAATGATAACGTCACTTACCAACCGTGATTCAAATAAATCCACATCTCCCTAGTCCTGAAGAGCATAAGCGAAACGTTATTAGTAGGTTCGTCTGACTCTTGATTTATCTTATATATATATTATGATATATATATATATATATATGTATGTAGTATGTGCGTTAAATTTTTTTCCCGTATGTGTTTTTAGTGAAATACTTATTATAGTATGCTATATAATATATATATATAGTAAATATATACATTCGCCGATTATTATATATGATACAATATATATATGTATAGCATATATAACATACATAATATTTTTGTAATGCACTGATTGTGTATGAAATGTTTATGTTCTTTAAGTGTTTGCTCCGGTATGTGTTTTTTGTTAGCATAATATATATAGTATATATATATATAGTATTATAATATAATATAATATAATATGATAATAGTGATATAATATAGAAATGCATTAGCATTTTTCCCGCGTAGTAAACACAAGTTGGTAAGAGAGATTGCGTGATGATGGTTTCTTAAAGCCAAATTGGACGTGTTGGGACAGTTTCACCCAAGTTCTGGTCAAATCAAACTGAATGCTTCACTAAATGCGTCTTACCTACATTCATGACTTTGCAATCTATCCCTTCCCACTTAGTTTTCCCGCTCTATCTTTAGCCCCGAGTCTCCCACCCGGACTCACGCTCTCCTCTTTCCTAAATTAATCGTGTTCTCCATATATGAGTTATATAGTCATATTATATGTAGTCAGGTAGATATGTATTATATAGATATATATATAGTATAGTACATATATTAATATACATCTATATATATCAATATATATATACATATATATATAATACTCTATAATATAATATACATATAGTTATATAGTAATATTACATATATATATACGTATAGTATATATATACATATATTATACATATATATAATACTATACAGATAATATATATATCATATACTATAGTATTTCATACATATATATATCACACATATATACTACATGATATATATACATAGATTATACGTATATATATAATATAGTATAGAATAATTGTATTATATAATATATATTTGTGTGTGTCGTGTGGTGGTGTGTGTGATTGTGTGGTGTGTGTGATTGTGTTGTGTGTTTTGTTGTTGTTGTTTCGTGTTCAGTATAAGAAATAATGATTTGTATCCGTTAAGGCGATAAATGTGACGCATTTGAGATCTTTATTGACGCATAATTTTCTTTGTTTGGTTTATTGTTGTTTTTTTTCTCTCTCTCTTTTTTTTTTTATTTTCTTTCGCTTTTTCTTCCATTTCATTTCACCTCAAGAATGTCAGTCAAAATGTTTCCGCATTTTAACGGAAAAATCTTCAAGAAGGAATTTAAAAGGAACGACGTAGAGCCAAGACTAACCCTGAAGATTTTCATTTTAACCTGAGGTTCTTGAAATTCGCTAATAGACACACACGCACAACACACACACTGGCACACAACACACACAAGCTGGCAACACACACACACAACACACATATATATACTATATATTATATATATATATATTATAGTTATATTGTATTAGGGTTGATTAGAAGGCTATCACAATGCAGGTGTAAAGCAAAAAATAATAATACGGTAACATGGTA
>CM042176.1:44714177-44739177 GCA_023376005.1 Doryteuthis pealeii
ATATATATATACAAGGTGTGTCAAAACACTATTGAGATTTTTTTGTACGTTTTGGCACACCTGTATTCTGAAAAAGAAATTAACGTTCCATTCATGATTCATTTCTATCTTGTTTAAACTTGGTACTTTTTTACACAACTTGTATTCAGAAAGAAAATTAATGAATGCAACGTATTTTTTCAGAATACAAGGTGTGTCCAAAAGTAGAAAAATGTCGATGCTATTGACACACCACAACACACACACACACACACACACACACACAATATACATAATATATATATATATATATATATATAATATATTTATATATATGATGAAGGTGCTGCACTTAACTGGACGTGTGCTTTGGGCTTGATATGAACAGCCGATTGATCAGAGGGGGCCTCTTCGACCGCCCGTCTAGCCCAAGATAGGGCCAAAGGGGAGTATTGCAAACTGCTCATCCACTGGCGTTCTATCCTTAAGCATCACGGTTATCACCACAGCCAACAGGTGGCCCCCATTTGGGGAGTCTTATCCCTCTGCAGAGGTGCAGTTGGTGCATTCTAACGCCCACACCGACAGGGCGGCATACATACATACATACATACATACACACAACTGCCATTTATATGGTATAGATTATTTCAATATTATCTGCGTTATTTGGACTATTGTCCCCATCTTCATTGTTATTTGTACAACGTTTCGGCCGATATACCTTCTTCAGGTATTTCTTGTCGGACTCGGGAACCTTCACGGACTCGGGAACCTTCTCGGACTCGGGAACCTTCTTTCGAACTCGGGAACTTTCTTGTCGTATTTGGGAGCCATCACGGAACTTTGAACCTAACCCTTTATTTATTCCACGGGGGTATCCTGTTCTCATTCCGCTAACCATAGCTGGGGTAGGAGTTGTGTTAATTAATTATTTTTCTAACTGCTTTCACTCGGGATTGAACTCGGGTTCCAGAGATAGCTGTCACTTAGAACTGTCTTAACCTAACTGCCTTGTCCACTCGGCCATGTGTCCAATTGGAATAACGCAGATAATACTAATCTTCAAGCCTCATCTCAAACATTCAGAGAAATAGATTATTTCAATTATTTAAATATATCTCAAAATGTCATTTTTTTCAATTAACTTTAACTTTTAACATAAGACATTTTATAATTTAATAAAGATATACATTTCATTCAACTGTGGCATATGGAAATCTAATAAATTGCAATGGAGTTATCAGAATAATATAATTTTGCTACCATTCCTTTGACATTTCTTACCTGTTAGTGTGAATAAGTATTACGTAAATGGGTTTTGTATCTTAAAGAAACAAAAAAAAACACCCTATCAGTCGGCCTTAGGATACGTTGATTTTATTCACTGCAGAGAGGTAATCCAGTGACGCTGATAGATTTTTGATTTAGTGCGTCCTGGGACGCTTATATTTGCTTTGAATGAGCCCCTGGGAAAATGTATGGGTCCCAACTAAAGTTTCTTAATAGATTATAGGGTTTTTATTGATGATCTGGGGAACCAACTAAAGCCGTCTAACTCCTACCTTGTAACCTATCCTGTGTAATTCGTTTCTGAAACATCCATTGAAATGTATTTACAGTTAGTTTGAAATGGTGAAAGAAGAAAAAGGAAAAATCTGGGACGCATGAATATGATTTTACTGCGCCCTTTTAAATTTTTGTGCGTCAGTGACAAATCTCCACAAAACATAGGCGTCCAGAGGTAACTCTGAAACTCCTATTGGGAAACTGCGCGGTCGGATTTCTTTCCACAGCATCACAGTCATCAAATTTTACGCTTGAGCTGAATTTTAAATTTTAGAAATGAGAAAATGTTGTCATTTTGTAACCCTTTGCATCTAAAATATACATAACAAATTGTTACAGGATTTATGAGCAGTTATGAATTATGAACGTACCTGTAGCTAGAATTTTGAATTAGGGTCCCTTAACTTAAAAATGACGGGGTCCGTGGAAAGTTACTGGGATCGATAACAATGGCGACTTTCCAACTGACCTTCCGGTAGACGGTGTTGACATGGGAATGTTTTAGATCAGATGCGACACAGATTTCAGAGCGGGTGGACCTTAGGTCACCGCTTTGATGTCGTTTTTACCGCGGGGGAATCAAATGGGCTGGGAAGCATCTAAAATATACAAAAAAATGTTACATAATCTATTAACTGTTATGAATTATGAACGTTTTTAGCGTCTGAGGCGGTGCGCCACACCTACCATCAGTTCCTCACTTTACCGCACATATCCCTGTGCTACTCATACGCTGAGTTGGCGAGGACCGGTATCAAACCAGGAACCTTGAGGCTCCCAGCCGAACACTCTACTGGCTGAGCTAAAACGCCCTGTCGGTGGGGATTTGAATACACTGACTGCATCCCCCCGAAGAGGGGTAAGACTCCATCTCCAGAAAAATCATTACTTCAGGATGTGACACTAAACTGCATCTTATGTTGGGGCTCTATTCCTGGATATCTGCGGAATATGAATTATGCTTTCATCGCCATTACCCAATTACAAATAATCGCTTTTCTTTATTCCATTGTTGGGTAAAAAAAATAGTTATATATTTAAATATTATGGAATTCAAATGAGCAAACATTGACTACCCCCACTGTTTAAGTGAAAGTTTTCTTCGGGCTTAAAAGTTTGTTTTAGTTAAAACTAAAACAAACTAGACTGACTTCTGATTTAGGTCGGTAAAATTAAAACGGAAAGTTTTTTGCTGGTACCAAATGACAGTTTAACTGCAGTCTATGAATTAACATTTTGCGAATTTGGTTACGGTTTTAGGGGATTAAGGTTGTTTCTAATTACTTATGGCTTTAAAAAAATAAACTCTGTCTTTAGTCTTTTTATTTATGCAGAAAATAGTATCAATCAAATATATATCACTCCGATATTACAGTCTGAATAATACAAATAATTGTAATCTTTGTGGAGTTCCGTCATGGCCTTTTGCCTCAAAACATGCTTGCCGGTGACTGCTGAAAAAAAAACACCAGCTACGATTGAAGTCCGTAGCGGAAGCGGCGTGAAAAACAAAAACAACTAGGGTTTAGGGTTTTAGGATTTGGGGTTGGGGTTTAGGTGTAGTTTAATGGAAAATAAATAAACAATTTGGGCTCTGTTTTTTCTGAGTCACTCTGTATACAGGGTGACCCAGAAAAAACAGAACTTTGTAATAAAACAATTAATTTTAACTAGGGGGTTTAGGGTTAGGGTTGGGTTTTCAGTGGAAAATGCCCTAAGTTGGTTCTTTTTTTTTTTCAAGTGATACCGCTTCGGATGCAGGAAGCCAGGACGGAACTCCGCAAAGATTACAATTATTTGTATTATTCAGACTATTGTCCTCGTCTTCATTGTTATCTGTACAAAGTTTCGGCTGATGTGCCCTCCGGCCTTCTTCAGGTATTCCTTGTCGGACTCGGGAACCTTCTTGTAATTGGGAGCCATCACGGAACTTTGAACCCAACCCTTTATTAGGTCCACGGGGGTATCCTGTTCTCATTCCACTAACCATAGCTGGGGTACATGTGTTAAGCTGTGTTAATTATTATTCTATGTTACTGCTGTCCCTGACCAGGATTGAACCTGCAGTCAAGAGATAACTGGCATTTAGAACTGTCTTAATCTAACTCCTTTATCTACTAGGAATATGTGTTCAATTGGACAATCCAGTGTGAATTTTTTCTATTGCAAAAGTTACAATTTATTTTTGTAAAAACGGATTTTAAGTAGCCCTCTTGGCAGGCATCTTTGATCAAAATGGACGAAAAAAACGTTTTAAATATATCAAAAATAAATTATAATGTGTAATATTATTTTGCTTTTTACTGATGCTCATTATGTTACTACTTTTCGACTTAGACAAAATTTGACCTTAAATAATCAATTTAATAAATTTTAGTTCGTTTTTAAAACTGAAAAGCAGATGATATTTTGGCAGATCCTACTCTTTTCCCTAATCATCTAGAGAGAGCTTAATGGGTGACCCAACGGGTCACGTTTTGTCTAGTTATATATATATATAATATATATATATAATATATATATATATACTAGACAAAACGTGACCCGTATATATATATATATATACATATATATATTATTATTATTATTAGTAGTAGTAGTAGTAGTAGTAGCACAGGGATCTGTGTGGTAAAGTAAGGAGCTGATGGTAGGTGTGGCGCTCCACCTCAGACGCTAAAATAATCTCCTTGGTCTAGCGCTAGTGAAAAGGGGATAGACTCCCTCGCTGCATGGCTGATATCGACATTAGGCCGCCCCGACGACTTTACTTTTTTACTTATATATCAGCTACCATTTAGTTTCATGTTCATTTATACAAAGCAATCTATAGGCAGAAAAAGAAAGATTTAAGAAATTGAAAAAAATCGAAAAATATGGACAAGAGGGATTGTGAGTTGATGATTTGAAATTGCGTAGCTGTATGTCTGGGTCATTCGGTTATTTTTGTATCTAAATAAGTTAATGCATAAGTGCGGATGCATTTATTGCTCTATCACAGATATTGAGCACTCTCCTAATAATTTTGTATATATTGGTTTACTACTGTCTCATCATGTGATAGTATTAACCTTACACTGTCGTAGTAAATATATATATATATATATATATATATATATATATATATATATAGAGAGAGAGAGAGAGAGAGAGTCATCCACAGACACGTGTTTCGACTTATCAAGTCTCTTCAGTGTGGCTAGATTTGTAAGCTACCTACAGCCGGGATTGAAATCCGATCGGTTCACCATCAGTCGGACAGCTTAACCGCTAGGCTATAGTCACCCACAGAATGCGAAGGGGATTTTAACTGTTTTGATATACACATACTTATGTATGTAAAGGCCGCCATAGAGTGCTCCATCCCTTATATTGGATAGCTTTATATATATATGTGTGTGTGTGTGTATATGTGTGTATTCGTTATGAAAACTATGCAGACACCTAAGATGTGCCATTTATCCTAAAATCACAAAAAGAATTGGCTAATTATCAGACTTAATCAATTTTATTTATTTAAGTAATAGAAGGTGAAGTTCCTTAGAAAAAAATCGACGCGACATTTTGGAGACAGTGTTTTCTTTTAGGTGTCCCTCCCTTTAATTAATTTAATCAGTTTTTTAATTAATGAATATGTAATAGATTAGTTTTTCACATTTGAAAAAAAAAGTTGAGGTACTTTTTTAAAAACTTGTTTTAAATTTCTTCGGTATTTTAAAAAAATTTTTAATTCTTTTCTCTTTTCTTTTTTTTTTTGTTTTTTCTTTTGTATTATTTCTTGTCAATTTTTTAAAATCATTTTTTTTTTTTTTGCAGCTGACTGCATTTTTTTGTATACTGTTTTAAATGTTTTTTGGTTTTGTTTTACATTTTATTTATCTTTCTTTTGTTTTTCTTTGTTTATTTTTTGTTTTGTTTTGCTTGTCCTTATTTAAAATAAAAAAATTGTTTCTGTTTTTTGCAATTGAGGCACTTTTATTTACAAGTCCTGAAGAAGATCTACTAAACAGATTGAACACTGCAGTGTTGGCAGAATAAATATCACTATCATTTTTATTTGACCTGTGTGTTTCAATTTTTTAACTATATATCTATATATATATATATAATATATATTATATATGTTCGTGTGTGTGTGTATGTGTGTATGTTCATATACGCGTGTGTGCTATCGTGTGTAACTGTATATATATAATATATATATATATATATATTATATTATATATATAGTTAGCCACCGACACAGTGTTTTTCGACATTTATATCTCATCAGTGTGGCAGACTTAAAGCTTCTTATAGCCGTGAGCGGAATCCGGCTGAATTTTGGTCCGTCCGGCTCCGTAACGTCTCGGTGTAAGGTAACTTTCTGTAAGAGACGGACATTTAACCAATAGATACTTCCGTAGATGTATGTTTCCAATCACCAGAAAACTCAAGTCTGTAAACCAGAGATGAGCAATTCCTTGCACTTAGAGGTGACAGTTCAAATAGTCCCCTCTAGAGAGCTCTACCGGGTTTGAGGACCATTCAATAATCATCCACACACAGTATTTCAACGTTTACGCCTCATCAGTGTGGCTAGACCTAACAGCTACATCGAGCCGGTAGAGAAACAGGACTCAATTTTCGCTCCTTCGAGACGGCCGTCAGTAACATTTAACTGATACATACTTTCGTAGAAATCACAATATATATATATATATATATATATATAATATATATGTGTGTGTGGTGTGTGTGTGGTGTGTGTGTTATTTTTGGAAAAGGTGACTTACCGGTGAAGATGGTCACAATGGTTACTTGATGCAAAATTCAGAAAGGTAAGACAGCGATATAAGAAATAAAAAGTGCTCAATACGTTAGTAGAGCAAATTTATTGTAATACAGGTACAAGTGGTAATCTACTCGACTTTCACCATAAGGATCTTTAGGGTTTAATCCACTGGATTAACCAAGATATTCATTAATTGAAGTCGATTACACGTGTGTGTCTTTCGCGATAAACGGTTCGTTACGGGATACCATTCGACGAACGCTGTTTTCAAATACAAAAGTTTGAAAAAGCGGAAGTTGTTTTGAAATCTAAAAACACAACTTCCGCTTTTTTGAACATTTGAATTTCAAAACACCGTTCGTCAAAAGACACGCACGTGTAATCGACTGCAATTAATCAATGTCTTGATTAATCCAGTGAAATTAACCCTGAAGATCCTTATGGTTAAAATCGAGTAGGTTATTACTGGTACCTGTATTATAATATATATATATATATATATATATATATATATATATATATATATATAGAGAGAGAGAGAGATAGATAGATATACATATACATATACATATATTTTAAAGTTACGTTAATCAAAAACACCTTTATTCAGCAATTATTTTTTGAAGTTTTCCATATACTGAAATATTTTCCAAGTTTTTTGGTTTTTAAATGATTTCATCGTCAATCGGTTCTTCATAAATCATTATTTTTCTAGCAATTTTTATCAGTTGAAATTTCTAAAATCTTTTGTTGTCAAAACTTTGAATTTTTCCTTTGTATGAATTTTTAAAATATCGAATCCATTATTTTTTCTATTCTATTTAGAATTATCTCAAGTTTGAAATTGGAAGATATTGAGGACAGCAAAAACATACAACTGCGCAGTAATATATATATTATAACAACAGTAATCTCAGATGTGCTTCGACCAATTGAGAAAACACTGGAGTAGGCATATAGAATATCACACGAACCATTGATAAAATATGTTTTATTCACGCTTTATTTTCTATGTTGGAAGCTACGACTCCGCGATAACCTTTTAACACATTCGGCACTTCGTCTCTGTAATATATTATAATATATATATATATATATATTATATATATATATATATATATATTATATATATATATGGAGTAAATATGGGAATTAAATCCGACAATATAAAGAAAATTTGAAAAAAAACAAGTATTCCGAAATTGGGATGAATTTAATAATCGATGTTTAAAACATTTCGGTTACATTGAACCTTCATCAGGAAGTCTCTTTGGGTGAAGAAAATGATGGATGTTTTTATATGTGACAGGAGATGAAAATCTTTTTAGTTATGTAACTGTATTTGATCAGCGTTTTATTTTTGAAAGGCAAGTCGCGATCTACTCACGCGAAGGTGTCATGACGCGTGACGCCACTCGAAGAAATGCAAAAGACGAGAAAAAGTATTAATGGACTGATTATTTTTAAGAGAACATAGGGAAATAAAGTGGGAATGATAACTAAATAAATTATATATATTATATATATATATATTTATGGGTACTACTATGTGAACAGAGCGTAAGTTAATCCAATAGGGCTCAATATATTGTGAATATAGAGCATTAATAGTCGTAAAAGAAGTTATATCCCGACCGCGGTTTCGGTGTTACTCTAACACCTTCATCAGGGGGATTGAGTGGAATTTTTTTCGTTTTTTTTTTATAGCTAGACTGATATCTTTTTAATTCTTCCTCAATTTAAACTTGGTAGGCTGCTAGTTTGTAGTTGGGGTTAAATTCCTCCTATTTTGACCTACGTGGGTAGTAGTGCGCTGTAACATTATACTTTTATTACCCCTTACCACTATCTTCAACTTACTCTATTGACCTTTGTGGGGTCAGTCTGGAGTATGGCTATATATATATATATATATATATATATATATATATATATATATATATATATATATATATATATTTCCCGCCTAATTCATTATTAATTAATTAATTTTCAAAATTAGGGTACGACTCCAATTAAGCACTTTCTCCCCAAAAAATTGTCGGCAAAAAAGCCATTCCAAACAAACCCGTGTTTACATATATATATATATAATATATATATATATATATATATATAGTTAAAAGCGAGAAAATGAATCCGACAGTATGAGAATGAACAAAATGGAATGAAACACCAAACAATGCTGTTAAAGAGAAAACAATTTATAACATAATCATAGCTGATATTGATCAATATTTCGATTTTACAAAAATCTTCTTCAGAGCCCGTTTACTCCGTAAAAATATAAAAATAATAACAAATACCCTACATCCGTCCATACCTTTTTTACTTTATATATAAGAAAAACAAAATATAAAAAATAATTAATCACAAAAATAAAAATTATTTTTCTAAAAATCTTTTGAAAGCCAACTGTCATATTGTTTAATACCCATCCCCCTTTTTGAATAAGTTAAATTCGTCTAGTTGCCAGCATCTCAAAATCCGCTGCAATAAAATGTGACCGACAAAAAAGATATACATATCGTGTTCACCTACAAAAACACGGCGGGAAGGCCCACATTGGAAAATAATGTAACAACTTTCGTTTCTCTTTTTTGCAGAATCAAGGTTTTTTGTTTTTTTTTAACTTATTTGACGTTTATCTCCGATCACAAACACCACGGAGTAAACGGGCTCTGAAGAAGATTTTTGTAAAATCGAAATATAGATCAATATCAGCTATGATTATGTTATAAATTGTTTTCTCTTTAACAGCATTGTGTGGTGTTTTCATTCCATCTTGTTCATTCTCATATATATATATATATATAAAAAATAAAAGTAAAGTCGTCGGGGCGGCCTAATGTCGCAAGGAGATTATTTTAGCATCTGAGGTTGAGCGCCACACCTATAATCAGCTCCTTGCTTTACCGCACAGATCCCTGTGCTACTCATATGCTGAGTTGGCGAAGGCCGTTAACGAACTAGCCGAACGCTCTACCGACTGATATGCATATATTTATATATATATAGTCATCCATAGACACGTGGTTCCACTTATCAAGTCTCTTCAGTGTGGCTACACATTTGTAAGCTACCTACAGCTGGGATTGAAATCTGATCGGTTCAGTTTCAGTCAGACACCTTAACCAGGCTGTCATCACCCACAGAATGCGAAGAGGATTTTAACTGTTTTAATACACACATCGATTTGTATGTAAAGGCCGCGATGGTGTGTTCCGTCCCTTATAGAGGAGAGCGTTGGGTTTACGCTTTAGTTGGCGCTCGTCAGAAAAATCCTCCCCCAAAGTGCTCAACCCTAGGGGGATGGGGAGCATACATATATATATTGGTGTTTGTTGGGTTTATGATATTACGTCGGGATGGGTTTTTTTGTGATCTCGTTTTTCTTTAACTGTTTTTGTCTCCCAGAACACCGTATATTTAGCTCTTTCTTTGATTGATATACATTAGGCTGCTGCTTTTAAGTAGGCGGTGAAAAAGTTTTCATATATATAAATAAATTGATATTTGAATAGATAAATATATACATATATATACATATATGTGTTTGTGTGTGAGTATGAATAAATGTATATAATGAGTAAATCAATAAATAAAGATACATAGACACAAACACGCACACATTTACACACGCTCACACACATATTAGTTCTTCTCTCTCTCTCTCTCTCACTCTCTCTCTCTCTCTCTCTCTGTGTATATATCTCTCTGTATATCTCTCTCTCACACACACATACTCACACACATATACTCACACACATACATATATATTAACAGTGATTATTTTCCTTAATTATTGTCTTATATTTCTTTTTAATTCTTTGAAATAAAACACAGGCACCCACCCACACTCACTGACAACCCCCCCTATGTATATATATATATATATATATATATATATATATATATATATATATAAGAAAATGGAAGTGAATTCACCAGTATATAATTTTATAAGAAATAAAAAAACACCCGTTAATGCATCTTGCTTTAATTCTTATTTTATAAAATCACACACACACACACACACACACAAATATATATATATATATATATATATATATATATATATATATATATATATATATATGGAGAAAAGTAGACAAACACGGGATGTTGTGGAAACTTGATGTTTATTGTCGATGGTGCAACGTTTCGGTCTCTTATTAGACCATCTTCAGGACTTGAATATAGTTCTTACACCAATGATGGAAATTCTCAAAATGCTGAAAGCGGAAGGTCGTCAGTAGGGGGAAGTGTAGTTGGGGGTGGTTAGTGGATTCTTCTTCTCTGGAATGGGGAGTGCCGAAATGGTGAATGGTGGTACCACAGGTGTTAGATTGTGGGGATTGGTTAGCTAAATATGTGTATGTGTGTGTGTGTGTCTGTTTAATTGTTTTTGTTTATGTGTGATTGGAACTGGATTTGTCGTTAAGTTATATATGTGTTGTTGGTATGTTGGTGTGATTTTTTATTTATTATTTATTTTATTTTATTTTTATTTATTTTTTTTTGTAAGGGTTTGTAAGGGTAAGATTTGTTAAAATTGTAAGTGATAATCTTACCCTTACAAACCCTTACAAAAAAAAATAAACATCAAGTTTCCACAACATCCCGTGTTTGTCTACTTTTCTCCACATACTGTCGGATTAACCTCTCACATTTCTACCATATATTATATATATATATATATATATATATATATATATATATATATATTAAAAACACAAGCAACATGTTTTTTATTTTATAAAACTACACACACGCACACACACACATATTATTATTATTATTATTATTATTATTATTATTATTATTATTATTATTATTATATTATTAATGTATATTTCATCTATCCTTGTCTTGGATTTCTTTTTAAAATTTTTCCTTATTCAGAATAATTTTCCATAGAATTTTTTGAAATAATGAATACCTCGCAAATCGTTTCTTCATATATCATTATATCTCTTGGAATTTTCTCACTTGAAATTATTCATTCTTTTTTTCTTTGAAAAACATTAGTATTCTTTCCTTATAATATACATGAGCTATTGTATTATATGATTGTTTATAATAAAAAAATATCCAACTCATTTTATATTATTTCATTTGTGTTTCTTGATTTAAAAAAAATCTCCTTCATTTATAATACGTTCTTTTTTAACATATACGACTTAAGTTAAACGATTAAAGTTAAAGTTAAGTTGAACGATTTAAGTTAGAAAATTCTATAGTTTGTATTGTCTTCTGAAAGTATCTAACGTACAAGATGTGCACACGGAAAACTGCTCGGTCCATGTTATTTTTTGTGTATTAACTTCAAAAAGATTTACGTCAACTTTTTAAAAAAGACATGGGAGACTGCTCTGTGTGTGACTCGAAACCGTTACACTAGCTTGCCATTGCCGCATTCTTCGTTCGTTTTGAAACTTATTTATATTCCACTTTTTATTGACTTGTTACACGACACTATGAGGTTAAGTAAACAAACAAATGTGTTTATTTTTATATGGCTTTAAGCCGACAACCTTGCTGATGAGACCTAATAGGTCGAAATGTACATTCAGGGATTGATATTTTCTCGATTTGTTTAGCCTTACATTTAATATATATGCCTGCCTTAATTCATTAATTATTAACTAATTAATTTTCAAAATTAGGTATGACTTCAATTAAGCACATATCCTCCAAATATATATATATATATATATATATATATATATATATATATATATATATATATATATATGTTTACCTTTTTAAAGAAATGTCTATATAACACGCAAATACACATACACACACACATATATATTTACTTTTACTTTATCAAATAAATTTTTACACATATAATCACACTAACACACACACAAACAAACACACACACAAAACACACACACACACATATACCTATAAATAAAACAATATATACATACAATAAAACTACATATATATATATATATATATATATATATATATATATATATATATATATATATATATATATTATAACTTTATCAGAGAAATGCGTTGATCTGCAAATACAGGCGAAGGTCTTGGCTGAAAATTGTTTAAGAATGACACACACGAAACGACTCGATGGATGGCACACTGGGCCACCAATGACAACTGATCTTAAAAGCCCGCCTTTCACGTAAATCTTCGGCTGGATAATATAGAAACGGAAGTTCTTATAATGGCTGTGCTTGTCTGTACAGTTAGTTCACTTCCGGTTTTTTTTTTTCGCTATGGTAGGCACCAAAGTCAAAATCGCCTGACTAAAGACAATCTTTTTTCCCCTCCCGAACCAGTCATAGTTCATCCGAAAAGACGAGAAAGGATTCTTAATTGATCAGCGTGAAAGAAATAAACGCAAGGATTATTTGCTACTAAATTCATCGGTTAGACATGTAATCTTCAAATTACTTAGAACTGCGACGATTTGTTTGGATGAATCACGACTTACAAGGCGTTTCATGAACAATATACATATCAGAAATATCTAAAAGATATTATATAATAATTAACATATATATATATATATATATATATATATATATATTATATATATATATATATATATATATATATATATATATATGAGTATGAAAAGGTGGAATGAAAACATCACACAATGCTGTTAAAGAAGAGAACAATTTATAATATAATCATAGCTGATACTGATCAATATTTCGATTTTACAAAAATCTCATCAGAGCTCATCACTCCGTAGTTGTTTGGGTCGGAGAAGAATGAGCTCTGATGATGATTTTTGTAAAATCGAAATATTGATCAGTATCAGCTATGATTATATTATAAATTGTTCTCTTCTTTAACAGCATTGTGTGATGTTTTCATTCCACCTTTTCATACTCATATTGTCGGATTCATTTCCTTTCTTTTAACTTATATATATATATATATATATATATATATATATATATATTTGCTGAATTTTTTAAATATAAAAGTTTTTCATAAGCAATTACCCAGGTTTCAGGTTATTTCACCATCGTCAGGTTGCTACTGGTGTTTCTTTGAAGAGATTTTGTGTTGTTATATTTATGGATCGCAAATTACGTCGGTTGATTGTTGCGGACGCTCCTTATGTATTCGATTATATTTTTGAATTTTTTAAAGACGTAATTTGCGATCTATAAACATAACAACACAAAATCTCTTCAAAGAAACACCAGTAGCAACCTGACGATGGTAAAATAACCTGAAACCTGGGTAGTTGCTTATGAAAAACTTTTATATTTAAAAAATTCAACAAATAAATAAAGCTCCTACAAATTTCTGGTTGAGCACTGTGATTTCTTTGTTTCATCCCAAAACAAAATTTTAAATATATCTATCTATCTATCTATCTATCTCTCTCTCTCTCTCTCTCTCTATATATATATATATATATATATATATATATATATATATATATATATATATATGAAGAAAATGTTTTTAAAAATATAACAGACACAAGATGTTAAGATAAAAAAAGTGTATTATACATTGATACAATCTAAAAAGTTTATTATACATTGAGCTCTTTTTAGTGATTTAAAGATACACTGTATTTATGCATACTAGATCATACAATAATAATACAGTATATCTTTGAAATCACATATAGAACCATCCCTTACTACCAAGTTTTGGATACCTCTCATCTATATATATATATATATATATATATATATATATATATATATATTAATGAGTATGGTTGGCACTAGTATACTAGAAAAAGTAATAGTAATCCAACGTACAGTGTTATTAGAAGAGTGCTCAATATCTGTGATAGTGCGTTGATAGTTCAATGAAGTGACAAATAAAAGTTTTAGCTTTTATTTATTTATTTCGGAACGATATTTCAACCAATGGTTTCTCGCTGAAAGCATTCATAAGGTAAACGAAACGGTTCCTTTGAAAATGACAGAAATGACACGCACGACATCACATACATACGCACAAACAAAAATACGCACACACGCGCATGGACACAATCATATCATCACAGCTTCACGCATTTCCACGCCCACACGCATGACATCATACACATACGCACAAACAAAAATACGCAACGTACAAGCAAAAAAAACATTCCACATCACGTAAACACGCAAACAGGCTCTACCCTGTCGGCTGGGGCGTTAGAATGCACCGATTGCACCTCTGCAGAGGGGTAAGACTCCCCCAATGGGGCCACCTGTTGGCAGTGTGGCGACCCGTGATGCTTAAGGTGGATGAGCAATTCAAGACATGCAATACTCCACTTTGGCCCTATCTTGGGCTAGACAGGCGGTCGGAGAGGCCCCCTCCAATCAATCGGCTGGTCACGTCAAGACCTAGCACATATATGATTTTTCCAACCCTACCACCCTTATGGCAAGCCCCAACCCCTTTTTATCATATGGGTGCTAGAAGGCGGTGGCTGCGGGTCTACATGTCGTAGGAATGACGTTAAACTCTATCTGATGGTGGGGTTCCAGTTTTGGAGGTTTGGGGTATGTGCAGCACCCATTCATCACCATTGCTCCCTGGTCCACTCTGACCCGGAGTGGTAGTACCTGTTAGGGTCCCATTTTTGGGTTAAATAGAAAAATTTATTTATAAAAATTGTATTATCCATTAATTGATTTATTTCAAAACTTTATCGGCTTTAAATGACCCACTGAGGTTGATATGCCGTAAAACAAAACAAACAAACAAACAAACAAACAAACAAAGCAAACACGCAAACACGAGAATACAGTTTAAAAAAACACATTTGACCATTTACACCAGTTCTGTCATTTTCAAAGGAACCGTTTCGTTTACCTGATGAATGCTTTCAGCAAGAAACCATTGGTTGTAATATCGTTCCGAAATAAATAAATAAAAGCTAAAACTTTTATTTGTTACTTCATTGAACTATATATATATATATATATATATATATATATATATATATATATATATATATATATATATATATATATATTCTTGTTCTATTTATTGTTTGTCACCAGAGAGTTTCTCTTATGGTTCTATCCATTTATCTAATACTTCTCAGTACCCAACTTTTTTGTTTGGCGTTTAAAAATTCCTTTTCTGAATGTAAAAGTGGCTGTATTATAGATGTTGTTGTTGTTGTTGTTGTTTACTTTCCTTTCTTTCATTCGTTCTTTTTCTTCTGACACTTGTTATCAACTTTTACGGTGACGTCATGCATATTAAATGTTTTTTGGAAAAAATCGATAATCGACACGGATTGTTTGAAATTCTGATACACAGAAAAACACTTGGGAATAGCTGACAGGAATTGAGCGAGAAAATATATTTTAGAAAATTACTACGTGTGGAGTAGTTTTCAAAGAATGAGGCAAACAGAAGAGATAAAAAAAAAAGGAAAACAACTGTATGGATACTTCAAGCGAAAAACTAAGGAACCAACTACAAAAATGGGAAGAAAAACTAACTCTATGAATCCCTCCAACGACAAAACCACAAAAATAAAAAATGGCTATTTCAATCGAAAAACTAAGGACTTCGCCCTTCCGAAAAAAATTGAAAGGAAAACAACTGTATGAATACTTCAAGCGACAAATTAAGGAACTATGAAAATTGGAAGAAAAACAACTCTATGAATCCCTCCAACAACGAAACCACAAAAATCGAAAATGGCTATTTCAATCGACAAACTAAGAACTTCCCCCTTCCGAAAGAAATTGAAAGGAAAACAACTGTATGGATACTTCAAGCAACAAACTAAGGAATTATGAAAATTGGAAGAAAAACAACAATATGGATATTTCCAACTGACATACTAGGAAACCACAAAAATCAAAAATGGATACTTCAATCGACAAACTAAGGATTTCCCCCTCCGAGAAAATTAAAAGGAAAACAACTGTATGGATACTTCAAGCGACAAATTAAGGAAGTATGAAAATTGGAAGAAAAACAACTATATGGATCCCTCCAACGAAAATGCATATTTCAATCAACAAATTAAGCCCCCCCCCAAAAAAAAAAAAAAATTGAAAGGAAAACAACTGTACGGATAATTCAAGTGACAAATCAAGGAACAAAAATAGGGATGAAGACAAATGTATGGATATTTCAAATGATGAAATAAGGAACTCCCCTAAAATTGGAAGAAAAAGCTCTATGGATTTCTCCAACGACTTAATAGGGAACCACAAAATTCGAAAATGCGTCAAACTAAAGCCTTCCGGAAAGGAAAACAACTGTATGAACAATTCAAGCGACAAATAATGAGAAAAAAGACTACTGTATGGATATTTCAATCGACAAATTAAAGAACTCTCCCACAAACAAACAAAAAATTGTACAAAAAATAACTCTACGGATTTCTCCAACTACATACTAGTAAACACACAAAAATACAAATGGATACTTCAATCAACAAACTAAGGACTTCCGCCTTCCGAAAAAAAATTGAAAGGAAAATAACTGTATGGATACTTCAAGCGAAAAACTAAGGAACTACAAACAGTGGAAAGGTAAACAACTATATGGAAACATCCAATAGGGAACCACAAAAATCGAAAATAATGTACTTCAAGCGATAAACTAAGGACTGCCTGCACCCCCCGAAAAAAAAGGATAAGAAAAACAACCGTATGGATATTTCAAGCGACAAAATAAGGAACAACAAAAAGTTGGAAAGGAAAAAAGAAAACTATAGCCATACCTCGACACACTAGGGAACCACAACAATCGAAAATGGATATTTGAAGCAACAAACATAGGACTCCACCCACTTCCGAAAAAATTAAAAGGAAAACAACTGTACGGATAATTCAAGTGACAAATAAATGAACAAAAAATGTGAGATGAAGACAAATGTATGGATATTTCAAGTGACAAAATAGAGAACACCTCAAAATTGGAAGAAAACAACTCTATGATCTTTTCAACGACATAATAGGGAACCACAAAAATCGAAAATCCGACAAACTAAGGACTTACCCCTTCCGAAATAATTGGAAAACAACTGTATAGATAGTTCAAGCGGCAAACAAATGTAATATATTGTCTGATCAGTGCACCCAAGGACCAGGCTGAATAGGAAGTGCATGAGGGTGAGGTGCAGCCTGGAAACGAAAACAGGATGTTGCCCTGAGCTGACCTTTTGCACCTGGAAATGCAGGTGAACATTTGACATGATTTAGGTCCAGAAATCTGTAGACGTAGCCCATAGCCAATGAAAACAGCCTGCGTGGGCGAAGAGGCGTGTCTACAGAAAAACTGCGTAGGTGTCACGATCAAAGAGGCATTACACCAGGGGTCAGACTACAATAAAAGAAGCCCGTAGAGATCGATTAGACTGACAACGATCAGGTTCGAGATGACTTGAAAAGAACTCCCGAAGGCTCTACGTTTGCGTAACCCTGCCAACGACTCTCAGCTGTACACAATCGAGGGAATAAACATCTTCATCTTTCATTTTCCTAAATACAAGTGTTTGTATTCTTTGACGGGTACAGTGTGTAACACAAAGACACCACAAAAAATTGGAAGAAAAAAATATGGAACCCTCTAACGACAAACTAGGAAACTACAAAAATCGAAAATGGATACTTAAATCGGTCTTTCTCCCTCCGAAAAATTAAAAGGAAAATAACTGTATGGATAGTTCCAGTGACAACCTAAGGAACAATAAATGTAAAGAAAGACAACTGTTTGGAGAGTTTCAAGCAACAAACAAAGAAACCGCAAAAATTGGAAGAAAACAACTATATGGATAATTTTAACGAAAAACAAAGGAAGCACAAAAATCGAAACGAAAATGAATGTATGGATATTTCAAGCGACAAACAAAGAACCTCCTAAATAAATAAAGGAACGCAACGTGACACATTTAAGAATCGCAAAAAATGAAAAGAAAGCTAGTGTCTGGATAATTCAAGCGACAAACTTAAGAATATATATATAGTATTACAGTGTATTTGGGAGAATATGTGTTTTTAATTTTAGTCAGACCTAATTTTTTGAAAGTTTCGGCTGAAAATAGCTAGAGTTGTTTACATTTTAGTATTACAGTGTGTATAGAAATAGCCTACTTGAGTTTCAGCATAAGGATCTTCAGGGTCAGTTCCACTGAATTAATCAAGATAACTCCACAGAATTAATCAAGATAATTCCACTGAATTAATCAAGACATTATCTTGATTAATTCAATGGAATTAACCCTGAAGATCCTTATGGGGAAACTCGAGTAGGTTATATTTATACATCCTGCAATACTAAATCTGCTCTAATATTAAAGATGTTAAGTGTATAGTGTATAGTGAATGCGTGAATATGATGTTATTAACCGTTAATTTTTATATGCGCGTTTGTTTACGAAAGTCAATGACGTGATCAATGCATGTGCAAAAAATGGAAGGTGAAGATTACATGAAGACGTATGCATGAACATCATATTCATGCATTCCCTATACACTTAACATCTTTCATTTTGTCCCTCACATTACTTAACAGTGTCCTGAAGATGGTACAATATACCGAAATGCTTAAGTATTGACAGAAAAAAGAAAAACATTGTTTCCTGATCATAACATCCTGTGTTAGTTATATTTTTTAAATATGTTCTTCTTATATATATATATATATATATATATATATATATATATATATATATATATATATATTGAGTGTAGAATCGTAACTGATTCGTTTTTATTTACGATAAAACGTTTGGACCGACGATTCTTGAAAAAAAGTTATTGTATTCTTTATTTTTTTTTACTTTTGTATTTTTTCTGTTGTTTATTTTTCATCAGATGACAAGACAGCTAATTCGATAATCACACCGTTACACGCGGCAAGGGTTGATCCAAAATCCGGAGTGGGCATGTTCCCACGAGAATGCAATCAATGAAAAACGAAACTTTATTTATTTTGTTTCTTTATTTCTTTCTTCGATGGTAAATACTAATTAGCGGCTTTTTTGCGTCGAACAAACAACTTGAAGCATTCGGAAGAGAATAAGAAGAGTAAACAAAAAATATATAGATGAATAAATGAAAAAGAAAACAGACAAAAAATAGAAATAAAAATAAAAATGAATATAAAGAAACCAAACAAAAAATAGAAATAGCAATAAAAAAAAAAAATCTAAAAAAATAAAAATAAAAAATAAAAATGAATATAAAGAACCAAACAAAAAATAAAATAAAAATTCTAAAAAAATTAAACAAAGACAAAATTAATAAAAATAAAAATAGAAATAAAGATAAAAAAACGACAAAAAATAAAAATAAAGTAAAAATAAAAATGAATATAAAGAAACCAACCAAAAACAAATAAAATATAAAAATAGCAATAAAATAAAAAAAAAAAAAATAAAGATTGAAACAAAAATAAAATTAAGAAAAAGAAAAATGGAAATAAATATTATAAAAACGAAAAAAATAAATAAATTAAAAATTAAAAATAGAAAAAATTAAAAAAAATGAAAATAAAAAAAATGAAACAAAAACAAAATTAAGAAAAATAAAAATAGAAATAAAGATAAAAAAAAAACGAAATAAAAATAAAAAAATAAAAAATAGAAATAAATTTAAAAAATAAAAATAAAAGAATGAAACAAAAATAAAATTAAGAAAATAAAAATAGAAATAAATATTATAAAAACGAAAAAAAATACAAAATAAAAATAGAAATAAATTTAAAAAATGAAAATAATAAAATAAAACAAAAAAAAAAAAAAATATAAAAATATAAATAAAGATAAATTAAAAAAAAAAAACGAAACAAAAATAAAACAAAAAATAAAAATAGGAATATATTTAAAAAATAAGAAATAGAAAAAATAGAAAAAAATAGAAAATTAAAATAAAAAGAAACGATACAAAAAATAAAATAACAAATAACAAAAATAGAAATAGAGATAAAAATGAATAAAAATGAGACAAAATAAAATAAAAAATAAAAGTAAAAAACGAAACAAAAAAGAAAATTAAAAAACGAAAAAAAAAAAAAAAAGACATAAAATTTAACAAAAAACGGTACCAAAGATAAAAATGAAAATAAAAATAGAAAATAAATTTAAAAAATACAAAAAATAAAATCTATAATTATCACGTCAAGTTAGGATTCGTCGTATTTTTCTGCTTAATTTTCTAAATTTTATATATCTATTTTTTATCTTTTATTTCTTTCTTTTTGTTTGTTTTTAGCCAATAGGAGTGTATTTACAAATACAGTCTCGTACAATCCTGACTCTACTGCAGAGTTACTTCCCTTGGGAATAAGTCCTTCATTGCAAATGGCGTCAATCGTCACCAAAAGAAAAATAACGAATCATTTGACTTTTTTTCTTTTCTTTTCGGATTATTTAATTATCTTATTCTATTTATATTTATACGTCACTTTCAGGAATGATTGCTTGGAGTATATTAAGTTATCACTGCACTGAGTATTGATTTTAGTGACTTTTTCGATTAATCTTTTACTGTAACAATTCCTGTTTGTTTATTTATTTATTTTGTTGGTATTGTATTTGACTACGGAATCTGCTGAGACGAAACAACAAACAATCGTTTGCGAGTTGTGAACCTTCAAGCGATCAGAGCATTAATCCAGTTATTGTATTAAATGTGTTCTCGGTGAGATTGTTGATTCAGCCGAAGGACTGATACTGTTAACCCGCTCCCTTCCCGCTGCACATTGACCATATTTCTTACAGCGGCGGTGATACAAATTTAATTAATATTTTCCGTTCTGATTAACGTCCTCATACCAAAACGGATTATCGGATCATGTTGTTGATACTTATTCTGACTAGCACAAAAAAGAAGAAAAAAATCACGTAAGTTGTATAGAAATATACAGAAAATATGAGAATGGACGCGCGTGGTCTAATGGTTCGAGTCTTAGGAAATGGACTCGTCGAACCGTGTTCAAATCCTGAACGAATCTGTTTGCATTTCAGATAGCACTAATAACCTTTGGAAAAGGTATGAAACCAGTTCCCCCTCCGCACGAGCAGGATGTGACACAAAGTCAATTTCTTAAGCGGGGTTTAACAGGTTTTGAATTCAGAGTTTTCCTTCTCCTAGACTGGTTACCTAGCCATGATTAAAGAGCCCAGACTGTCCTATTATTTACCCATAGCTGGAGGGAGAGTATGATTCATACCTTTCCCAAGGGTATTAGCACTAAGTGAAATGCAATTACCACGTCCATGATTTGAACTCGGGGCGACGAGTCCATTTCCCATGACTTTAACCATTACACCACGCGCTTCCTAAAGTTCCCCCTCCTATAAGAAATAAGATTACCTTACACAGTTACCTCCCTTTGACCACTGCCAAACACAGAGACCATGGGTCATTTAGCCATCACCTGATAAGAGACCTCGTGCGATTGGCTAAGGGCCTTGTCGGCGACCAATCAGAGCACACGTTACTAGGCTTAGTTTTGCCGCCAACTTTGAAGATTGATACCATCAATCTTTCTCTTTCGCTGTGACCGCCGTCGAAGAACGAAGTGGTTTTTTGAAGCCAGCTTACCGAAGGAGCCGATGACGTCGTACAAGTCAAAACTACTCTAACTATCAAGAGACACTTCTTACCAGAGACAGTTAAGTCACGCAAGGCATTATTTTGCAAGCAGACCCTACTACAACCTTACACTCTACACTATTTAATTGTACAATTATAACACACTTGTAAACCTCAAACACATTTTGTATCTCACAAGTTATATATTGTATATTCACAGGAAGGTGAGTGCCCCTTGAAGAAACAAAAAAAATCCAAACATGAAACTGCTGAATGGAGCTGGTGACTGGAAGGTTTCGGTGGATCTCAAGACATCCCTAAAATTTCCAGTTCACATACTTCAAACGAATAAGCGCCCAGACATTGTAGCGGGGTCTGACACAAAAAAGAGTGTTCTCTTCGTCGAATTAACCGTACCGTGGGAAGAAAACTAGGTGGAAGCACACGAGCGAAAAAAGAATCGGTACGAGTCACTGCGTGCCGACTGCGTGGAAAAGGGTTGGACATGCCATGTTATTCCTAGTGAGGTTGGGTGTCGAGGATTTCTAGGACACTCAGTAATTTCGTTTCTGTCAAAAATAGGAATCACTGGCCGCTGTCTGAAAATCGCCTCACATCTTCTTCAAACCACGGTGCAAAATGCATCGAGCTGGATCTGGTCGAGGTTTAAAAGTCTTCAGCACGAATGATACGCGTGCAGAATCATCATTCCCGTGTTGTTATGTAACATCTGCAATTGCGTAATCAACTCAACGGCCGAAAACAAACGCGTTTTCAAATAACAAACTGCACTGATAACAATACATTTCCGATGAACGGATCATATAATCTCTTCTCTGTAGTATTACATTTTTTTAATACTCCGTCCGGTGGCGAAAGCTGCTTGGTAGCGCTAGGAAGTGGCAGTCCTGTCTTAGCTACCGAAACTCTGTTATCACTCCTAGTTGACAGCTGATGAGGGCAGGGTATCGCACGTGCTATCACACGTTGTATGACGGAAAAATGTTGTATATTCAAGTTGTTTGATAAATGCATCGTTTTATAAGGCATTGAGTTGCGATCGTTACCTGTTGACTTTATCTTTACCAGTCTTCATAATTAACAGCATTTTTTTCTATACCCCATCGATGGATAAATAGCAGGGAAAACTGGGTTCTTTTACCAGGTAACCAGTCTAAAGCAGGACAAATCTAAATTCTGTTAATCTCCACTTAGGAAATTAACCTTGTATTAAACCCTGCTCATCATTCAAGAAGTATGCCGTCCTGTCGGCAGGGCGTTAGAATGCACCGACTGTACCTCTGCAGTGGGGTAAGACTCCCCCAATGGGGCCACATGCTGGTCGTGGGTGGTGACCCGTGATGCGTAAGGATAGAACCCAGGTGGTTCAGCAGTCAATTTTGGCTCTTTGGGGGGGGGTAGACGAGCGGTCGGAGAGGCCCCCTCCGATCAATCGGCTGGTCACGTCAAGCCTTATCACCTATATGATTGCCCCAACCCTATTGCCCTTATGGCAACCCCAGTTCTTTTTATTATATATGTGCTAGAAGGCGGTGGCTGAGGGTCTACATGTCCTGGGAATGACGTTAAGATCTATCTGATGGTTCCAGTTTTGGAGGTTTGGGGAATGTGGAGCACCCATTCATCACCATTGCTCCCTGGTCCGGAGTGGTAGTACCTGTTAGTGTCCCATCTATGGGTTAAATAGAAAAAGGTATTTATAAAAGAAAATTGAGTATCCATGAAAAATGAATGTTATTTCAAAACTTTATTGACATTAAATGACCCACTGCTCGTGCGGAGGGATTGGTAAATATAAACAAACATATGAGAGAAACATCATAGTTATATTCACCGTGGAGTAGTGGCTAACGTGCTGGACTCCGACATTTTCGTAAGCGTTCAAGTCAGGCTATGACGCTCGCATTCGGACTACTGTAGTGTAATCATTATGGTCTACGGAGAATTTGATGATTGAAAGGAGAAAGAGTGGAAGAAGAAATAAGAACACACAAAGGTTAAAATTTGAAACAGTAAAAATACAACAGGGTAGCAATAATGACCGTAGAATGACCCGGGAAATAGATTTAAAAATAAAAACGGAAGTTCTGGGTTTTGACCGGAAACTGGTGTGACGCAGGGACGAGAAACTGGAGAGGAGAAAAATCTGCCTTGGATTTGGTGGGAGTCAGACGTGGCTCCTATTCCCCCGGATCGGCAGTACTGGACATGATTTAGGATTGCGTAATTTGACCGTAGGCTCTCTCTCTCTCTCTCTTTCCCTCTATCTTTACTTCTCTCTGAAAAATAACCCACGAGCGTCACAAGTGAGAAACAGCCTCCTGTGACTATACAATCTGCGTGTGTTGTTTCTGAACTAACAACGACTACTACTACTTCTGATTTGAATTATATATATATATATATATATATATATATATATATATATATATATATTATATATAAGGTGTGTCAAGACGTATCGATATTTTTGTAGTTTTAATCGCACCTTGCATTCTGAAAAAAAATAACGTTTCAATCAATGTATATTTCTATCTTGGCAAATACAGATTCAATCTCGATACCATTATGACACACCTTATATATATAATATATATATATATATATATTATATATATATATATATATATATATATATATATATATAATATATAGAAGTAAACAAACAAATAATGTGTTTGATATGGCCTTAATTGAAGTCATACCTAATTTTGAAAATTAACTAATTGATAATTAATGAATTAGACGGTCATATCTGTTCAAATGTAAGGGTAAACAAATCAAGAAAAGTCAATCTCTGTATGTATATTTCGGCGTATTATGCCTCATCAGCAAAGATATAGACAGGAAGAGTGCTCTCTCTCTCTCCCTCTCTCTCTCTCTCTCTCTCTCTCTTTCTCTCTCTATGTATATATATATATATATATATATATATATGTGTGTGTGTGTGTGTGTGTGTGTGTTGAAAGATAAATGGAAAGAAAATGTATGGATAAATATTATTTATTAAAATGCTGACACGGGTTTCGCGCAAGAGTTTCTCCTTGTATACATTGTAAACTATTTAGTATTATCTTAAATACAAAATAAAATAGAATAATAATAGAGTTATATAAGTTTTATGTATACAAAAAAC
>CM042176.1:44743246-44780006 GCA_023376005.1 Doryteuthis pealeii
GGAGATGTGTAAGTCGTTGTGACCAATTCGTATATGTGACGTTATGTTGTGGGTGCTCACAGCGTCTTCAAAAACACGGTACTGTTAAGACTCGTACAGCCGTGTATTAGGGGTTGCACGTTGATCAGCACACACAGAATTCCAGCAGTCCAAAATTCTTCCACCTCCTTTCGTTTATGGTCAAGCGAAAGATATCACTTACGCGGCGCGTGCTCTCTCGTTACGGCCAATTTGACTTGTTGACAAGTATATACCTCCAGTCAAGTATCTGTTCCCGTTTGTTTGTTTAAATGGCTCTCATTCATGAATCCCATTACGATTTCCTTTGGCCGTGTAGTAAATAAAGGTGATAAACAGTACCTCTTGTTTTTCATGAATTTTTATTTCCTTAATGAAAGTTATTGAGGGAGAGAGATAGTCAGCTTCCTTACATGTTTCTAATGATGCTCTAACTTCGTTCCAACGGTCAGTACCAATTATCAGTTAGGTTGTTTTTACTTTGTGCAGTGTAAATATTACACTCGGGTTTCACACATCAGGACAACCCATCTTCCATTCCAGACCCAGTCGCTCGCCTCTCACAGCTGGTCAAACCAAACTCAACTGACCTTTCTCCCTCGGTCTCCCGGAACTCAACTGATTCAAATCTAAGGTTCCCTCATTAAATAGAAATCGAAGTGGAATCTTCTAGAATCTTCTCGAACCTTTCGAACGTACTAACTGTTTTACCAAATTACACGTGTCACTTAAGAGGTCGACGGGTCAACCATCCTTTCTTCTGACAAACCGATTAAACTAAATTTTACTAGCATAATCCAGACTTAATGGCTCCGAATAGACTCAAAGGTGATAATTAGTTTTACATTGCTTCCCACTCCCGTAAGATATGAGAATCATGATAATCTATTAAGGTTTCTCTGTGTCTGGACAAGGCCACATATGGTGTTCCTAGGTCCATTATGCTACACTAGCCATTAAAACAAAATATATTCACCAACCCCTCCACACGAGCAGGATGAGCAACACATGGTCAATTTCTTAAGCGGAATTTACAGGTTTGAATTCAGATTTTCTTCTCTCTGACAGGTTACCTATCCAAGTTAAAGAGCCCAGTCTGCCCTACTATTTCCCCATAGCCGCAGGAAGAACATATGGATTCATACCTTTCCCGAGGGTATAGCACTCTATGAAATGTAAACAGCCTCATCCAGGATTTGAACTCGGGGTCGAAGAGTCCATTTCCCTCGACTCTAACCATTAGACCACCACTTCCACAAAATAAATAACTAACCAACCAAAATGTTAAAAATCAATGGGTTATTTCAAATATATGAATTATGAAAGATTTTCCGCGTATAAAATTAAATGAAACGCGGCCTTAAGATCGAAAATAATTTTCCGTTTTTTTTTCCCTCATAATTTTAATGATACGAGTTTTGCACTTCCCATAAAAAAACAAAAACGACAAAAGAAGTTAATCCCTATTTTTCCTTTGTTGTGTATTTTCTGTTCCCATTTGGGAATTGGATCAAAGTCGTCAAAATTGCACACAAATATCAGATAATGTAGTGGAATAATTAAATCTTTTCATACAGCAAAGCTTGTTTTATTTTTGGTTTTGGCTTTCTCTTGTCAGTAGGAAGTTTCCTTGTATTAGAATTTTATTAATCCCTTACTGGACAGTAAAATAACAGACTCACACAGAAAATACGAGTTGCATCTGAAAATAAGCAAATTGCACACATTACAAGAGATAAAATGCATGGATTCAGGCATTGTTATAATCGTTGTTATTCAGTAAGTATATGTCTAGCACACAGGCATTAAGTACTACAGTTGAAAAAGCATCATGATGAAGCATATTTTATCAAGATAAAATGGACTATTCTCCTCATATTCATTGCTATATACACAACGTTTCGGCGATGTGTTGCAATACTGACGTTTCACCGTACCAAATCATCATAATGTTGTATACCCTTTTCTTACTTCTTATCTATAGTCGTCTTCTCCTCTGGCCGGCTTTGCTATTCTGATCGTCTATCATCTTGGTCTGGTCAGCGTCTGGGTTGACGTTCTTGGGGATTCCGGTCTGGTCCTCTTATGGGGATTCCTCGTTATCAGAAGCCCGTTATTGTTAGTTTTTTAGGTAATACACAAGACTTCGATTTACGTTGATGTTACTTTATTTATAAATCCCCACCAGACTTCTGTGCAGTGAGACTTACATGTTACTAGCTCAGCTTCTAACTCCTAACTGACTGACTGAGTTGCTTACTCCTTAAACCGAACAAGGTCTTCTTAAGCCTTCGGTTTCAGATTTATCCCCGGAAAGCAAGGTGAGAGTGGGTCAACGTTGTCACTCACTCTCAAGGCCATCAGCTGCACTAATCACCATAATGATTTCTATACTACCTTAAAATGTATTAGGGATCCAATAGTTATGTAACGATGTGCCATTGTCCCAGTGTTAGCCAATGTATAGATGGAATACCTTGAAGAGATGGCATTAGGATCTACACCACTAAAGCCGTGAATGTGGCTTAGATACGTAAATGATACATTCATTCTCTGGTCCCATCAGAAAGATGTTCAGATATACTAATGGATCATGTGCACTTAATCCACTCAACCATACAGTTCACAATGGAGAATTTGTTTCTTAGAAAATACTAGGTGTACAAAAAGTATCGAGGTAGAATATATATTTTTCAAGACAGAAATGAATAACCCTGTCGGCTGGGGTTTTAGAATACACCGACTGCACCTCTGCAAAGAGGTAAGACCCCCCCAATGGGGGCCACCTGTTGACCGTGAGCTGCAACCCATGATGCTGAAAGGATGGAACCCTGGTGGCTGAGCAATCCATGACATGTAACACTGCACTTTGACCCTTACTTAGGCTAGATGGGCGGTCGGAGAGGCCCCCTCCGATCAATCGGCTGGTCACGTCAAGTCCTAGCAACTATATGGTTGTCCTTATACCTAACTCCCAACCCTCTTATCATATATGTGTTAGAAGGTGGTGGATGAGGGTCTTAGTGTCCTGGGTATAACGTTAAACTGCGTCTAATGGTGAAGTTCCATCAAAGTATTTTCATAAACAATTACACTGACATTCTAAACTATTTTTGAAAGTCTACTGTGAAATAAAAATAAGATTCATCCATCTGGTAATCAATTAAACTATTTATTTATCAACTGATATATCCGGGTTAAGGGATATATTCTGAAGTTGGTATTTGGTATATTATCGCAGTAGTAATTGGTACATCGAATAGCAATCCGTCTGCTGAGCAGTCGTGGTGTCGTCTAGCGAGTAAGTTTAGCTTGTAGGCATTAGATTTATTTTCCCAGTACCCCACGCGTACCGAGTCAGACATGAAGGCCCTATTTATGTGGGACCATCCACAAGCCGAGACTCATGGGTGGCGGGTAGAAAAATTGCGTCGATCCCGTCGGCATTCCCCCTCAAGTGGGGCGCCTCAGGCGCTGGGCAATAAACCCAGCCCTGCCCCTTTAAGTCAAGGGGGGCAGGTGTTGCCTTGAGGGATGGCCCTCTGGGATCGACGCTATTAATTTACCATGTCACCGGTCCAGTGGCCGAAGCACACTGGACCCCTGTCCCGAAAGACGTGTTGTAGGCATTAGGTATAGGACCAACACAGTGTCGACTATTTATACATGACACTGTCCAATCAGATTATAGTGAGGGGGTACCAAGGTATTTACATATTCATTATATCATCAACTTATTTGTTTAATTCTCAATTTAAAGGGGTTAATCATTTACATCCTATCAGGTTGCTTGGTGGTTCGAGTGGATTTTACGGCATGTCAAACTTTGTTGGATTATTTTATGCCAAATACGTTTGGTTTTATTCCTTCTTGATTTGTACTCAATTTTTTAAAAACTCATTTTTTAAACATTATCTTAAAATTCATTTTTTCTATCTGACCCATATTATTGCAGTAGTTGTCTTTATACCTAACTCCCAACCCTGTCACCATCTGTTCTGCCGAGGCTCATGGGTGACAGATGGAAAAAATTGCGTCGATCATATCGGCATTCCTCCTCAAGGGGGGCGCCTCAGGCACTGTGCAATAAACCCAGCCCTGCCCCTTTAAATCAAGGTGGTAGGTATTGCCTGGGGGGACAGCCCCCTGGGATTGACGCTATTAACTTGTAAAGATCCAGGGCCGAAGCCACTGGAGCCCCTCCCCGAGGGGTGGGTTTACATGCTAATAACATGCAATTGTGTTTATATATAAAACAAAATAACGGTTTACAGTGTGAATGGAAAGGCTAATTTGCATATTAATATTATAAATTTGATTATAATAAATATGTGCTTAGTATTATTGGTTTCTAATTGTTTGGTTTTATCTTAATGAATACGAGAAAAAATCTCAAAAGAAATCCATTAACAAGAAGAAATAACTGTAATTTTATTCTTTACTTTCTATTCTAAATAAATAGTTAAATTAGAAAAATTTAGCAATGAAATAGCATGAATAAGTTTCAGTTGTTCTATTTTTCGATTATACCCACCTGTTTCAAATCTTTTTATCTGCATTTTTATTTAGTTTCATTAACCTATCTAATTTAATATAATATTTTATTACATTAAAACTTAAATACTTGCACCCGGCGTATGGTGCATATATTTACTAGTAATAATAATAATAATGATAATGATAATGATAATATATATATGGATATGCTTGTTCTAAATCTTCCTCTGTTATCACCCTCTGGTTAAAATGAGATCGTCCAAATTGTTCAAGATGCATTTTGTAAATCCAGATATCTGGTGTCGCTTAATCGTAGAATTCTTATTTGTCCCATTTTATTTCCCCGGCTTTAAAAATGGAACATTTCAAATGGTCTTGTGTTGCTTAAATGCCCAACGTAAAATTAAAAGAAATTAAAAAAAAAGTAACGAAGTTACATGTTTGTTTATTTGTAACATTGAAATTGTGAATTTACGCCATGTTTTAACGAGCCGCATCAGACAAATTTCAGGCCCAACTTAGATATTTTCCGAGTCGTGTTTTTGTCACTTTTTGTCGGCAAATTAATGTAGATATTTCACAACCCCTTTTAAGAAATGGTGAGAGACAGGTAATCAAGATCATTATACTTTGTTTGTTTTGTTTTACGGCATATCAACCTCAGTGGGTCATTTAATGCCGATAAAGTTTTGAAATAAATCAATTCTTAATGGATAATACAATTTTTATATAAATACATTTTTCTATTTAACCCATAGATGGGAACCTAACAGGTACTACCACTCCGGATCAGAGTGGACCAGGGAGCAATGGTGATGAAGTGGTGCTCCACAATCCCCAAACCTCCAAAACTGGAACCTCATCATCAGATAGAGTTTAACGTCATTCCCAGGACATGTAGACCCGCAACCACCGCCTTCTAGCACCCATATGATAAAAAGGGGTTGGGGCTTGCCATAAGGGCAATAGGGTTCGGAAAATTATATAGGTGCTAGGGCTTGACGTGACCAGCCGATTGATCGGAGGGGGCCTCTCCGACCGCCCGTCTAGCCCAAGATAGGGCCAAAGTAGAGTATTGCATGTCATGAACTGCTCATCCACCTGGGCTCTATCCTTAAGCATCACGGGTCGCCATTTATTTAAATAATACTCCAGGTGGCTCAGTTTAAAGTTTTTTTTCTCTCTCCCCCCCCCTTCTGTCTTGTGTAACTAAAAACATTTCGAAAATGCCTATTTAATCTATATATCAATACCCATTTTCCTTAAAAGTATGACTGTTATCATTTTGCTACACCCTCTGGTTAAAATTAAGATTGTCCAAGATGAAATGTAAATCTTGATTATATGGTGTTGCTTATCCGCCAAATTCTTATTTTTTACGAGTGTTGTCACTTCAGTTAAATTATGGACCATTCTATTTTTATTATAAAGAAAGGGAAGAAAAAGGACATGCTACACAGAAAAATATAAGAAAGAAAAAAAGAAAGGGGTGAGCACATGGAAGTGATAACACTAATCTGTTTTAATCAAATATAATGAAAAGATGAAAAGAAGGTAAAAAAGTAGGAGAGATTTAAATCAAGACTGTTATACATTTTACATATTGAACTATTTCTCAACAGCTCTTAAGTAAACATATCAAACCTTGTAATAATTAAATTTTCATACTGTGAAATATCCACAGGTCCTGCTAGTTATTAAAAAAATATTGTCTGTTATTATCAACCGATGCCCCGTTGTTGTTTGGCAGGTTAGTTTGCGTCTGAATTACCACAAAACAAATAGACGTACAAAAAGTATGCGATTCTGCCCCCCCCCAAAGTCTGCTATTGTCAGTGCCATTAAAGTTTGTGAATCCTGTAATTGTCTTTTTGGTAGTATATATATATATATATATATATATATATATATAATAAGCGTCGCTGTCGCAGAGACAAAAAAAAAAGCAGAAACAATTGAATGAGACGTGACAAATTATTCCAGCCATTGTATTGCAGAATTGAAAAAAGAATTAGATTTAAAAAAATCGTAAATATATCCATTGTAAAAAGCTAAAATATTGTCTAGCGTGTAAAGTATATTTGGGAGTTTGTAAATCGTATATCTTTTTCTTTTTTTTTTTTTTACAAATTTTTACTTGGTATTTTAAGAGATTTAAAATATATTTTTCTTTGCTTTGCTTAAAGTATATAGTATACAACAATTCTTGTCTATTTTTGAGAAAATTCGTATGTTTTTTTATTTATTTGTATATATTGTTAGTTACAGATATAAGAAAATCCCCTGACCAAAAATAATAATTCTGCAGGAGTAAAAAAAAGAAATAGACTATATACACCTAAATAAAGCACAGACAGAAATTTTGAGTGATTTTACATTGGGACAAGAAAATTAATATCTTCTACTACCCCTGACAAAATTATGAAATTATCACACTAATTCAACTTATTTAAAAAAAATGTATCAGTAAATAAACTAATAACAAATAGAACGCATTTTTTATTATAATAGAGATTAGGTGTCTGTCTGTAACAGAAACTACGTCCCTGCTTACGTCACAATACCCTCAGGAATTGGGAAAGTTTATCAATGAATATTTAATTTATTATCAAAATCATGAATACATAGAATAAATCTTATTTTAACGAAAATCTGATTAAGATCTGCCTCAAAACAGCCCATGTTATTAGTGCGTTTAAAATCCTGCAATGTGTCTTATACATCACTAAGAAATAGAGGTTTACATAATATATTGGGTGGTTAATTTGCATACTGATTTTAACAAAACCGGGTTTAATAAATAGTTACTTGGTGTTATTGATCTCCAATATTATTGTCTTCTTCTCAAACGTATTAAAATCAATCACATGAATGATTTTATATAGAAACCAATTAATATCTAATTAAAATAAGTGTAATCATTTTATATGGGTTATTATTTAATTTCGTTCGTCTTTCTAATGTTATATATTTCATTACATTAAAACTTAAATAATTATGCCCGGATGGTGCATATTTTTGCTAGTTTATTTAATAGCTAAACACCCTGGCTACATAAAATATACCTTAGGCATCATTAGGTCGGGCTGAAAGCATGGGTATCCATGACGCTTTCTCTCCAACTGTCCCTATCGGTCATCGCCCCTGGCAGGTCCTCCGCGCAATATCCAGAATCCACACATTGCTTATTGATGTAGAATTTTGTTACTATTTGAATAAAGTGGCTTTTTTCATTGTTGTATTGCACAGCTTTCACTTTATGGTGTGCTTGAGCTCTTGAATAGGGAAGGTAGGAAGACGAGCCTGTTGTCAGTCTTTTCTTTTCTTATATCTTTTATAGATGTACATATATCAGTTTTCACTTGCTCATGTTACGCCTAAATAGGTAGGTTGTGAACGAGTAACAGTTTCTGGTGAGTAGGATATTCGGACCATATTACCTTTAGGCACCCCTTTTCGATTTCGCTTCATTAGGTCATTTACACCTTTAACATCCGTTTTTTATAAACGATTTTTAGACACATTTTTACAACTTTACAACTAACCCGTAACCATAACCCATAGCCCTAACCCTAACAAAATATTTCTTAAATAAATACTTAATATTAACTATCCGTAGAGGGACATGGAAAATAAATAAACATGTCTTTCGTTTTAAGTTTTATTTTTTAAAAGAATAACAATATTAATTTATCTTTAGTGCTAAATTAATTTTTACGCATTTAAAAAAAATTGAAATAAACATATCTGCATGCATTTCTCTTCTGATTAAATAAAAACTATTTTAATATAAAACGTTTCTTTCGTTTATATTTTTATTAAAAAGTATTTATTTAAAAAATATTTTGTTAGGGTTAGGGGTTAGTTTTATAATTTAAAAAAAATCTATAAATCATCTGTTAACAAAAAAACGAACAACATTAAATAAGTAAAAAGAAAAAAAAGTGTATTTTATATAAAAACATGTTCTTTCGTTTAATTAACAACAAAAACATAAATAAGTAAAAAGAAAAAGTGCATTTGCTACTAAAAAAATGTCGCAAAAAAACTGTTAATTATTCCCGTGAAAAGTTGTAAAAATGCGTCTAAAAATCGTCTGTTAAAAAAACGGATGTTGACGGTGTAAATGAAAAAATGACCTAATGAAACGAAATCGAAAAGGGGTGCCTAAAGGTAATATAGTCCGGATATTCGATAAAGAAGGTTAGAAAGAAGATGTGTTTTGGTTAGTATTTACGTTTCATTCCACTTTTATACATATATGAATATCATTTACTTATTTCCCTGTGATACACACCTTATATGCCTTAGTATAGAGTCGGGTTGTAAGCATTGGTTGGTCTAGCATCCACAAAAGATGGACTAGACGAGTGGTGCCTCTGTCCATTAAGTGTGTGTGGGGGGATTGCCCCCACCCAAGTCTCAGTTGTAAGTGACTCTCATATTCTTTATGAACTCTTAGGTTCTTCCAAAGGACTTTCGCCTGTTTTATCTGTTTGTTATTTGTCATGTATGTCATTCTGTACATGCTCAGACAATAAAGTCTGTATTGTCATTATGTTATACTTCTTAGCTCGGATTCTTAGCTCAGTTGGTAAAGTGTTCGGCTGGGAACCTCCAGGTTCCTGTTTCGATACCGGCCCACGCCAACTCAGCGTATGAGTACCACATGGATCTGTGCGGTAAAGTAAGGAGCTGATAGTAGGTGTGGCGATCCACCTTAGACACTAAAAAATAATCTCCTTGGTCTAGCGCTAGTGAAAAGAGGATAGACTCCCTCGCTGTCTGGCTGATACCGATTTTAGGCCACCCCGACGACTTTACTTTTTACTTATTTAATGTAAGGTTACACTGAGCCTTCTTATGTATTATAAGAACCACGCATTCTATTCTTATAGCACAATTAAGGAACACAAGTATTAATAGATAGATCAAAGTGATCCCAACTTTCCTGTTAATAGAACTTTGGTGGATGGAACCTTTTCAAGGATCATTTTTGTAAGATGTCCACCTTAAATTCTCAATTGGATTGAAAATGGAATTACTTTCTTGAATGAGTTTTACGAACATTTCTATTGTTTCAATTGACACATATTTTGTTGGAGTCATATTTCCTTTCAACTGCCAGACATTGTCGGCTAGGGCTGTAGAATACATCGACTGCACCTCTGCAGAGGTCTAATACCCACCCCAATGGGGCCATTGCCGTGGGTGGTGATCTGTGATGCTTAAGGATGGAATCCTTGTGGCTGAGCAGTCCATGACATGCAACAATCCACTTTGTCCTTTACTCAGGCTATACAATCAATCAGCTGGTCACGTCAAGCCCTAGCACCTTTATGAATACCTCAACCCTATTGCCCTTATGGCAAGCCTCAACCCCATTTTATCATATGGGTGCTAGAAGGCGGTGGTTGCGGGTCTACATGTCCTTGGAATGACGTTAAACTCTATCTGATGGTGAGGTTCCAGTTCTGGGGTTTGGGGAATGTGCAGCACCCATCCATCACCATTGCTCCCTGGTCCACTCTGACCCGGAGTGGTAGTACCTGTTATGGTCCCATTTATGGGTTAAATAGAAAAATTTATTTATAAAAAAATTGTATTATCCATTAATTGATTTATTTCAAAACTTTATCGGCTTTAAATGACCCACTGAGGTTGATATGCCGTAAAACAAAACAAACAAACAAACAAAGCAAACACGCAAACACGAGAATACAGTTAAAAAAACGCACACATTTGACCATTTACACCATTTCTGTCATTTTCAAAGGAACCGTTTCGTTTACCTGATGAATGCTTTCAGCAAGAAACATTGGTTGTAATATCGTTCCGAAATAAATAAATAAAGCTAAAACTTTTATTTGTTACTTCATTGAACTATATATATATATATATATATATATTATATATATATATATATATATATATTTTCTTGTTCTATTTATTGTTTTCACCAGAGAGTTTCTCTTATGGTTCTATCCATTTATCTAATACTTCTCAGTACCCAACTTTTTGTTTGTCGTTTAAAAATTCCTTTTCTGAATGTAAAAGTGACTGTATTATAGATGTTGTTGTTTTCTTCTTCTTGTTCTTCTTCTTCTTTACTTTCCTTTCTTTCGTTTGTTCTTTTTCTTCTGACACTCGTTATCAACTTTTACGGTGACGTCATGCATATTAAATGTTTTTTGGAAAAAATCGATAATCGACACGGATTGTTTGAAATTCTGATACACAGAAAAACACTTGGGAATAGCTGACAGGAATTGAGCGAGAAAATATATTTTAGAAAATTACAACGTGTGGAGTTTTCAAAGTATGAGGCGAAACAGAAGAGATAAAAAAAAAGGAAAACAACTGTATGGATACTTCAAGCGAAAACTAAGGAACCAACTACAAAAATGGGAAGAAAAACTAACTCTATGAATCCCTCCAACGACAAAACAACAAAAATAAAAAATGGCTATTTCAATCGAAAAACTAAGGACTTCGCCCTTCCGATAAAATTGAAAGGAAAACAACTGTATGAATACTTCAAGCGACAATTAAGGAACTATGAAAATTGGAAGAAAAACAACTCTATGAATCCCTCAACAACGAAACCACAAAAATCGAAAATGGCTATTTCAATCGACAAACTAAGAACTTCCCCCTTCCGAAAGAAATTGAAAGGAAAACAACTGTATGGATACTTCAAGCAACAAACTAAGGAATTATGAAAATTGGAAGAAAAACAACATATGGATATTTCCAACTGACATACTAGAAACCACAAAAATCAAAAATGGATACTTCAATCGACAAACTAAGGATTTCCCCTTCCGAGAAAATTAAAAGGAAAACAACTGTATGGATACTTCAAGCGACAAATTAAGGAAGTATGAAAATTGGAAGAAAAACAACTATATGGATCCCTCCAACGAAAATGCATATTTCAATCAAACAAATTAAGCCCCCCCCCCCAAAAAAAAAAAAAATTGAAAGGAAAAAACTGTACGGATAATTCAAGTGACAAATCAAGGAACAAAATAGGGATGAAGACAAATGTATGGATAATTCAAATGATGAAAATAGGAACTCCCCAAAAATTGGAAGAAAAAGCTCTATGGATTTCTCCAACGACTTAATAGGGAACCACAAAATTCGAAAATGCGTCAAACTAAAGCCTTCCGGAAAAATTGAAAGGAAAACAACTGTATGAACAATTCAAGCGACAAATAATGAGAAGAAAGACTACTGTATGGATATTTCAATCGACAAATTAAAGAACCCCCCCAAACAAAAAAATTGTACAAAAAACAACTCTACGGATTTCTCCAACTACATACTAGTAAACACACAAAAATACAAATGGATACTTCAATCAACAAACTAAGGACTTCCGCCTTCCGAAAAAAAATTGAAAGGAAAATAACTGTATGGATACTTCAAGCGAAAAACTAAGGAACTACAAACAGTGGAAAGGTAAACAACTATATGGATACATCCAATAGGGAACCACAAAAATCGAACATAATGTACTTCAAGCGACAAATTAAGGACCCCCCCCCCGAAAAAAAGGACAAGAAAACAACTGTATGGATACTTCAAGAGACAAAATATGGAACAACAAAAAGTTGGAAAGGAAAAAAGAAAACTATAGCCATACCTCGACACACTAGGGAACCACAACAATCAAAAATGGATATTTGAAGCAACAAACATAGGACTCCACCCACTTCCGAAAAAATTAAAAGGAAAACAACTGTACGGATAATTCAAGTGACAAATCAATGAACAAAAAATGGGAGATGAAGACAAATGTATGGATATTTCAAGTGACAAAATAAAGGAAGACATAATGCGACGGACTAAGGACTTACCCCTTCCGAAATGATTGGAAAACAACTGTATAGATAGTTCAAGCGGCAAACAAATGTAATATATTGTCTGATCAGTGCACCCAAGGACCAGGCTGAATAGGAAGTGCATGGGGGTCAGGTACAGCCTGGAAACGAAAACAGGATGTGGCCCTGACCTGACCGTTTGCACCTGGAAATGCAGGTGAACATTTGACATGATTTAGGTGCAGAAATCTGTAGGCGTAGCCCATAACTAATGAAAACAGGCTTCGTGGGCGAAGAGGTGTGTCTACAGAAAAACTGCGTAGGTGTCACGAGCAAAGAGGCGTGACACCGGGGGTCAGACTACAATAAAAGAAGCCCGTAGAGATCGATTAGACAGACAACGATCAGGTTCGAGATCACTTGAAAAGAACCCCCGAAGGCTCCACGTTTGCGTAACCCTGCCAACGACTCTCAGCTGTACACAACCGAGGGAATAAACATCTTCATCTTACATTTTCCTAAATACAAGTGTTTGTGTTCTTTGACGGGTCCAGTGTGTAACACAAAGACACCACAAAAAATTGGAAGAAAAAAAAATGGATCCCTCTAACGACAAACTAGGAAACTACAAAAATCGAAAATGGATACTTAAATCGGTCTTTCTCCCTCCGAAAAATTAAAAGGAAAATAACTGTATGGATAGTTCCAGTGACAACCTAAGGAACAATAAATGTAAAGAAAGACAACTGTTTGGAGAGTTCAAGCAACAAACAAAGAAACCGCAAAAATTGGAAGAAAAACAACTATATGGATAATTTTAACGAAAAACAAAGGAAGCACAAAAATCGAAACGAAAATGAATGTATGGATATTTCAAGCGACAAACAAAGAACCTCCTAAATAAATAAAGGAACGCAACGTGACACATTTAAGAATCGCAAAAAATGAAAAGAAAGCTAGTGTCTGGATAATTCAAGCGACAAACTTAAGAATATATATATATAGTATTACAGTGTATTTGGGAGAATATGTGCTTTTTAATTTTAGTCAGACCTAATTTTTTGAAAGTTTCGGCTGAAAATAGCTAGAGTTGTTTACATTTTAGTATTACAGTGTGTATAGAAATAGCCTACTTGAGTTTCAGCATAAGAATCTTCAGGGTCAGTTCCACTGAATTAATCAAGATAACTCCACAGAATTAATCAAGATAATTCCACTGAATTAATCAAGACATTATCTTGATTAATTCAATGGAATTAACCCTGAAGATTCTTATGGTGAAACTCGAGTAGGTTATATTTATACATCCTGCAATACTAAATCTGCTCTAATATTAAAGATGTTAAGTGTATAGTGTATAGTGAATGTGTGAATATGATGTTATTAACCGTTAATTTTTATATGCGCGTTTATTTACGAAAGCCAATGACGTGATCAATGCATGTGCAAAAAATGGAAGGTAAAGATTACATGAAGACGTATGCATGAACATCATATTCATGCATTCACTATACACTTAACATCTTTCATTTTGTCCCTCACATGAACATTACTTAACATTGTCCTGAAGATGGTACAATATACCGAAATGCTTAAGTATTGACACACAAAAAAATACAAAATAAAAATTGTTTCCTGATCATAACATCCTGTGTTTTCTTATATTTTAAAAATATTTTCTTCTCATATATATATATATATATATATATATATATATATTGAGTGTAGAATCGTAACTGATTCGTTTTTATTTACGATAAAACGTTTGGACCGACGATTCTTGAAAAAAAAGTTATTGTATTCTTTATTTTTTTTACTTTTGTATTTTTCTGTTGTTTATTTTCATCAGATGACAAGACAGCTAATTCGATAATCACACCGTTACACGCGGCAAGGGTTGATCCAAAATCCGGAGTGGGCATGCTCCCCGAGAATGCAATCAATGAAAAACGAAACTTTATTTATTTTGTTTCTTTATTTCTTTCTTCGGTGGTAAATACTAATTAGCGGCTTTTTTGCATCGAACAAACAACTTGAAGCATTCGGAAGAGAATAAGAGGAGTAAACAAAAAATAAATAGATAAATGAATGAAAATGAAAAATACAAATGAAAAAAAAAACCCAAAAAACAGACAAAAAAAATGAATATAAAGAAACAAACAAAAAATAAATAAAAAATAAAAATGGCAATAAAATAAAAAAAATAAAAAAAATGAAACAAAAATAAAATTAGGAAAAATAAAAATAGAAATAAAGATAAAAAAACGACAAAAAAATAAAAATAAAAATATAAATAAAAATGAATATAAAGAAACCAAACAAAAAGTAGAATTAAAAAATAAAAATAGCAATAAAATAAAAAAAATTAAAAATAGGGATTGAAACAAAAATAAAATTAAGAAAAATAAAAATAGAAATAAATATTATAAAAGTGAAAAAAAATAAAATAAAAAATAAAAAATAGAAATAAATTTAAAAAATGAAAATAAAAACAAAATTAAGAAAAATAAAAATAGAAATAAAGATAAGAAAAGAAATAACAAATTTTAAAATTTAAAAAATAAAAAATAGAAATAAATAAAAAAAATAAAAATAAAAGAATGAAACAAAAACAAAAATTAAGAAAAATAAAAATAGAAATAAAGATAAAAAAAAACGAAATAAAAAATAAAAATAAAAAATAGAAATAGATTTAAAAAAACAAAAATAAGAGAATGAAACAAAACAAAATTTTAAAAAATAAAATAGAAATAAAGATAAATTAAAAAAAAAAATAAACCAAAAAAAAAAGAAATAGAATATATTTAAAAAATAAGAAATAGAAAAAATAGAAAAAATAGATAATTAAAATAAAAAGAAACGATACAAAAAATAAAATAACAAATAACAAAAATAGAAACAGAGATAAAAATATAAATAAAAATGAGAGAAAAAAAAATATAAAAGTAAAAAACGAAACAAAAAAGAAAATTAAATAAAGAAAAAAATAGAAATAAAAATTTAACAAAAAAAACGGTACCTAAGATAAAAATGAAAATAAAAAATACGAAAAATTTAAAAAAATACAAAAATAAAATCCATAATTATCACGTCAAGTTAGGATTCGTCGTATATTTCTGCTTAATTTTCTAAATTTTATATATCTATTTTTTATCTTTTATTTATATTTTTTAGCCAATAGGAGTGTATTTACAAATACCGTCTCGTACAATCCTGACTCTACTGCAGAGTTACTTCCCTTGGGAATAAGTCCTTCATTGCAAATGGCGTCAATCGTCATCAAAAGAAAAATAACGAATCATTTGACCTTTTTTCTTTTCTTTTCGGATTATTTAATTATCTTATTCTATTTATATTTATACGTCACTTTCAGGAATGATTGCTTGGAGTATATTAAGTTATCACTGCACTGAGTATTGATTTTAGTGACTTTTTCGATTAATCTTTTACTGTAACAATTCCTGGTTGTTTATTTATTTATTTTGTTGGTATTGTATTTGACTACGGAATCTGCTGAGACGAAACAACAAACAATCGTTTGCGAGTTGTGAACCTTCAAGCGATCAGAGCATTAATCCAGTTATTGTATTAAATGTGTTCTCGGTGAGATTGTTGATTCAGCCGAAGGACTGATACTGTTAACCCGCTCCCTCCCCGCTGCACATTGACCATATTTCTTACAGCGGTGGTGATACAAATTTAATTAATATTTTCCGTTCTGATTAACGTCCTCATACCAAAACGGATTATCGGATCATGTTGTTGATACTTATTCTGACTAGCACAAAAAAGAAAAAAAATCCCGTAAGTTGTATAGGAATATACAGAAAATATGAGAATGGACGCGCGTGGTCTAATAGTTAGAGTCTTAGGAAATGGACTCGTCGAACCGAGTTCAAATCCTGAACGAATCTGTTTGCATTTCAGATAGCACTAATACCATTGGAAAAGGTATGAATCCAGTTCCTCCTCCTATATCTATTTACCAACCCCTCCGCACGAGCAGGATGTGACACAAGGTCAATTTCTTAAGCGGAGTTCAACAGGTTTGAATTCAGAGTTTTCCTTCTCCTAGATTGGTTACCTAGCCATGGTGAAAGAACCCAGTCTGCCTGCTATTTTACCCATAGCTGGAGGGAGAGTAGGATTCATACCTTTCCCAAGGGTATTAGCACTAAGTGAAATGCAATTACCACGTCCAGGATTTGAACTCGGGGCGACGAGTCCATTTCCCATGACTTTAACAATTACACCACGCGCTTCCTACCTCCTATAAGAAATAATATTACCTCACACAGTTACCTCCCTTTGATCATTGCCAAACACAGAGACCATGGGTCATTTAGCCATCACCTGATAAGAAACATCGTGCGATTGGCTAAGGGCCTTGTCAGCGACCAATCAGAGCACACGTTTCTAGGCTTAGTTTTGCCGCCAACTTTGAAGATTGATACCATCAAGAACGACGTGGTTTTTTGATGCCAGATTACCGAAGAAGCCGATGACGTCGTACAAGTCCAAACTACTCTATCAAGAGACACTTCTTACCAGAGACAGTTAAGTCATGCAAAGCATTATTTTGCAACTAAACCATACCCTCTTACACCCTACACTATTCAATTGTACAATTATAACACACTTGTAAACCTCACACACATTTTGTATCTCACAAGTTACATATTGTATATTGAATGTTGTATATGCAAGTTGTTTGATAAATGCATCGTTTTTTATAAAGCCTTGAGTTGTGTTCGTTACCTGTTGACTTTATCTTTACCTGTCTTCATAATTAACAGCATTTTTTTCTATACTCCATCTATGGGTAAATAGCAGGGGAAAATGGGTTCTTTTACCAGGTAACCAGTCTAAAGCAGGACAACTCTAAATTCTGTTAATCTCCTCTTAGGAAATTGACCTTGTATTAAACCCTGCTCATCATTCAAGAAATATGCCGTCCTGTCGGCTGGAGCGGTTAGAATGCACCGACTGCACCTCTGTAGTGGGGTAAGACTCCCCTAATGGGGCCACATATTGGTCGTGGATGGTGACCCGGGATGCTTAAGGATAGAACCCAGGTGGTTGAGCAGTCCATTTTGGCTCGTGCAGTCGGAGAGGCCCCCTCCGATCAATCGGCTGGGCACGTCAAGCCCTAGCACCTATATGATTGCCCCAACCCTATTGCCCTTATGGCAACCAAGTCCTTTTCTATCATATATGTGCTAGAAGGCGGCGGCTGAGGGTCTACATGTCTTGGGAATGACGTTAAAATCTATCTGATGGTGAGGTTCCAGTTTTGGAGGTTTGGGGAATGTGGAGCACCCCTTCATCACCATTGCTCCCTGGTCCGGAGTGGTAGTACCTGTTAGGGTCCCATCTATGGGTTAAATAGAAAAATGTATTTATAAAAAAATTGAATGTTATTTCAAAACTTTATTGGCATTAAAGGACCCACTGCTCGTGCGGAGGGATTGGTAAATATATACAAAAATATGAGAGAAACACCATTGCTATATTCACCGTGGAGTAGTGGCTAACGTGCTGGACTCCGAAATTTTTGTAAGCTTTCGAAATCAAGTCAGGCTATTACGCTCGCATTCGGACTACTGTTGCGTAATTATTATAGTCGGAGAATTTGGGGATTGAAAGGAGAAAGAGAGGAAAAAGAAATAAGTACAACCAAAGGTTCAAATTTGGAAGAGTAAACACACAACAGGGTAACAGCAATGACCGTAGAATGACCCGGGAAATAGATTTAAAAATAAAAACGGAAGTTCCGGGTTTTGACCGGAAACTGGTGTGACACCGGGACGTGAAACTGGAGAGGAGAACAATCTGCCGTTTTTACCTTGGCTTTGGTGGGAGTCAGACGTGGCTCCTGGTCTCCCGGATTGGTTTGACATATTAGTACTGGACATGATTTAGGATGGTGTAATTTGACGTTACCCTACTCTCTCTTTCCTTTTCTCTGAAAAATAACCCACGAGCGTCAAAGTGATAAACAGCCTCCTGTGACTATACAATCTGCGTGTGTTGTTTCTGAACTAATGACGACTACTACTACTTCTGATTTGAATTATATATATATATATATATATATATATATTATATATATATATAAGGTGTGTCAAAACGTATCGATATTTTTGTAGTTTTAATCGCACCTTGCATTCTGAAAAAAATAACGTTTCAATCAATGTATATTTCTATCTTGGCAAATACAGATTCAATCTCGATACCATTATGACACACCTTATATATATATATATATATATATATATATATATTATATATATATATATATATATATATATATATGAGAAGTAAACAAACAAATAATGTGTTTGATATGGCCTTAATTTTTGAGAAAATATGTACTTAATTGAAGTCATACCTAATTTTGAAAATTAACTAATTGATAATGAATGAATTAGACGGTCATATCTGTTCAAATGTAAGGGTAAGCAAATGGAGAAAAAGTCAATCTCTGTAGGTATATTTCGGCGTATTATGCCACATCAGCAAAGATATAGACAGGAAGATTGCTCTCTCTCTCTCTCTCTCTCTCTCTCTCTCTCTCTCTCTCTCTCTCTCTCTATGTATATATATATATATATATATATATATGTGTGTGTGTGTGTGTGTGTGTGTGTGTGTGTGTTGAAAGATAAATGGAAAGAAAATGTATGGATAAAGATTATTTATTGAAATGCTGACACGGGTTTCGCGCAAGATTTTCTCCTTGTATACATTGTAAACTATTTAGTATTATCTTAAATACAAAATAAAATAGAATAATAATAGAGTTATATAAGTTTTATGTATACAAAAAACCGGACTTCTTCAGGGCAAGATATGTTTATATTTTATATATCAAACAAATTTTTATATATTAAAATATCTTGCCCTGAAGAAGAGCGGTTTTTTTGTATACTTAAATGTGTCGAAGCACAGGTCAGCATTTCAATAGATAATTGTTTTCTATACATCATTTTCTTTCCATTTATCTTTCAACATCATTGTCGGATTCCATTTTCTCACTTTATATATATATATATATATACAGGGTTTCCCAGAAGTCGCGCACCATGTATGAAAATACATATAAAAAGTATGAAAGGACATATGAATATCAATTTTATTCATCATAATCATAATAGATGCTCAAATTGTTCACTCTCTCCATTGATACATACATCAATTCTCTTTATAAAACTGTGTCTTAAGAATACGATGTACTGATGATTTGCTAAACGTAAGCTTCTGGCGTATTTTCCTTACTGATTTCACGGGTCTTCTAGCAACATTCGCCAAAACCATTGTTGATGTTGCTTCATCCGTTACACTCTTTCGTCGACCACATCTCTCGCGATCAGCAACTGAGCCAGTTTCTTGGAAACGTTTTATCAAACGGCAGACAGTGGTATGCTTCAATGGTTTTTCTCGCCCAGGATGAGTGCGGTTGAATTCTTCAGCTACAGAGCTGTATGTAGCCCTATCTCTTCCAAACATAAAAAACAATTTAACTCTTTCTTGTATTGTTAATTTCTCACCCATATCCAATAAAATCTGAAAAACAAAAAACAACAAATTATATGGTGCGCGAATTCTGTGACACCCTGTATATATATATATATATATATATATATATATATATATATATATATATATATATTTACAATTACCAAATGCTAAGCGTTCTATTGGACTTCCTGTCTTACGCTACAAAGACAAATTGAGGGACAATTTGAAACGCCTCGATATTGACCTGAGTGCTTGGGAAAATCTAGCATCGGATCGGAAAGAATGGCGTAAGACCTGTTTCACTAAACTAAAGAGCTTTGAACAAAATAGACTGAAGCATAGAGATCGGCTCCGCCTAACTTTAAAACAAAAACATTTAACTCCTGCCTTGGATCATTTCGTTTGTCAGTGTGGCTTCATGGCTCGCAGCAGGGCTGGGCTGCTGTCACACTCGAAGAAACACAAAATGTCTTCTTGACAGCATGCACAACATAGGAGGAAACAAATCACTCACTGCTGACCCTCATCTATCGTTCACGATAGGAGAGTCCACCATACTCCCAATTTGGTTGAGTTCTCTAAATAGGGATTTAATTGTAAAATTCACCGTTCTGGCATGTAGCTAACCCTCACTTTGTTTACAAAGTTCGAGGACTCTAGTGAATTCATTTCCGGTTAGAAATGTATCAAGTAAATATTCTCCTATATTTGAAAGCTGCCACTGGTCGCACGGGTTGGAGACTTGGGTCTCAATCCCGCCCAGGGATAGTTGTTAACGTGTAGCCACACTGATGAGAGGTAAACCTCGAAACACGTGCCTGTGGATATATATATATATATATATATATATATATGTGTGTGTGTGGGGGGGGGTGCATGTGTCTGCATTTCATGTACCGTTAATATGAAAAGATATAGGGTAAATATGTATCCAACTATCTGCCTACAGATATAGGTAAATCGTAGGCGAGACTGGACTTTAACCTTGGCATGGCAAAGAGCCTATGCAAAAAGAAAAACAAACTCTAAAATCAAACTTGTTAAACTCCACTTAAAACTTGACCCCGTGTCACATCCTGCTCGTGGCGGACGGTATAGGTTAATACTTCCATAGAAAAACACATAATTGAAACCCTATAAGGTATATGTAAGAATAAATGTGAGGAAAACTGCCCGAAAAATCCAAATAATCCAAAAGAGTTCTTATATCTGTTTAATGTCAGCAGTCATTAAGTCTGTTCTTAAATAACAACTGTCTTTTGTGATGGTAAATTTTCAAATAATCATTTCCTTGAAAAACAACAAAAATCAACGATGCTTTCATCTTTTAAGCCAAAGAAAATCTTTCCTGGGAAAAAATCGATGGAAAGTTAACACACAGAGACACAGAGACACACACACATACACAATGATAGAGAGAGAGAGAGAGAGAGAGAGAGAGAGAGAGAGAGAGAGAGAGAGAGACACACAAATAGCCAGAGAGACAGAAAGACACACACACATATATATTCAGTTATTTTATCTAGTTTATATATATATTTATTTATATTATATTATACATATATATATATATATATATATATATATATATATATATATATATATATATATATATATATATATATATATATATATATATATATATATATATATATAACAAAACTTTAAGTGGTAGTACAGGTGCCTTACACAGAGACAGACGCAGACATACAAAGACACAGACACTCTCTCACATACACACACACACACACACACACACACACATTATATTATATATATATATATATATATATATATATATATTCAGCTATTTTTACCTATTTTCCATATATATATATATATATATATATTAACTAATTTTGTTATATGAATATATATATATATATATATATATTATATATATATATATATATATATAAAACAATACTATGTAAAAAATGGAAGAACATCCACAATGAAAAAGGAAGAAAAAAACATGTTCTTCAAATATTTCATTAAATCGACAAGTGCTTAAAATGTCTATCACTCGAAAGCCCTCGACAGTTGGTCCGACCCGACCCCCAACGATGTTCGTCTAATTCATCCTTCAACTAAAATGTACATGTCAGCTAGACAGACTGGTATTAGGTTTTTGGCGTGCTTGGAGGGCGAAAGGTCAGAGTTCATTGTAAGATTACGAAGGATGCGTCAAACATGTCGTTTCTATCCGATTTATCAAGGAAAAAATTTCAACAAAAAAAAAAAATAAATAAATAAAAATAAAAGGAAATAAAAAAGATGAAATTTACCAAAGAAAAAGGAAGGAGAATGAAGAAAAGAAGAAAGAATGAATGAAAAAAAATCTGTTTTGCAATCGTGGTTGTCATGCCTTGTTTTTCGGGAAAAGCCGAGAAAAGACAAGTTCTCTGGAGTGACAGAAATATAGATATTAATGCAGTGTAGGAACGAGAGATGTTATATATGTATAAGTTATCTAAATATTTCGGAGATAAAAGAATATTGTGTTGGAAAAAAAAGTTTTTTTTATTTTTCATATCGAGTAAGCCTACCTTGATGTCCTCTGTTCATAATTCAGTTTTATTTAAATTCATTCTTTAGACGCGTGATCAAGAAACGAAGGATCTATTATATATATATATATATATATACCAACCCCTCCGCACGAGTACGATGTGACACAAGGTCAATTTCTTAAGCGGAGTTTAACAGGTTTGAATTCAGAGTTTTCCTTCTCCTAGACCGGTTGCCTAACCATGGTTAAAGAGTCCAGTCTGCCCTACTATTTACCCATAGCTGGAGGGAGAGTAGGATTCATACCTTTGCCAAGGGTATTAGCGCTAAGTGAAATGCAATTACCACATCCAGGATTTGAAATCGGGGCGACGAGTCCATTTCCTGAGACTTTAACCATTACACCACGCGCTTCCTAAAATATATAGTTATTTACTAAGCTTTGCTTAGATGTGGCACAAGGCCGAATGTAAGAGGCACCCAGTGAGGCACGAACTCACTAGTCATGGTTTGCCAGTCTAACTTGCTAACCATTACACTACAAGAGGTGCCCTTCCTAAAAGATATAAGGTGTGTGCTAGATCCTCGCTCTTACTTATAGACTAGGCGAGATCATGTGATCTATTTCTTGGCCAATCACTGGCAGTACTCTGAGGCTGATACAATACTTAACCCACCCTACTGGTGATAATTACGCTAACATTCATGGACGACGGACATAAGATTAAATCACTGGACATTTACCAATAGGCAGGATAGGACTTATACGCTTACCAAAGGATCACCAAAGGATTCCATAACATAGGACTTTCTTTAAGCCCTTTTCAACTGGCCAAGAATGGCACTTTACAGATTTTTCCGAACCTGATGTTCTACCGACTGAACTAAACCGAAAGTTAAATGTGGAAGTTTATTTGTGTGATAGGAGGCAAGTGGCTGTACAGCTTCATTTTGTGTTGTGCTTGCTTTTAAGATTTGTTCAAGACAGAACACAAAATAGATATTGGTAGACAGTACAGACAAAGCAATGAAAAACCAATAAATAAATAAATAAATATAAGCAATGAAATGAACAACGAATAAAATGAGAGAATGACAGAGAATAAAATATGTTGCGGTAATGTTTATGTTAATAAGTGGCCACCCATCTAAGTAGTGAACAGGCTTAACGTTGCTTAACTATGGCTAATATCTTTGTAAGTTTAATCAGTTCCACTAAGTATATTTTATTTAAAAAAATACAATCTCATTCTCTTAAGTTAAGATATGAACTGAAGCGTCACCCATCTAAGTACTGAACAGGCTTAAAGTTGCTTAACTATGGCTAATATCTTTGTAAGTTTAATCAGTTCCACTAAGAATATTTTATAAAAAAATTACAATCTCATCCTCTTAAGTTAAGATATGAACTGAATCGTCACCCATCTAAGTAGTGAACAGGCTTAAAGTTGCTTAACTATGGCTAATGTATTGGTGAGTTTAATCAGTTCCACTAAGTATATTTCATTTAAAAAATTACAATCTCATTGTCTTAAGTTAAGATATGAACTGAAGCGTCACCCATCTAAGTAGTGAACAGGCTTAAAGTTGCTTAACTATGGCTAATGTATTTAATGTGAGTTTAATCAGTTCCACTAAGTATATTTCATTTAAAAAATTACAATCTCATTGTCTTAAGTTAAGATATGAACTGAATATATCCACAATGCATGCCAAAACGTTCTACGGATAACAATAAAGATGATTTGGTTTGGTTTGTTTTGTTTTACGGCATATCAACCTCAGTGGGTCATTTAATGCTGATAAAGTTTTGAAATAAATCAATTCTTAATGGATAATACAATTTTTTTATAAATACATTTTTCTATTTAACCCATAGATGGGACCCTAACAGGTACTACCACTCCTGGTCAGAGTGGACCAGGGAGCAATGGTGATGAAGGGGTGCTCCACATTCCCCAAACCTCCAAAACTGGAACCTCACCATCAGATAGAGTTTAGCGTCATTCCCAGGACATGTAAACCCTCAGACACCGCTTTCTAGCACCCATATGATAAAAAGGGGTTGGGACTTGCCATAAGGGCAATAGGGTTGGGAAAATCATATAGGTGCTAGGGCTTGACGTGACCAGCCGATTGATCGGAGGGGGCCTCTCCGACCGCCCGTCTAGCCCAAGATAGGGCCAAAGTGGAGTATTGCATGTCATGAACTGCTCATCCACCTGGGCTCTATCCTTAAGCATCACGGGTCGCCACCCACGGCCAACAGGTGGCCCCATTGGGGGAGTCTTATCCCCTCTGCTGAGGTGCAGTCGGTGCATTCTAACGCCCCAGCAGACAGGGCGGAATAAAGATAAGGACAATAGTCCGAATAATCAAAATAATACTTGCTTGTCTTACTTGGGTGGGTTGTGTGATAGGAGGCAAGTGGCTGTACAGTTACATCTTGTGTTGTGCTTGCTTCCAAGATTTGTTCAAGACAGAACACAAAATAGATATTGGTAGACAGTACAGACAAAGCAATGAAAAACCAATATATAAATAAATATAAGCAAAAAAACTGAACAATGAAAGAAATGAGAGAATGACAGAGAATAAAATCTGTTTCGTTAATGTTTATGTTATATGTTAATTCAATAATACACCACTTAACTTTTTTTTATCTCTATTCGAGTTACAGCGACCATTTAGTATGAGTGCAAAGTGAAAATTAGTTTAAATTTGTTAGTCTCCACGGGCAATGACGCAGAAAAACACACACACACACACATCTTATTATAATGGAGATTGTGTGTTTTTCTGGCTGTAACCGAAACTATATTCCGATTCAAGTCACAATTCCCTTTGTTATTTATGTCACATTCTCAAAGATTTTTATTTTATTTAAATTTAAACTTCAATTATTAATAAAACTTAGTTTACATTATTAATACTGTTGGCCTTATCTACATGATAACAACACGCAACTGTATTTATATATACAACAAAATAACGGTTTACAGTGTGAATGGGAAGGCTAATTTGCATATTGATATTAAGAATTTGATTTTGATAAATATGTGCTTAGTATTATTGATTTCTAATTGTTTGGTTTTATCTTACTGAATATAAGCAAAAATCTCGGGGATAAATCTTAAAAGAAATCGATTAACAAGAAGAAATAACTGTAATATTATTCTTTACTTCCTATCTTAACTAAATAGTTAAATTAGGAAAATTTAACAAAGACAGGCGGGAGTAATGTAAAATGATGGAAGAGTTAGTTGCAAAGTTGTTCTATTTTTCAATCATAACCCCCTCTGTTCAAAATCTTTTTATCGGCATTCTTAAAATTAAATACTGGCACCGGAGGGTGCATTTATTAGCTAGTATATATATATATATATATATATATATATATATATATATATATATATATAATATATTATAAAAAAAGAAGAAGGTCCGCAAAATGTATCGTTCTCAGAAAAAATGTTTTATTCTTTTTATTTCACATACGCAACACGTGTTTCAGATATTCTGGTATCTTCTTCAGGCTTTGATCAATACATATATTGATATACATGTATATATATACACATATACACACATGTATATACATAGGTTGTGCGTGTTTCTGTAATTTTTCTGTTATGAATATATATATATATTGGTTTGGAGGTTGGTTTTGAAGGCTACCACAATGCAGGTGTAAAGAATGTAACATAGCGGTATATTCGCTATACCAAAACTGATGTATACGTAACGTTCTAACATCGATATACGTTATATAGCGGGTCTTATCAACGTGCTTCCAAATTCACGACACTAAAAAAATGTTCGGCACGTGGCGGTCATCTTGTCGATAAAAAAGTACAACGCGAGAAATATATCGTCACAAGCTGCTTAACTTTTATTTCCAGGGCTCGTCTCGGCGGTTGTGTCGGAGAGGAGGAAAGGCAGAGAGAAAGAGAGAGAGAGGACACAGTTAAATTACTGTGATCCCACCCTAGGGACCAGAGGCCCGTCTGTCCCCTAGGCCTCCGAAAGCAAAAAGAGGCCGGTATTTTTCTTCGTCGTTCCACGTCACCACGTGACTTCCGGTTCCGGTCAACACCCGAAACTTCCGGTTGGCTTTCAATTCTCCATTCGGGGGGGGGGTCACCCCCGGTCAAACTCACGACAACCTGTTTTATGTTCATCACTTTTTTTTAAGCCTTTACTATCTCTTATTTCTTCTTCCTCCTTTTCGAATAGTAGTCCTCGCAAAACTCAGGACCTTCCATCTCGCTACAAAGAAAAAATAAGATAACAATGGTGTTGTTTGTTAACCTGTGATTTATTCTTAATATTAATATTTCGAGATAAAATCTCTTCAGAAGAAGAACACTGGAACTGAAGTAGTTGTCGTCTTGTTATAGCAGTTTTAGTTAAATTAATTTTTTTTTGAAAATGTAACAGATGGTATTTTTTATAACTGTATTGTCGTGTTGCATGTTTACGTGAATGTGCTTTTCTGTTTGTACATGTGCGTATGTTGTCATGAGCGTGTGCAGGAAAATGCGTGTAGACTGTGACGTTATGAACGAATCCACGCGTCTGTAAAAAAACCTTTAATATGTATATATATTTATCAACCCCTCCGCACGGGTAGGATGTGACACAAGGTCAATTTTTTAGCGGAGAACAACAGGTTTGAATTCAGAGTTTTCCTTCTCCTAGACCGGTTGCCTAAACAAGGTTAAAGAGCCTAGTCAGCCCTACTATTTATCCATAGCTCCCATCCAGCTTATTCTCAAGGCGCCTTGTTAGCGTCCAAGTGGTGCAGCCGTACAGCAGCACTGACACAACCACAGCCTGGAAAAATTGTCGCTTTAACTTGTCAATGAGATCGGATATCCATATGACTGAGAATTTGTTTGTGGCCGACCATGCCTTTCCTATTCGCATACTGACATCGCTTTCCGTGGATGAGATATTACTACCTAGGTATGTGAATTGTTCTACTGGCTTTAGAGGCTTACCGTTGAGTGTAGAGATGCCTCCTTTCTTTTGTAAACATATGAACTCAGTTTTATCTGAAAGAGAGACGCAGAGATCTGCTAAAAGTAGATAGACAAACACGTTTTCTGGTGGTAAATTTATACATGCACACGTTGTTAAGTTTTTAAGGGCCATTGCTTGGCATTATAGCAGAAGCGCTTATCTGGTAGAATCCTTGATAAAACGTCCGTCGACAATGTGAATCCTTTGGTTACTAAAGTGTCCTCGTATAAGTCCTTTGTGAATATTGGTAAAGATCCCGGCAATCCTATGTCCGTCCGTCCGCAAAGAGGGCAGTTTTAATTATGACCAATGAGGTGGGTTTAAGTATCTTATCAGGCCAGTAGTACTGCCACTGATTGGTTAGAAGAGTCAATCACGTGACCATGGCCAGTTTATAAATATAAGCGGGGATCTAGCACACACCTTATATCAGAATAACTCAACACACGTACATACATACATACATACATACATAAAAATAGGGGTGTAATGGTTAGCAAGCAAGTCTAGCAGATCCATCCTAGTGAATACCGAGTTCGAACCTCGCTGGATGATCCATACTTGCAACCTTGTGTAAATACCTCGGGTCGGTTTGAAGTTCCTTGAAGGATCCTGATTACAAGAAGGCTCCCGGCTCGACGCGAAGGTTTCCAAGTTCGAAGAGAAGCTTCCCGAGTTCAAGAACCTTCGCGAGTCCGATAAGAAAAACTAAGAAGGTCGGAGTGCAGGCCGGCCGAAACGTTGTGTATATAACAATGAAGACGAGGACAATAGTCCGAATAATCCAAATAATACAAAATATAAGGCCTCTTAAAAAAGGAAATAAAGAAATAAGGTTATTAGGTGGAAATGAAAGAAAGGAAGAAAGAAGGAAAGAATGAAAGAAAGAACGAACGAAATAAAGGAAAGAAGAAAGAAAGAATGAAATATAGAGGGTATTGAAAAAGCGAAAGAAAAAAAGAAATTAGATAGAAGCGAAAGACAAAAGAAAGAATGTGTGATAAAATGAAAGAAAAAAAATAGGATTTAGGAGAAGGAAAGAAAAAGAAAGGAAGAAAGAAAGAAAGAAATATAGAACTAAGGAGAAAATGAGACAATGAAAGAGAGAAATAAAGAAATAGAGAAATAATGGCCTTTGTGAAAAATGAAAGAAAGAAATAAGGAATTTAGAAGAAAAAGGAAAAAGAAAGAAAGGAAGAATGAAAAAAGAAGGGAAGAAAGAAAAAACGAAATAGCAGAGCTTATTGAAAGAACGAAAGAAAGAAACAAATAGTTTAGTAGGAAACGAAAGAGGAAAGAAAGGAGGATAGAAATAATGAAAGAAAGAAATAATGTACTAAAGGAGAAAACGAAATAAAAAAAAAAGAAATACAGACAGAAAGCAGAAAGAAAGAAAGAAGGAAAGAGAGAAAGAAAAGAATGAAAGAAAAGAAAGAAAGAACATTAACTATGGTGTTTGGAGTAAACGAAGGAGAATAGCAGAAAAAGATTCGGAAGAAAAAAATGAAAGAAAACCTAAGAAAGAAAGAAAGAAAGAAGGGAAAGAAACAAAGAGTTTAGTGGGAAACGAAAGAAAAAAGAAAGGAAGATAGAAAGAAAGAAATAATGTACTAAGGAGAAAACGAAATAAAAAAGAAGAAAGAAAGAAAGCAGAAAGAAAGAAAAGAATGAAAGAAAGAAAGAAAGAAAGTACTAAGGAGAAAACAAAATAAAAAGAAAGAAAGAAAGCAGAAAAGAAAGAAAGTAAGAAAGAAAGAAAGGAAAGAATGAAAGAAAAGAAAGAAAGAAAGTACTAAGGAGAAAACGAAATAAAAAAAGAAAGACAGACAGAAAGCAGAAAAGAAAATAGAAAAAAAAAAGAAAGAAAGAAAAAAGAAAATTAACTATGGTGTTTGGAGTAAACGAAAGAAGAACAACAAAAAATATTTGGAAGAAAAAACGAAAGAAAACCTAAGAAAGATAGAAAGTAAGAAGGGAAAGATAAAAAGAAATCTAGGGTTTAGATGTAAACAAAAGCAGAAAGAAAGAAAGAAAAAAGAAAAATAGAAATACAAGTCTAAGGAATAAACGAAAAATAACTAGATAGATAAATATGGGACGTGGGAGAAAAGGAAGAAAAAGAGAGAAAGAATGAATAATATAAAGAAAGAGAGAAATAAAGGAAAGAAAAAACAAAAAACAAATATATAGCATTGATTAACGCAAAAGGAAAAAAGAAGGAATGAAAGACAGAGAGAAAGAAAGAAAGAAAGAAAGAAAGAAAGAAAGAAAGAAATTGGAAATATAGGGTAGGGAGAAAATGAAAGTAAATAAATAGACAAAGAAAGAAAGAAAGAAGAAAGAAAGGAAAACTTCAGAATGAGAAAGAAAGGAAGGAGGAGTGGGGATGAGAGAGAAAAAAGAAAAAAGAAGACAGAATGAGAAAGAAAGAATGAAATAAAATTGGAAATAGAGGGTAAGGGAGAAAATGAAATGAATAAATAAATAAATAGACAAAGAAAGAAGGAAAGAAAGAAAGAAAGAAAGAAAAACTTCAGAATGAGAAAGAAAGGAAGGAATAGTGGGGATGAGAGAGAAAAAGAAAAAAGAAGACATAATAAGAAAGAAAGAAAGAAAAGAAGAAAGAAGGGTAGAATGAAATAAATTGGAAATATAGGGTTAGGGAGAAAATGAAAATAAATAAATAAATAAATAGACAAAGAAAGAAAAAAGAAAGAAAGAAAGAAAGAGAGAAAAAGAATGAAAAACTTCAGAATGAGAAAGAAAGGAAGGAACAGTGGGGGATGTGAGAGAAAAATAATAAAAAAGAAGACAGAATGAGAAATAAATAAATAAATAAATAAATAAATAAAGAAAGAAAGAAAGACAGACAGACAGAAAGAAAAAAAGACAGAAAGAAAAAAAACTTAAGAATCAGAAAGAAAGGAAGGAAAAGTGGCGAGGAGAGAGATAAAATAAGAAAAAAGAAGACAGAATGTGAAAGAAAGAAAGAAAAAGTTAAGAATAAGAAAGAAAGAAAGAAAGAAAGACTGAAAAGAGGGCAAAATGAGAAAGAAAGAACGAAAGAATGAGAAAGATATTTATTTGGGATGCATTCCGATTTAGATTTAGAAAGAGAAGAAAGAAGAAAGAAAGAAAGAAAGAAAGAATGAAATTCGGAGCTTAGAAAAAAAAACGAAAGAAAAATTAAATCGTAAAAAGAAAAACATAAAGAAAGAATAATAAAGAGAATGAAAGAAAAATCCCAGAGTTGAATGAAATAAAGAAGAAATTGACAGAATGAAAGATTCTGAGGTCAGAAAATCTCGAACGTGTTGACAGTTTACAAGATGTATTTTTTATTGTTTCTGTTTTTTTTTTTTTTTTCTTTTTCTTTTTCTTTTTTCTTTTTCTTTTTGTTGTTGTTCGTGCTGTTTTACAATGAAAAGGATCTAATGAAGCAACTGGACACTAACTTTCAACTTATTGTTGGCTAAAGCTGACCAACAGCAACAAACAGAATGTGCCACATTCTACTGACCCATTCAAACTTTATTCTAACAGACTTACAGCGCTGGATTTAATACTTGGCATAGCTCAATGGTAAGCAAGCAGGTCTTGCAAAACCTAGAGGATACTGACTCTTTTATGCTCAAGCAGCTGGATCAGCCACGGGGTGGGATATGCCAAACACCCTATACTCCTCATTGAGTGTTTGTTACATAATCTATGCATAGATTATTGTCAAACCCCTGTATTTATGAAGGGATGGTCCCTTTTCATATCACGGGCGGGACTTTCCATGGAATATTATAGAAAGCCCGCGAAATACGCGAAGTCACCTGGGACCGAGTTAACCCATCAGTTCCAGCTTGGACGTCAGGCAGAAAAGATGTCTGCCTTAGCTGGGGTCAAATGCACACGCGCGTTGTGTTAGTTAGAAGAAGAATATTAGTTAAATAAATAAAAGTTTAAATAAACAATATGTTGTTCTTGATTGATGAATGTCTTGGCAACAAGACTGACCAAGAAGAAGGAATGAATCAAAGACGAGCAGCCAACAGGAATCTAGAAATAGAATTTAACATGGAGAGAAAGAATAGAAACCACTAGTGATCACCAAATGGCCAAAGAAGTAAGTGATGCAAAATTCATATGCATCTCTCTGTCTACCTATGTCTATCTCTCTCCCGTCTCTCCAGTAAAAGAACATTTGTGTATGTACCCAACATGGGTATATGTGTATGAATATGTAACATGTTGAGTTTTCGCTCCAATCAGAAAGAAATATTTCAATACAAATAATATGAAGGACTCGTTTGAGAATACCAACATGGATGAAATTTTATCCGTCCTGAGAGAAATAGAAATATATTAAAAATTATCAAACTACATCCAAGAAATCGTCGTCGTCGGGGCGGCCTAATGTGGGTATCAGCCAATCAACGAGGGAGTCTATCCCCTTTTCACTAGCGCTAGACCAAGGAGATTATCTTAGCGTCTGAGGTGGAGCGCCACACCTACCATCAGCTCCTTACTTTACCGCACAGATCCCTGTGTTACTCATACGCTGAGTCGGTGCGGACCGCTATCGAACTAGGAACTGTGGCTGACTTCTGATTTAGGTCGGAAAGTTAAAACGGAACGTTTTTGGTGGTACCCAATGACAGTTTAACTACAGTATATGAATTAACATTTTGCGAATTTGGTTACGGTTTTAGGGGATTAAGGTTGTTTTTAATTAAATAAACAACAAAAAACCCAAATTACTAACTTATTATAATGGAGATTGTGTGTTTTTTTGTCTGTAACCGAAACTATATTACTAATCGAGTCACAATTAACATAGTTATATACATCACATTCTTCATGATTTTATTTATATTTAAACCTCACTTATTAATAAAATTGCTTCACCTTTTTATTAGTGTTGTCCATATCTACATACTAATAACATGCTATTGTATTTATATATACAAAAAATAGCGGTTTGCAGTGTGAACGGGAAGGCTAATTTGCATATTGATATTAAAAATGGGATTTTATTAAATATGTGCTTAGTATTATTGATTTTTAACTGTTTGGTTTTATTTTAATGAATATAAGCAAACATCTCTTCAATGAATCTTAAATGAAATCCATTAACAAGAAAAAATAAGTGTAATTTTATTCTTTATTTCCTAATTTAACTAAATAGTTAAATAAGTAAAATTCAGCAATGAAAGACGGCAGTGATGGAAGAGTAAGTTTCATTTCTATTTTTCTATTATACCCCCACTCTGTTTCAAATCTTTTTATCTGCATTCTTATTAGACTTTCTAATTTAATACGATATTTCATTACATTAAAACTTAAATACTTGCACCCGGAGGGTGCATATATTTGCTAGTACATTTAATGTTGTAAAATATTTTTTTAAACTAAGTTTAATTGAAATTATACATTGTAATACTAACACAAACAACTGTCTCAATAATAGATTCAATAATTAATTTCAATGGTTAATTAAATGTATAGTGATTTTTTTGTTGTTTTTTATTTTGTTAAGCAATACGTAATTAAAAACAACCTTAATCCCCTAAAACCATAACCCAATTCGCAAAATGTTAATTCATAGACGGTAGTTAAACTGTCATTGGGGATCACCAAAAAACTTTCCATTTTAATTTTCCGACCTAAATCAGAAGTCAGCCTTTAATGTCTCTCATTTTAAACAAAAACATTTCCTAAGAAAATATTTTTTACACCTTTCTTCCTTTTGTTAAAAATTAGTAAACACCACCAAAAAATGTCACAATTACTTAAGAGTAACTATGACTCTCTTAAGGAGTCATAGTTAACTGGTGGCCACCTCCTTGTGGTACTCTTGTGCTATGGATGACCTCGGGATATACTAATAGTTGGTTGGTTTATTAATTTTAACGGCATATCAACCCGTCCAGGGTTATATCATGCCTAGAGGTTGGGGGGTTATACATATTGTGTATTCATATATATACTTTTAGTAATTGGTTTTAACAATGTGTTAGCATTATTGGGAATTATATTGTATGGCATTGATTTGTTTCATGTCTATATTCTATGGTATAATTTTATTTCCCTCAAAAAGGAGAACATATCCCCAATGTTAACATTTTCGAATAGATCCTTCATATTGTTTGCTTTAAAATAATGGTTTCTAATGGGAGCAAAAAATCTGCATTCCATCAATAAGTGTTTAACTATTATACTAATAGTGTATACCTATTATACTAATAGTGTTTAACTATTAAACTAATAGTGTATACTGTTGGTGTATCGCGAGCCAATCTAGCTAAGCGCCGTCAGTTGTTCGCGGCACCCCATGTGTTCGCCATTGGAAGGGGGTTACCAACCCTCCTCTGATGTATCAATAATAGGGCCCAATCGTAATATAAATAACATAAATGAAAAGGCTTCTCATAACGGAGTTGCCCGACCTTCTGGTGTAGGCAGCGACGGAGGCAATGGTAGATGTTCCCTTTGTGGCAAAATATTTAAGTTACGTAACCATATTTAAGGAACTCGGTCTGTTCCAAAATTTACCCATAGCTGGGGGGTACAAAAGTTTGATTCGTGACTTTTTGAAGCGCATTTGACTCGAGTCACCGATTCCACTCTCAACGACGATAACCGTTATGCATTGTACGGAAAATAATCTAATAGGCTGATAAATAAATTTAAAAGTAGGTAAGATGCTACTCCTTAAAAACTTAGTATTATCTGCGTTATTCGGACTATTGTTCTCATCTTCATTGTTATCTGTACATCATTTAACAATTGTTGCCTATCGTGCAACGGAAGAGAAATCTTCCGATCAAGAGATAAAAGACAAAGATAAAGAAATATATATATATATATATATATAGGGGAGAACGGAAGAGAGGTCTTCCGGTCAAGAAGCAGGGAGAAGATGAAGAAATATATATAAAAAAGGAAAACAGAAGACTCCTTTCCGGTGATGAGGCGCAGAAAAAGTTAAAGAAATGTATAAAAAAGGAAGTCTACCCGTTATCAGATCAAAAGATTTAAAAAAAAATGCGTTGGCATATTTATCGTATAAAAAGGTTAGTGGATCTCGAAGGTCAGTAGTCCCCAGCGAGCAGCCGTGAGCATAACCTCGTCGCCTCCCGTGACCAACGCCCTTGGGTATTTTCATTGTGAACGCTCTGCGCCCCTCACCACCCACAAACCGAAGAAAATAAAGACGGGTCATATTTTCATATACACGTGTCTGTGGTTTCATTGAAGTCCAGTAGCAGGCTATACAAGACAATGAAGATGAGGATAATAGTCCGAATAACGAAGATAATACCAATCATCAAGCCTCATCTCAAACATTCAGAGAAATTCTTAAAAAATGTTTTTGGGGAAGTGTAATACTTCTCCTCCCAGAGTAACAATGTTATGGATTTTCAAAGATGTTAGGTGTTTTGGAATCAGTCATTCTCTGGCTGCTACTATTTCCCTTCGATTATTCTCACACTCATTCACCACAATTTCTATAATCACTTCATATCTGATAACCAGTACTAATGTCGTAATCCACACAATAATTACGTAAAACACAGACTCATTATTTTTTGTAAGTGTATGAGGGAAACGTATTTCTTATATAAGAATATCATAGAAGCATGGTAAGCGCGTGGTGTAATGGTTAAAGTCCTGGGAAATGGACTCGTCGCCCGAGTTCAAATCCTGGATGTGGTAATTGCATTTCACTTTGCGCTAATACTTGGGAAAGGTATGAATGCCACTTTCTAGACAGTACGCGGTCTTTTTCCGTTGTTTTCATCTGTATGCCAATTCTCTGAATTTAATAAACCAGTTCACATCCTAATGTAACAATATATCAGCTAGAAAAACACCTCCGGAATGTCCTCAGCACAGTATCCAATGTCCGAACAGAGCTAAACGTTAGTTTTTGTTGATTGGCTGACACTGGTGTGTCCATGTATAGGTGTTCACAGGAAAACATTACTTATGAGTTGAACCTTACCAACGTAAGGAAACGTGTGGTGTAATGGTTAAAGTCATTGGAAATGACTCGTCGCCCCGAGTTCAAATCCTGGACGTGTAATTGCATTTCACTTGCGCTAATACCCTTGGGAAAGGTATGAATCCTACTCTCCCTCCAGCTATGGATAAATAGTAGGACAGACTGGGTTCTTTAACCTTTGTTAGGCAACCGGTCTAGGAGACTGAAAACTCTGAATTCAAACCTGTTGAAATCCGCTTAAGAAATTGACCTTGTGTCACATCCTGCTCGTGCAGAGGAGTTGGTAATATATATATAAGAATATCATTTATCAATACGAAATAGCCTGTTTTAAAACAATAATAACTCTATGTCATATCTTTCAAAATAAACATGACATAACATTCCTACGTAACGTTGAATATTTTATGTATTCATTTTCGTAAATACTGACACTTGTGATACAGCAAGCCCTGACATTGGGTGCACATATTTAATGTGGAATATGGCATGTGTGTGGATGTGCGATTGTGTATGTATGTGCGTATGTCTAAGAGGATTGGCGAACAGAAATTTCATTCGTGTTTTCAAACCCGGCCAGGGGTAGCTGTTAATGTATAACCACACTGATGAGAAGTGATACTTCGAAACACGTGTCTGTGGATACTTATTTATTATATATATACTCCACTTTGTCGAGTATTTAAATAGGGATTTAATTGAAGATTGACCGTTCTGGCGTGTAGCTAAACCTCGCTTTGTTTACAAATGTTTGAGGCCTCTAGTGAATTCATTTCCGCTTAGAAATGTAGCGATTAAATATTCTCCTATATTTGACAGCTGCCTCTGGCCGTACGGGTAAGAGGATTGGTGAACGAAAGTTCATTCGGGTCTCAAACCCGGTCAGGGGTAGCTGTTAATGTATAACCACACTGATGAGAAGTGATACTTCGAAACCCGTGTCTGTGGATTACTTTTTTTTATTATATATATATATATATATATATATATATATATATGAGAGAAATATGAGGAGATTATCCGACAGTATGTGGAGAAAGGTAGACAAACACGGGATGTTGTAGAAAATGTTATCATTTGATAATAACAGTATATATTACAATGTACATGATATACAAAAATAATTAGTAAAGTAAAGTCGTCGGGGGCCTAATGTCGGTATCAGCCAGACAGCGAGGGAATCTATCCCCTTTCACTAGCGTTAGACCAAGGAGATTATTTTAGCGTCTGAGGTGGAGCGCCACACCTACCACCAGCTCCTTACTTTACCACACAGATCAATGTGGTACTCATAAGCTGAGTTGGCAAGATCGGTATCGAACCGCGGAACCTTGTGAATTCCTAGCCGAACGCTCTACGGCGA
>CM042176.1:44780106-44800518 GCA_023376005.1 Doryteuthis pealeii
CGCACATCTTAGCATCATATACTGGGAAATCTATAGAAGTTCGTTTGGTGTTGGGTTATGGGATCGGCCTGTCAGCTTGACGGTCCGGTTTCAAATCACGCACAGGGCGGTCTTCCGATCTATAGCTCTGCTGATGAGGCCTAATAGGCCGAAATGTACATACAGAGATTGATTTTTCTCGATTTGTTTAGCTATACATTTAATAGGTATTCCCGCCTAATTCATTATTAATTAATTAATTTTCAAAATAGGTACGACTCAATTAAGCACTTATTCTCCATATATATATATATATATATATATATATATATATATGGAGAGAGAAAGTGACAGGCAGAATTTGTGTAAGAGAAGGCTCAGTTTTTGACTTAATTGCGAATTAACGACAAATTAGAACCAATTAAAATGGATTTCTTTCAAACATAACTCAATTCCAGAACTAAGGAATATTTTAGCATGTATTTTGGGTCAACGAAGCGCCTTGAGAATAAGCAAGATGGGAGCTGTACAAGAATGCTGCGAGCGGTCTTGAATAAGTCGTGGAAACAGCACCCCACAAAGAAGCAATTGTATGGCCACCTGCCTCCCATATCACAAACCATACGAGTAAAGAGAGTTATGCATGCAGGACACTGCTGGAGAAGCAAGGATGAGCTCTTAAGCGACGTTCTACTGTGGAGGCCAACACATGGACATGCTAAAGTGGGCTGCCCAACCAGGACTTACATCGACCAACTATGTAAGGATGCTGGATGCTGCGCGGAGGAGCTCACAGAGTCGATGAATGATAGGGAAGGTTGGCGAGAGATCGTCATGGATATCCGTGCAAATTGCGCGACATGATGATGATGATGATAAACTAAATAGGAAAAGTCTTTAAGGACTATCATTGATTAACTCAGATTTAGTATGATAAAAGAAGATATATAGATAAATGAGGATTATTCGATAAATAAGTGGACTTTTAAACAAGAAAAATAATCTAAATTATTTAGATTTCACGGACTGTTTTTTTTTGTTTTTTTTTCATTTTTATATACACAACTTTTCGGCTGATGTGTTCTCCGGCCTTCATCAGGTGGTTCTCATGAAACCCAGGAACCTTCTTTTAGATCACAGGAGCCTTCTTGTTGGAACCTTGATCCTGAATGAATAAAACAAAACGACTTCGGCATAAAATAAACCAACAAGGGTTGACGTACCGCTAAATTCGGTAAACCAAACTGGCGAGAAATATATTAATTAATAACGATATCCTATGAACATCTAGGTTAGATATGCCTAAAATCAGCTCATGTTATTAGTGCTTTGAAAAACCTGCAATGTATCTTATATATCACTAATAAATAAAGGGTTACATAATATATGGTGTGATTAATTTGCATACTGGTTTTAATAAAACTGGGTTTAATAATTAATTACTTTGTGCTATTGGACTCAAAGATTATTGTCTTATTATTCAACGTATTAAATTCAATCCTAAGTAATGATTTTATATGGAAACCAATTAAAATATATATCTAAAATAAATGTAATATTTCTATATACATTCTTATTTAATTTTGCAAACTGCTTTTAACAAAATCGGGTTTAATAATTAATTACTTTGTACTATTGGACTCAAAGATTATTCTCTTATTATTCAACGTACAATTCAATCCTACAAATGATTTTATATAGAGACCAATTAAAATACATATCTAAAATAAATGTAATATTTCTATATACATTCTTATTTAATTTCGCATCTTGCTTTTAACAAAATTGGGTTTAATAATTAACTATTGGACTCAAAGATTATTGTCTTATTATTCAACGTATTAAATTCAATCCTACAAATGATTTTATATAGAAACCAATTAGAATATATATCTAAAATAAATGTAATATTTCTTTATGCATTCTTATTTAATTTCGCTTACTGCTTTTAACAAAATCGGGTTTAATAATTAATTACTTTGTGCTATTGGACTCAAAGATTATTGTCTTATTCAACGTATTAAATTCAATCCTAAGTAATGATTTTATATAGAAACCAATTAAAATATATATCTAAAATAAATGTAATATTTCTATATGCATTCTTATTTAATTTCGCATACTGCTTTTAACATATCGGGTTTAACAATGAATTAATTTGTACTACTAGACTCAAAGATTATTGTCTTATTATTCAACGTATTAAATTCAATCATACGAATGATTTTATATAGAAACCAATTAAAATATATATCTAAAATAAATGTAATATTTCTATATACATTCTTATTTAATTTCGCATATTGCTTTTAACAAAATCGGGTTTAATAATTAATTACTTTGTACTATTGGACTCAAAGATTATTGTCTTATTCAACATATTACATTCAATCATGAGTAATGATTTTATATAGAAACCAATTAGAATATATATCTAAAATAAATGTAATATTTCTATATACATTCTTATTTAATTTCGCATATTGCTTTTAACAAAATTGGGTTTAATAATTAACTATTGGACTCAAAGATTATTGTCTTATTATTCAACGTATTAAATTCAATCCTACAAATGATTTTATATAGAAACCAATTAGAATATATATCTAAAATCAATGTAATATTTCTATATGCATTCTTATTTAATTTCGCATACTGCTTTTAATAAAACCGGGTTTAATAATTAATTACTTTGTACTATTGGACTCAAAGATTATTGTCTTATTATTCAAAGTATTAAAATCAATCCTACAAATAATTTTATATAGAAACCAATAAAAATATATATCTAAAATAAATGTAATATTTCTATATACATTATTTGATTTAGCATACTGTTTTTAACAAAATCGGGTTTAATAATTAATTATTTTGTGCTATTGGACTCAAAGATTATTGTCTTATCATTCAACGTATTAAAATCAATCATGAGTAATGATTTTATATAGAAACCAATTAGAATATATATCTAAAATAAATGTAATATTTCTATATGCATTCTTATTTAATTTCGCATACCGCTTTCAAAAAATCGGGTTTAATAATTAATTACTTTGTGCAATTGAATTAAAAGATTATTGTCTTATTATTCAACGTATTAAAATCAATCCTACAAATAATTTTATATTTTATGTAATATTTCTATATACATTCTTATTTAATTTCGCATACTGCTTTTAACAAAATCGGGTTTAATAATTAATTACTTTGTACTATTGGACTCAAAGATTATTGTCTTATTCAACGTATTAAATTCAATCCTAAGTAATGATTTTATATAGAAACCAATTAGAATATATATCTAAAATAAATGTAATATTTCTATATACATTACATGTTCATTACAGTAAAATTTAAATAATTACGCCTAGGGATACATATTCTTGAAAGTGTGTAATTATTACCGATATGCGAAATGTTCAACTGAGTTCTGTCTTCGGTTTCAACACGATACTGCCGTGAAACTTTTGTACACACATTATAAAAGTGCATGAGAATGCTTCTGAGACAGAGTTATGGGTCGTGTCAAAGAGGGAAATGACGTTGTAACGCGAGATTTCACGAGATGCACAGCTTAACTGTGTTAACCTGACGCGAGCTTCAAATTCAACATGAAAATTTAAGAAGATCATTGAATATTGATGGATCCGCGTGAAACGTTGGGAATTGATTGATGAGATGGAGGAGGGGGTGAAAAATCAATTGGATAGGATGATGATGATGAAGAAGAAGAAGAAGAAGAAGAAGAAGAAGAAGAAGAAGAAGAAAGGAAAGAAGAAGAAGAAGAAGAAGAAGAAGAAGAAGAAGATAGAGGGAAAATGAGAAGGAAAATAAAAGGGACGGAAGGAAATTATTAAATTTGTGGAAGAAAATTGAAAAAGAAGAAAAAAACGAATGAAAGACAGTATATCAATAATCAATGGGGTATGATGATGATGATGATGGTGGAGATGATGAAGAAGAAGAAGAAGAAGAAGAAGAAGAAGAAGAAGAAGAAGAAGAAGAAGAAGAAAAGGGTGGTATCTAGCAAGAGAAAGAATGAGGAAATAAATAGTCGAGAAGAAAAAAAAGAAAGAAGAATTAACAAAATGACGAAGAAGAAGAAGAAGAAGAAGAAGAAGAAGAAGAAGAAGAAGAAGAAGAAGAAGAAGAAGAAGAAGAAGAAGAAAATAATAATAATAATAATAATAATAATAATAATAAGAAGAAGAAGAAGAAGAAGAAGACTGCAAAGAAGAAGAAGGTTACAAGAAATAGAGAAAAAAGAAGTGTAACGACTGAAAGAAAACCAGAAAGAGTGTTACATAGAAGGAAAAGAAAAAATGAATAAACAGATGAATAACTAAAAAAAATTAATAATTGGAAGTTATATATAGAGAAAGTTAATCTGAAAGAAAGAAAGAAATAAAGAAAGAAAGAAAAAGATAAGAAGAACGAAAAAACGAAAGAAAGAAAGGATGAACGAAAGAAATAGATTCGTTAAGAAGAATTAGTGCAGTTAAAGAAAAAAGAAAAAAATACGAAAAGAATGAAAATAAAAAATTTTGCAGATTATTATAAGTGTGAAATACAACGAATAAGAATTAACATTCTTGATATTCCAAGGAGTTTAATATATATATATATATATATATATATATATATATATATATATATATATATGCCGATGAGTTCTAATTGGCTGAAATGTACATACAGAGATGACTTTTTCTCGATTTGTTTACGCTTTACATTTAAACGTTATGCACACCTAATTCATTTAGTTATACTTAATTAACAAAATTAGATATGACTTTAATTAAGGACATAATCTCCCACAAATTGTCGGCCTTCGCCATTTTCAAACACACTGTTTGACTACTTCATATATGTATATATATTTGAGATGTATTAGTATTTGTATCCGTTGTTGGAAATACATATACCGTGTTTATATATATATATATATATATATATATATATATATACATAAATGTATGGAGGTTCTGAGTATATATATATATATATATATATATATATATACATGATTTGTTCCATATATATATTTGTCTTGTACCATATATGTTTATTGAGGGTATATATATATATATATATATATATATAATATGTGTGTGTGTGTGTGTGTGGTTTGTTTTGTATATACGTATATATATATAATATATAATGACTCGTTCCATATATTCACGTGAGGTTGATATATATATATATATGTATATATATATGCATCCAAATATTTATAGACGCTCTCTCTCTCTCTCTCTCTCTCTCTCTCTCTATATATATATATATATATATATATATATATATATATATATATATATATATTAAGGAGGATTAATCTTTAATAAGATAATAACGAAATAAGAGGAAGTTAGGTGGAGCGCCTTCAAAAGCGTCTGCCAATCTCAAGATACGCATCAATATGGGCGCCATTAAAAAAGGATGTGAGACAGAGGTCACGTGTCCTATTGCAGGTGAACTGCTTGAGAGAGAGAGAGAGAGAGAGAGAGAGAGAGAGAGAGAGAGAGAGAGAGAGAGGAGATAGAGAGGGAGAAGTGATGCGGGGAACTTAACGCAACAACGAAAGAACAACGAGTCGGAATCTGTCAAGTGTTTTCAGCTGTCTTATCGCGCCAGAAACGAAAACGAGGCTTGAAGAAGAAAATTACCTACAGATACTTTGCACAAAGTAAATGCTTTAATCAAACTTTTATAGAAAAAAAAAGAAACATTAACTGCAATCTGGTTATGGTGAAGATTCGGTAATCTGAACAGTAGTTATTTACATAAATGAGAGTAACCTCCCTTTGTTAGTTTCACTTTAAGGAAGCCGTATGTTTTGGCCGGCCATTTTGATTTCAAGGTAAATTTACACTGAAAATACGACTTTTTTCGAATCAATGTTATTTCTCTGAATGTTTGAGATGAGGTTTGATGATTAGTATTATCTGCGTTATTGGACTATTGTCCCCATCTTCATTGTTATTTGTACAATGTTTCGGCCGATATGCCCACCGGCCTTCTTCAGGTATTTCTTGTCGGACTTGGTAACCTTCTCAAACTCGGGAACCTTCTTTTCGAACTCGGGAACTTTCTTGTCGTAATCGGGAGCAATCACGGAACTTTGAACCTAACCCTTTATTCATTCCACGGGGCTATCCTGTTCTCATTCCGCTAACAATAGTTGGGGTAGGAGTTGTGTTAATTATTTTTCTATGTTACTACCTCTACTCAGGATTGATTCGAACAAATTCGTATTTTCAGTGTGAAGTGAAAATGGCCGATTAAAACATACGGCTTCCTCAAAGTGAAACAAACAAGGGGAGGTTACTCTCATTCATGTAACTGATGTTCAGATTACCGAAGATTCTTTAGTATTTAGAATGAACTGATTCAGGGGGAGATAACTCTGACTTCTCCCGAGATACCATTATAAAAGATAGACGAGTTAATTATTTTTTTCTCAATCACTATTCAAATGTAGCTTAATTTTGGTCCAGAGAACTGATTCAGGGGGAAACAACTCTGTCTTCTGCAGAGATATCTCTTATTATAATGGAGATTGTGTGTTTTGCTGTCTGTAACCGAAACTATATTACTACTCCAGTTACAATTCCCTTAGTTATTGACATCACATTCTCCATGATTTTATTTTTATTTTAACCTCAACTATTAATAAAATTGTTTTACATTATTAATACTGACTACATTATTAATACTAAATACTAGCAACATGCAATTATATTTATATATACAACAAAATAGCGGTTTACAGTGTGATCGGAAAGGCTAATTTACATATTGATATAAAAAAATGTGATTTTATTAAATATGTGCTTAGTATTTTTGATTTCTAATTGTTTAGTTTTATTTTAATGAATATAAGCAAAAATCTTTTCAATGAATCTTGAATGAAATCCATTAACAAGAAAAAATAACTGTCATTTTATTCTTTATTTCCTAATTTAACTAAATAGTTAAATAAGTAAAATTCAGCAATGAAAGACGGGAGTGATGGAAGAGTAAGTGTCATTTCTATTTTTCTACTTTACCTTTTTCTTTACTTCCTCTTTAAATTAAATACTTAAATTAGAAAAAATAACAATGAAAGACGAGAGTGAATGAAGAGTAAGTTTCAGTAGTTGTATTTTTCTATTATACTCCCTCTGTTTCAAATCTTTTTATCTGCATTCTTATTTAGTTTCATTAGCCTTTCTAATTTAATACGATATTTTATTACATTAAAACTTAAATACTTGCACCCAGAGGGTGCATATATTTGCTAGTATTAATAACGGATATTCGGTCTCTATTTTTCTGTAATTGAAACTAAGTCACTGCTTACGCCACATTGCCCCAAATCATCATAACATAGAACAAATACTCTCACAATTTGAGCATGCAACCTCAGACGATCCTCATTGTTTTTTTTTTACATATATAAAGGGCAGTTGTGTGTATATGTATGTCCGGAGGAAACTTTGAAAATAAAACAATTACCGACAAAGTAAATATATATACACATTAAATATCAATTTTTGAAAGAAGAAGACATATTTCAAATTCAAAAATAGACAACTGTTACACTAAGATATACATTATGTTGTTGACCGAGAAACACGTAGCGGATGTGCTAACGAAGAAATGATCGCATGGATTGTACGCTTTTTGGAACATAAATGTTTTCGTTTTGAATTCAAATTATTTTCAGCTTCTCTTTCGAGGAGTCCGGTTTAAAAAAACAAGCTGAGATGATGATTTTTATAAATCGAAATATTGTTCATTATTAGCTATGAATATGATATAAGATATTTTAATTGAGTGTTTTCATATCCTTTTATATATATATATATATATATATATATATATATAAATATGAAAACACTCAATGAAATATATATATATTATATATATATATATATATATATATATATATATAAGTGCTTAATTGGAGTCGTACCTAATTTTGAAAATTAATCAATTAATAATGAATTAGGCGGGAATACCTATTAAATGTATGGCTAAACAAATCGAGAAAAATCAATCTCTGTATGTACATTTCGGCCTATTAGGCCTCATCAGCAGAGCTATAGATCGGAAGACCGCCCTGTGCGTGATTTGAAACCGGACCGTCAAGCTGACAGGCCGATCCCATAACCCCAACACCAAACGAACTTCTTAGATTTTATGATTTGTTTAGAGTAGGTTAACATTCCTCTTCTAGTGACTTTTATTACACGACGATGTGGTAAGTTGTAAACAAGGTTTGTTTAGAATGGCTTTTTGCCGATAATTTTTTGGAGAATAAGTGCTTAATTGGAGTCGTACCTAATTTTGAAAATTAATCAATTAATAATGAATTAGGCGGGAATACCTATTAAATGTATGGCTAAACAAATCGAGAAAAATCAATCTCTGTATGTACATTTCGGCCTATTAGGCCTCATCAGCAGAGCTATAGATCGGAAGACCGCCCTGTGCGTGATTTGAAACCGGACCGTCAAGCTGACAGGCCGATTTCTCGATTTGTTTAGCCATACATTTAATAGGTATTCCCGCCTAATTCATTATTAATTGATTAATTTTCAAAATTAGGTACGACTCCAATTAAGCACTTATTCTCCAAAAAATTATCGGCAAAAAGCCATTCTAAACAAACCTTGTTTATATATATATATATATATATATATATATATATATATATAAGGATATGAAAACACTCAATGAAATATATATATATATATATATATATATATATATATATATAAGGATAATTAAAACACTCAATATATATATATATATATATATATATATATATATATATATATATATATATATATATAGTTGTAGAAAAAGTTATATCCCGACCGTGGTTTCGGTGTTACTATTACACCTTCATCAGGGTCAACAACTATTAATTCTCTATATTCACAATATATTGAGCCCTCTAGGATTAACTACTTACGATACGTTTACATAGTAGTACCATCAAGGAATATATATATATATATATATATATATATATATATATATTATATATATATATATATAATATAATATACAGGCTACAGGCCACCTGATAGACAGTAAATTCACACACCCGCACCCATAAACAATCAAGCAATATCTGGAATGTTAGTCTCAGACACATAGCAATAAAAAAGAGATCAGATGATCCTGTTAATAAGCAAACAAACAAAAAAAATAAAATAAAATAAAATAAAAATAAAACCTTGCTTAGAGGCGAATCAAATCTGGAATAATAATTAAAATAAATAAAAAGAAATGATCAGACACACAGACATAAGCACCACGCACACACACACATACGCTTACATTTACACACACAAGCACACGCACACACACACTTATACACACAAACACACACATAAGCAAGCACCCCAACCATACACATACACACTCAGAATTTGGAAGAACCAAGACAGAACGAATCTAGCAGCCGCTAGGACAACTTCAGTTCCAGTATTCTTCTGAGGATGGGAATTTCTTCCCGAAATATTGAGAAATAAATGACAGGTTTAACAAAAAACATCATAGTTACCTCTTTTTCTTTACACTCGCATTGTGACAGCCTTCAAAACCAACCAACAAACCAATATATACACAATGCTTCAAGCAAATTACAAAACCCTTTTATATATATATATATATATATATATATATATATATATATAAACAAATTTTTTTTGTGATGAAACAAAGAAAATACAGTGCTCAATCACAAATTGTGAGAGCTAATATTTATTTAATTTGTTGAATTTTTTAAAGAAATAAATGCTTATTATAGACAGCTACCTAGGTTGTCTTGCTAAGTCGCAATCATCAGGCTGTCAAATTAGATCTTATGGTGTTTATTTGAAGATCCTTTCTTAATGTTATATTCGTCGGTTGCTTTTGTGGGGGCTATTAGGCTTCGGATTTTTAAAAGTTCAATTTTTTCAAAAATTGCTTTTTTTTATAAAAATGCTAACGAAGTTACCTCCCTTTAGTCATTAAAAATATAAATTTTTTCTTTTGAAAATTTAAAAAAAATTAATTCCGAATGTTATAGGATGTATGTATTTTCAAAAAAACACTTTTATATATATGGTAAAGTTTTTTAAAAATTTTTCAATATAATTTAAAGGTGGATGCTGGTGTTCATTTGTCGAAAATCCATTATTTTATTAAATTATACGTCCAATAACATATTTGATAATATCAGTATACTTTAGATTTTAAATATATATATATATATATATATATATATATATATATATATATATATATATATATCAGTGGTCTGAAGAAACTCGTGAGCACACTCGCGAGTGGAAATGGTCCATAACCACAATACCCATGGAATTTAAGGCCTTTTATTCCCAAATAACTTTGCTCTGTTTACAATAATTAAACATTGAGCTCTCATACGGAACCTGAACTCTACAACAAACTACTGGTAGAGAATTAGGACCCACCTAGAATCACCTTGTATCAAGAAACTTGGTACCGCACCAAAGAATATATATATATATATATATATATATATATATATGTATATATATATTCTCGTTTATAAATTCTTCAAGGAATATATCCAACTTTATAAAAATGTCTACCAGGTGTGAACAACCTCTTTATACAATTAAACTTTTGTTTTCCGGTTGATTTTATTTTAGCTTTTAAATAAGAATGTTCTTCAGAATCACATTTATTTGTTTACAATATCGTATTTACATTTGATTATATACTATTATATTATTTCATTCAATACTATTATCGTCCTGTCTCGGTTTCTTTCTCATTATGAGTTTTTATATATACACTTTTTCCTCGAAGCTAAAACCTTTTTAAAAAGTCTGTATAATAAAACCAATCGGTCCTTTCTCTTCATCTGACTTTGTCTGTCACTCAGTCTGTCATTCAATGTCTATATAGGTCAGCCGGTAGACATAACACTCCTCATATATATATATATATATATATATATATATATATATATATATGTGTGTGTGTGTGTGTGTGTGTGTGTGTGTTGTGTGTGTTTGCGAGTATCTATATATATGTTTATATATATATGGATGTATATATATGCATATATATATGTATATGTGTGTATCTATATATGTATCTACATATGTTTATATATATATATATATATATATATGTGTGTGTGTGTGTGTGTGTGTGTGTGGCGTATATGTATATATATATATATATATATATATATATGTGTATATGTATATATACATATATATATGGAATATTTTCCTCTTTTTAGTCTCATATATATGTAGATATATACATATACGCATGTATAAAAAATATATATGTATATATATATTTGTGCATATATATATATATATATATATATATATATATATATATATACACACAAATACATATACATATATATGCATATATATACGTATATATACAGATATATTTATGTATATATATTATCCATGTATATATATATATATATATATATATATATATATATATATATGTATAAAATTATCTGTCTATAAATACACATACCTATATTTGTATTGATATCTCCACACACACACATATATATATATATATATATATATATATATATATATATATATACATGTTTGTATGTATATTTATATATATATACATATACATATATTTATTCACATCTACGTGTCTGTATAAGTATATACACAATATAAACGTATATATACACATATATATGAATATATATACGTATATATGTATATATATACACATATATGTAAGTATATATATACACATACAACACCACACACATCTATCTATCTATCTATCTATCTATCTATATATATATATATATATACATATATATATATATATATATTTGTGTATGTGTGTATTTTTGTGTTTTGTATGTACTCGTTAGGGATCCATTGACTGAAAATGTATACGTTCTTCATCTGACGGTCAGGATTCTCTTCTTGAAGAAAGCTATATTAGTTAGGTGTGGTGTAGGGGGTTATCGACTGCATTTGGACCACGTGATATTCCAACCGGCAATTCAAATGAATGGATCATTAGGGTTACTCCACATAACGTTCGGGGCATGCAATCAATGGACTCGGACAATGCGAGTGCGCAAACCGAGGAAATTAACGGTGTGAATTCTTATTGTGACGACATACTTCGAAATATCGACTGACAGAAACAGCCTGATACATATAATTGAAGCTAGCCCTGTCGGCTGAGGCTGAATAATACACCGACTGCACGTCTGCAAAGGGTTAAATACTCTCCAATGGGGTCACTTGTTGGTCGTGGGTGGTGACCCGTGATGCTTAAGGACGGAATCCTGGTGGTTGAACAGTCCATGACCGACAGCATTCATCATTGACACTTACTCAGGCTAGACGGCTGGTTGGAGTGGCTCCCTTCGATCAATCGGATGGTCACGTCAAGCCCTAGTACCTATATGGTTGTCCCTGTTACAGTTGCATAAGATTATTGTCAATTCCCTGTATTTCTGAAGGGATGGCCCTTTTCATATCACGGGCGGGACTTTCCATGGAATATTACAGAAAGCCCGCGAAATGCGTGAAGTCACGTGGGACCTGGTTGGGTCTTCAGTTTCAGCTTGGACGTCAGGCAGATAAGATGTTACTGCTTTAGCTGAGACTCACTGCACACGCACGCTGTGATTAGTTAGAGAAATATGTTTAGTTAAGAAATAAAAGTTTAAATAAATAATATGGTTTTGTGGTTAATGAATGTCTTGGCAACAAGACTAACCTAGAAGACCAAACACGAAATCCCCAAGACTAGGTCCAGACGCTAGAAGAAAAACGTAAGATACCAAAGATGAACAGAAGAATAATAGAAGTAAGAAAAAGAAGAGTATACAACAGTCCCAACCCTATTCCCAAACCCCCAGCCCTTTTTATCATATATCTGCTAGAAGGCGGTGACTGAGGGTCTTTAGTCTCCTGGGCATGGCGTCAAACTGCATCTCATGGTGGAATTCCAATTATAGTACTCGGAGAAGTGTGGAGTGCCCCTTCATCATCATTATTCCCAGGTCCATTCGGACCCGGAGTGGGAGTAGCTCTTAGGGTGCCATCTATCGGTTAAGTAAAAGAAAATGCATTTACAAAATGTGTTTAAAAAGATTGAGTTTTAAAAAAATCACTAACCATCAAGAGTGAATAAAACTATTCGACATGAAATAACACATCACGGATTGACATGCCCCATAAACCAACCAATCAACCAACCAGCCATCCAATCAAACAACTAACCCAGTTATTTTCGGTCCTTTGTTAGGAACATTTTGTTTTAAATCTTCTTCAAGTATTTTCTTTAACATTGTACAGAGAACAAATAAGATGAGTATAGAATACTAAGTCCAATTACCGTCGAATTGGCAAGACAAGACAGCAAGCAAGCAATCAATCGTAACTCAATACGATTCTGACAGGCTATAAAGACCACTGCAAAGTGGCAGGATTTATGGAGCCTCAGAGATTCATACTAACCAAGCAGCCAATCGGGACCCAGGGAATGGAATCACCCAAATGCATGAGTGGACTGTTCTGAATTCCCATAAGCACCAGTTGTCTTGACACTGGTTCAGTTGCGCTTGGCCAGTCACATTGCTCAAACCAATTGTTGACTGACTGACTGACTGACTGACTGACTGACTTCAATAATGAGAACAATTGTCTGAATAATCCAAATAATAATCCGGATTTTTTTATGGTTATTCAAGTTTTTTAAACCTCAATTTTTTAAGATTTCTTCTCCGGACTTTTGGATTATATATATATATATAAAACTATTGAGTCAGATAAACCTACTAAAAGTTTCGCTTAGTGCTCTTCAGGGCTAAGATCCGACTAAGGAGATTTGGAGCAAACTCACATTTATACAAACCTACCACCTAGCCACAAACAAATTAGCATAGACTAAACTAACCAATAAAAGAAAAAGAAAAAAAGAACAAAAGACATACATCAAAATGAAGTATGTCCTCTGTGGATATATATATATATATATAATATATATATATATATATATATAAAACGGATAGAGGTCTCTCATAGACTGAACATTTGTAAGAATATATATATATATTATATATAATATGTAGAGAGAGAGAGAGAGAAGAGAGAGAGAGAGAGAGAGAGAGAGAGAGAGAGAGAGAGAGAGACCCTAAAATATTCAAACCAAAAAATCACAGATGGTGATGAATTTATGCCAGACAGTAAAGACTTTTTTTGTCTCGAAAAAGTTTTGTGGGGCGTCGTTCAAAATTAGAATATGTATTTATATTTATACACAATAAAAGACATCGATATATTGTTGTTGTCCAATAATAAACTGTGCTAATCCTAAATGAACATTCTTAATCCTCATTATATATTTCTAGATGTATTCACAACTATATAATTGAGGTCTGTAAGTTAAGTATAAGCCCAGATAAAAAAATCACTAAGCATCAAGAGTGAATAAAACTATTTATTCGACATGAAATAACACAACACGGATTGACATGCCCCATACACCAACAAACCAGCCATCCATCCAGCCAAACAACTAACCCAGTGACTTTCGGTCCTTTGTTAAGAAAATTTTGTTTTAAATCCGGATTTTTTTAGATTGTCCAAATTGCCTGTTATTTTCATTTTTTTTACGCCTTCGGTATAAAATAACTCAACAGGGGTTGGCAAGTCGTAACATCCAGCCAGCCAACAACCAGCTAACCAACCAACCAACCAACTCCCCTAATGACTTTCGGTACCGGTCATTTTGGGAAAGTCTTGTTTTAAATCCAGGTTTTCGGATTCTCGAAATTGAGTATTATTTTTTATTTCTTCGTTACAAAATAACCCAACAAAGGTTGACATTATCTGCGTTATTCGGACTATTGTCCCCATCTTCATTGTTATTTATACAACGTTTCGGCCGATATGCCCTCCGGCCTTCTTCAGGTATTTCTTGTCGGATTCGACAACGTTCTCGGACTCGGGAACCTTCTTTTCGAACTCGGAAACTTTCTTGTCGTAATCGAGAGCCGTCACGGAACTTTGAACCTAACCCTTTATTTAGTCCACGGGGTTATCCTGTTCTCATTCCGCTAACCATAGCTGGGGAGTTGTGTTAATTATTTTTCTAACTGCCTCTATTCAGGATTGAACTCGGGATCCAGAGATAACTGTCACTTAGAACTGTCTTAACATAACTACCTTATCCACTAGGCCATGCGTCCATACCTGAATAAGGCCAGAGTGCATATCGACCGAAACGTTGTACAGATAACAATGAAGATGGGGACAATAGTCCGAATAACGCAGATAATACTAATCATCAAGCCTCATCTCAAACATTCAGAGAAATAGTACTTTCTGTCTTTCTTTCATTCTTAATCGCTTTCTTTCTTTCTTACTTTGATTCTTTTGTTTCTTTCTCTGTTCACCTTTAGTGTTAGGTTTCCAGTCAACGGAACTTTGATTTTGTCAGAGACCGAGTCAGTCTTTTCGTTTCCTTTAATTCCAATCTGACTTCGGATCCAGCACACTAGATTCTCTTTTGAGGGAATCCAATCATCTTAGGATCTTAATAATTATTAGATCTTCAAGTTTTCTTTCTTTCTTCAAGCGTCAACTCAAACATTCAGAGAAAAACGTTGACATGCCGTAGATATGACATTTATATATTGGAAACTGTGTTGGAACGGTATCTATAAATAATTTACCTACGGTCTTGCGCTTAAACTGATACACACAAACGTAGACATACATATCCCAGATGGGTTAAATAAAAAAAATGAGTTTAAAAAATTGAGGTTTAAAAAACTTGAATAACCATCAAAATTGAATAAAATACCCAGCAAGGATTGACATGCCGTAAAATACCAACATATATATAATATATATATATATATAATATATATATATATATATATATAATTTAATATAGCAAGCGTGTTGGTAGATCCTTGCGGAGAGAAAAAAACCAGCAGAGAGTTTTGATTGTAAAATATACTACAAACACAAAACAGGAAGAAAAACATTTTTGAAAAAAAGAAAGACCAAGATATTTGTACCAACAAAAAAATAATCTATTGGTACAGTATTGGCCAATAGAAAAAACAATTTATATGTATATATATATATGTATATAAGATATATATATATTCATATAACCGCTAGGAGAAGCTAATTTGTAAAAAGTGCTCGATACCTAAGTAGAGCCAAGTAATAAAGATAATCTAATGAGTCAGACGAACCTACTATTAGTTTCGCATAAAGCTCTTCAGGGCTAAAATCTGAAGAGCTTTATGCGAAACTAATAGTAGGTTCGTCTGACTCATTAGATTCTTTATATATATATATATATATATATATATATATATAACGGATAGAGGTCTCTTATAGACTGTACAATGTAAGAATATATATATAATAATATATATATATATTATATGAGTTAAAACTAATTAGGCAGAATATACCTACTAAAAGTTTCGGTTAGTGCTCTTCAGGGCTAAGATCCGACTAAAGAGATTTGGAGCAAACTCACTTTTATACAAACTAGTATAGACTAATCTAATCAATAAATGAAAAAAGAAGAAAAAAGAAAAAGAAAAAGACAAAAGACATACATTAAAATGAAGCTTGCCTCTGTGGATATATATATATATATATATATATATATATATATATATAAAACGGATAGACGTCTCTTATAGACTGTACATATGTAAGACTATTTATATATAGATTGATAGATAGATAAGAAGAAGTCGTGGAAACAGCACCCCATAAGATAGCAGCTGTACGGCCACCTGGCTCCCATCTCAAAAACCATCCAAGTGAGACGGAAAAGGCATGCAGGACACTACTGGAGAACCAAGAATGAGCTCATAAGCGACGTTCTCCTGTGGAAGCCAACATATGGACAGGCTAGTGTGTGTCGCCCACCAAGGACCTACATTGACCAACTATGCGAGGATGCTGGTTGCTGCACAGAAAACCTCCCACGGTCAATGTGTGATAGGGAAGGTTGGCTAGAGATTGTCTTGGATGTCCGTGCTGCGTGTGTGACATGATGATGATGATTATATGGTTAGTAATATACTCTGATATATGAGAGAGAGAGAGAGAGAGAGTGTGTGTGTGTGTCCCTAAAATATTCAAACCAAAAAATCACAGATGGTGATGAATTTATGCCAGACATTAAAGACTTTTTTTTGTCTTGAAAAAGTTTCTTGGGGCGTCGTTCAAAATTAGAATATGTATTTATATTTATACGCAATAAAAGACATCGATATATTATACTTGTCCAATAATAAACTGTGCTAATCCTAAATGAAAATTCTGCTGGAACATTATATATTATTGAGGTCAGTAAGTTAAGTATAAGCCCAGATATAAAAAGTTCAATATATATATATATATATATATATATATATATATATATATATATATATATATATATATATATATGCAAATGTAAACAACTTTAGCTATTTTCAGCCGACAGTGTATTTGGGAGAATATGTGCTTTTAATTTTAGTCAGACCTAATTTTTTGAAAGTTAATCCCGCCTAATTAACCATAAATGAATTTAACTTTCAAAAAATTATGTCTGACTAAAATTAAAAGCACATATTCTCCCAAATATAATATATATATATATATATATATTATATATATAATATATATATATATAATCCAAAAAGTCCCAGAGAAGAAATCTTCCTTACGACATAGGAGTTTAAAAAAAAAAACTGTCGCAGTTTGCAGTGCCTTATTGTTAAGTCACAGAGCAAATTTATAAGTAAAATATAATAAAAGACTTAGAGATTTGCATTATAGTATGTGCAAAAATGGAAAGTGAAGATCATAGGATGACGCATGCAGAAACGTGAATAGGCGGATTTTGCACATGCAATGATCACGTCATCAGCTTTCGTAAACAAACGTACATATAAAAATTAACGGTTAATAACATCATATTCACACATTCACTATACGCTTATCATTTTTCATTTTGTCCCTCACATAAACATTACTTAACAGTGTCCTGATGATGGTTTAATACCGAAATACTTAAGTATTGACACATAAAATTGTTGCCCCTGATCATAACATCCTGTGTTTATTATATTTTTGAAAATATTTTCTTCTCATATTGTCGGATTAATTTCCTCACCGTATATATATATATATATATTATAATATATATATATATATATATATATATATATATATATATATATATTGCATCCTTTGAACTTGTTATATCTGGGTTTATATTGGACTTATACTGACATTAGCTACATATGCCCTCCAGCTCTGAGCTCTCTGGAAGGGAAATTTCACTGAAGGGTGCTGCTTAAGCTGAAATTACAACGCACTTCTTAAAGCTGATAAATGCACACCTATATTTTTATACAAGGATCCCTTCAATTCCCTAAGAGAGCTCACAACTGAAACTTACTCTTCCATCACTCCCGTCTATCATCGCTATTTTCCCCAATTTCATTATTTAGTTAAAATAGGAAGTAAAGAACAAAATTACAGTAATTTCTTCTTGTTAATGGATTTCTTTTAAGATTTATCCTCAAGATTTTTGCTCATATTTATTAAGATAAAACCAAACAATTCGAAATCAATAATACTAAGCACATATTTATTATAATCCAATTTTTAACATCAATATGCAAATAACCCTTTCCGTTCACACTGTCACTTCCCATTTTGTTGTATACATAAATACAATTGCATGTTAGTAGTATGTAGACCCGCCCAACGGAGTGGGGTCCAGTGGCTTCAGCCCTGGATCTTTACAAGTTAACAACATCGATCCCAGGGGGCTTTCCCCCCAGGCAATACCTGCCCCCTTGAGTTAAAGGGGCAGGGCTGGGTTTATTGCCCAGTCCATGAGGCGGACTGAGGGGGAATGCCGAAGGGATCGACGCAATTTTTGTTCCTTCCCACCCATGAGCTTCGGCTTGTGGGTGGTCCCACGTTAAAACGAGGCCATGTGCCCACCTCATACAAGTGGGGTATGAGGCAAATAGCTGTAGACATGGCCAATAGTATTAATAATGTATAGTAAGTGAGATTTAAATAAAAATAAAATCATGGAGAATGTAACATAAATAACTAAGGGAAATGTGAATTGAATAGTAATATAGTTTCGGTTACAGACAGTCAAACACACAATCTCCATTATAAAAGATATATATATTATATATATATATATATATATATATATATATATATATAAGGAAAATGGGATTGGGATGAATCCGACAGAATGAGGTAAAATAAGGAATGAAAAAACAAAACTTAGACAAAAATGTGTAGTATATTTCGCTGGAAGTTTAAGTTCCGCTTCCTCAAACCTTTATTGAATCTGCGAAATATACTACATATCTTTGTCTGAGTGTTGTTTTTTCCTTCCTTATTTTACCTCATATATATATATATATATATATATATATATATATATATATTATTATAATGGAGATTGTGGGTTTGTTGTCTGTAACCGAAACTATATTACTATACAAGTCACAATTTCCCTTTGTTATTTACATCACATTTACCATGAATTTTATTTTTATTTATACCTCAATTATTAATAAAATTGTTTTACAATACTTATAATGTTGACCATAACTACATACTATTAACATGTAATTGTATTTATAATTATACAACAAAATAGCGGTTTACAGTATGAATGGGAAGGCTTATTTGCATATTGATCTTAAAAAATTGATTTTAATAAATATATGCTTAGTATTGTTGATTTCTAATTGTTTGGTTTTATCTTAATGAATATGAGCAAAAATCTCTTAAATAAATCTTAAAGAAATCCCTTAACAAGAAAGAATAACTAATTTATTCTTTATTTCCTATTTTAAACTAAACAGTTTAAATTAGGAAAATTTAACCAATGTAAGACGGGAGTAACGGAAAATGATGGAAGAGTTAGTTTCAAAGTTGTTCTATTTTTTCAAATCATACCCCCCTCTTGTTCCAAATCTTTTTATCTACATTCTTATTCAGTTTCATTAGCCTTTCTAATTTAATATGATATTTTATTATATCAAAACTTAAATACTTGCACCCGGAGGGTGCATATATTTGCTAGTATATATATATATATTATTATGGACTCTCTCGTCGATTTTCGACGCATGAGGTTCACACACACAATGAACACACCCACACAATGATTTGTTTATAGTGGTGAAGGCTTGTGTTGGACCATCCACACTTTTTGGTACAGTCGATAGGAAAGAATTGGTGCCATCAGGGGTTCCACAAACCAAATCAACGACCGACCTCAGGATGTTGAATTCAGAGTTATCCTCTCCTTAGGCTGTTTTACCTACCCAAGGGCTGAAGGGCCTAAGTCATGCCTACATATTCTAAC
>CM042176.1:44800618-44838118 GCA_023376005.1 Doryteuthis pealeii
GGGAGCAGAGATAAGCTGTGGAGGTAGGTAGATTCATACCTTTCCCAAGGGGTATTAGCGCTACAAATAACAATAAAGATGAAGACAATAGTCCGAATAACGCAGATAATACCTATTGACCTCATGGAAACCCCAACACTTCTTATCATGTATGTACTAGAAGATGGTGGCTGAAGTTCATAACGTCCTGGGTATGATGTTAAATTGTATCTGATGGTGAGGTTCCTGTTCTGGAACTAGGGGTAATGTATACTCTTGATCAACATTACTCTAAACCGTTGAATGCCCGTCAAACACAAAAATAACAAAATGTATTGGTCATAAAATAACCCAACAAGGGTTGACATGGCGTAAAATGCCACCAACCAACCAAGGAAATATTTTATACAATCTTTTTATCATATGGTTACTAATATAAACCACAAGTGATTGAATCATATAAAGTCGTCGGGGCGGCCTAATGTCGGTATCAGCAGTCAGCGATGGAGTCTATCCCCTTTTCACTAGCGCTAGACCAAGGAGATTATCTTAGCGTGTGAGGTGGAGCGCCACACCTACCATCAGCTCCTTACTTTACCGAACAGATCCCTGTGCTACTCATACGCTGAGTTGGCGAGGACCGGTATCGAACTATGAACCTTGTGGTTTCTAGCCGCCCTAATCATATATGTAGACTTAAATATACTTATTATCTAAAATCATACATTCTTTGATACGAGTAGAAATATCGAGTACCGCATTATCCCCAAGAAATACCCGAAGAAGACCGGCGGGCGTATCGGCCGAAACATTATACAGATAACAATGAAGATGAGGACAATAGCCCGAAGAACGCAGATAATACCTATTGATCTCATGGAAAACCCCAACACTTCTTATCATGTATGTACTAGAAGATGGTGGCTGAGGTTCTTAGCGTCCTGGGTATGATGTTAAATTGTATCTGATGGTGAGGTTCCAGTTCTGGAACTAGGGGAAATGTATACTCTTGATCAACATTACTCTAAACCGGAGTGGTAGTACCTGTCCCATCTATGGGTAAAATAGAAGAAAAAGGAGATTTAAAAAATGTTATAAAATGTTGAATACCCGTCAAATACAAAAATAACAAAATGTATTGGTCATAATGTATTGGTCATATATATTTATAATATGCCTAGACTATGTACTCCGAACATCTTTAGATACCATAAAAGAAAAAGGTTTTACACTAAGAAAGGCAAGAAGCAGGAGATATCCTGCACAAACAGTCACAGATGCAGACTATGCTGATGACCTCGCACTTCTTGCAGATACACCGGCACAGGCTGAGACACTACTGCATAGCCTGGAGGAGGCAGCAAAAAGCATCGGCCTGCATGGGAACTCTGCCAAAACAGAGTTCATGAGCTTCAGAAAGAAAGGAGACATCTCCACGTTAAACGCGTAAGCCCCTTAAGCCAGTAGAACAATTCGTTCCTGGGTAGTAATATCTCATCAGATAACGATATTAACACACGAATAGGAAAGGCATGGATGGCCACAAAACAAATTGTCTGTCATATGGAAGTCTGATCTCCTGACAAGCTAAAGCGACATCTCTTCCAGGCTGTAGTCATATCAGTACTGCTGTATGGCTGCACTACCTGGACCCTAACGAGGCGCCTCGAGATAAGCTAGATGGGAGCTGCACAAGAATGCTGCGAGCAGTTCTGAACAAGTCGTGGAAACAGATCCCAGGGAGCAGCTGTATGATCACCTGCCCCCTATCTCACAGACTATCGAGTGAGACGGACTAGGCATGCAGGGCACTGCTGGAGAAGCAGGGATGAACTCATAAGTGATGTTCTCCTGTGGAAGCCAACACATGGACATGCCAGTGTGGGCCGCCCAGCAAGGACCTATATCGACCAGCTATGTAAAGATGCTGGCTGCAGCGAAGAAGAACTCCCTGTGGCGATGAATGATAGGGAAGGTTGGCGAGAGATTGTCTTAGATATCCGTGCTGCCTGCGCGAGATGATGATGATGATTGGTCATAAAATAACCCAACAAGGGTTGATATGGCGTAAAATGCAACCAACCAACCAAGGAACAGAGGCTTTTTGTTTTGGCTTTTGGACATATTTATTATTAAACTGCGGACACTGACAATTCGATTAAACTGGGAACCGGTTTGAAATACTTTTGTTTTTGGTCTGTTTTGTTTTACGGCATATCAACCTCAGTGGGTCATTTAATGCCGATAAAGTTTTGAAATAAATCAATTCTTAATGGATAATACATTTTTTATAAAAGCATTTTTCTATTTAACCCATAGATGGGACCTAACAGGTACTACCACTCCGGATCAGAGTGGACCAGGGAGCAATGGTGATGAAGGGGTGTTCCACATTCCCCAAACCTCCAAAACTGGAACCTCACCATCAGATAGAGTTTAACGTCATTCCCAGGACATGTAGACCCGCAGCCACCGCCTTCTAGCACCCATATGATAAAAAGGGGTTGGAGCTTGCCATAAGGGCAATAGGGTTGGGAAAATCATATAGGTGCTAGGGCTTGATGCTGAAATACTTTATACAATCATTTATCATATGGTTACACAATATAAATCGCAAGGGATTGAGACACATATGTAGTCTTAAATATACTTGTTATCTAAAATTATACATTCTTTGATACGAGTAGCAATATGGAGTACCGCATTATCCCCATTACTCCCGGGTCCACTCTTTAAGCGAATATAGCAAACTAGCACAACGGGAATATAAAGCTAGGCACGACTGGGTTGGAAAAGTGATCCACTGGGAATTATGCATGCCGTAAAACTAACCAGCCAACCAACAAACCGACGCATTTCGTTTTGGCTTTTGGTCATATATATTATTAAACTGCGGACGCAGGCAAATCGATTAAACAGGGAACCGGTTTGAAATACTTTATTCAATCATTTATCATATGCTTACTAATATAAACCGCAAGGGATTGAGACATATGTTGTCTGAAATATACTTATCATCTAAAATTATACATTCTTTGATACGAGTAGCAATATGGAGTACAGAATTATTCCCATTACTGCCAGGTCCACTCCATAAGCGAATATAGTAAACTAGCACAACAGGAATACAAATCTAGGCACGACTGGGTTGGAACGCTGATCTACTGGGAATTATGAAAAAAATTTTAAAAAGTTTTTAAATGCAATCCTTGGGGTTAGAGGAAGTCCTGTGTTATAGAATCCTTTGGTAAGCGTATAAGTCCTATCCTCCATATTGGTAAAGGTCCATTGATTTAATCCTATGTCCATCGTCCATGGATGTCAACGTAATTATGTCCAGTAGGGTCGGTTAAGTATAGTATCAACCTCAGAGTACTGCCTAAGATTGGCCAAGAGATAGATCACATAATTCTGGCCTACTCTATAAGTAGAAGCACACCTTATATGTCCAAAAACTCAACAAAATTAAATTCTGACCATACTACAAAATGGTGTATGCACAAACCAGAATCTGTTCTTGAGAATGAAACGCATAAAATTCCGTGAGACTTCGAGATAAAGACGGATCACCTTATCCCAGCTAGAAGACCAGGCATATCGGATAAATAGACAAAAAAGAGATTTGAAAACAATGAGTAATTGAATTTTCAATACCCATCAAGAATGAATAGAATAAAACGTCTTAGGCATAAAATAACCCAACAAGGGTTGACATACCGTAAAATCTCACCAACCAACCAACGAACTGACGCTTTAAGTGTTGGCTTTTCAACATATTTATTATTAAAATGCGGAGGCAGACAATTCGATATAACTGGAAAACCGAAAAGAAATACTTCGATAATCATTTATCAGATGGTAACTAATATGAACTGACTCATAAATAGGGTCTGAGATATACTAATAATTTAACTTATTTTATTATCTAAAGAATTCACCCTAACGGCAGGGACAGAAAAATATACCGACTGAACCTCTACAGAGGAGTAATACTAAAGAATGGAATCCTGGTGGCTGAGCAGTCCATATGAAAAACTCAACATTGGCCCTTAGACAGATAATTGGAGAGGCATCCACTCGGCTAGTCACGTCTATCCCTAGCACCTATAAGATTGTCCCAACCTTATTGACCTCTTTCTCTGAATGTTTGAGATGATGATTAGTATTATCTGCGTTATTCGGACTATTGTCCTCATCTTCATTGTTATCTGAACTGTATTAATGCTATAATACCGTTTACCATTTTAGGCGTTTAGATCTTCCGTTTATAAATAGAAGTCGGTTTTGAGTTTGGGTTTGTGGCAGAAAGCCTGTAGTATTCCTTAAAATCCAAGATAGAAAATAATATACTTTTATATTATCTGCGTTATTCGGACTATTGTTCTCATCTTCATTGTTATCCGTACAACGTTTATGTCGATATGCACTCCGGCCTTCTTCAGTTATTTCTTGTCGAATTCGGGAAGAAGGTTCCCGAGTCCAAAAAGAAATACCTGAAGAAGGCCGGAGGGCATATCGGCCGAAACGTTGTACAGATAACAATGAAGATGAGAACAATAGTCCGAGTAACGCAGATAATACCTATTGACCTCATGGAAAACCCCAACGCTTTTTATCATATATGTGCTAGAAGATGGTGATTGAAGTTCATAACGTCCTGGGTATGATGTTAAATTGTATCTGATGGTGAGGTTCCAGTTCCGGAACTAGGTAAAATGTATACTCTTGATCAACATTACTCTAAACCGGAGTGTTAGTACCTGTCCCATCTATGGGTAAAATAGAAGGAAAATGAGATTTGAAAAAAATGTTATAAAATGTTGAATACCCGTCAAATACAAAAATAACAAAATATCTTCGTCATAAAATAACCCAACAAGGGTTGACATGGCGTAAAATGCAACCAACCAACCAACCAAGGAACAGAGGCTTTTTGTTTTGGCTTTTGAGCATATTTATTATTGAACTGCGGACGCAGACAATTCGATTAAACTGGGAACCGGTTTGATATACTTTATACAATCATTTATCATATGGTTACTAATATGAAACGAGAGGAATTGAGTCATATACTATGTCTGAAATATACTTATTATCTAAAATTATACCTTCTTTGATATGAGCAGCAATATGGAGTACCGCATTATCCCCATTACTCCCGGGCCCACTCTTTAAGCGAATATAGCAAACTAGCACAACGGGAATACAAAGCTAGATACGACTGGGTTGGAAAAGGGATCCACTGGGAATTATGCAAGAACTAAATTTTGACCATACAACAAAATGGTATATGCATAAACCAGAATCTATTCTTAAGAATGAAACGCATAAAATTCTCTGGGAGTTGGAGATAAAGACGGATCACCTTATCCCAGCTAGAAGACCAGACCTATGGGTTGAATAGAAGAAAAAAATGAGATTTAAAAGAATGTTCAAAAGATGTTTCAATACACATCAAGAATGGATAGAATAAAACGAATTCAGTATAAAGTAATCCAACAAGGGTTGACATGTCGTAAAATCTAACCAACCAACCAACCAACCAACCACCGACGTTTTTCGTTTTGGCTTTTGGATATATTTATTATTAAATTGCGGAGGCAGATAATTCGATTAAACAGGAAACCGGCTATAAATACTTTATAAAATCATTTATTTAAAACTTTATTATATGGTATGTTGTAAAAAAAATTATCAGTCATATGGGAATCCGATCTCACTGAGAAACTAAAACGGCAATTCTTCCAGGTTGTGATTATATCAGAACTGCTGTATGGCTGCACCACTTGGACCCTAACAAAGCGCCTTGAGAATAAGCTAGATGGGAGCTGCACAAGAATGCTGCGCGCAGTCTTCAACAAGTCGTGGATACGGCACCTCACAATAAAGCAGCTGTATGGCAACCTGCCCCCCCATCTCGCAAACCATCCGAGTGAGACGGACTAAGCATGCAGGACACTGCTGGAGAAGCAAGGACGAGCTCATAAGCGACGTTCTCCTGTGGAAGCCAACGCATGGACATGCTAGTGTGGGTCGCTCACCAAGGGCCTACATTGACCAACTATGCGAGGATGATGGTTGCTGCGCAGAAGACCTCCCAGGGTCAATGAGTGATAGGGAAGGTTGGCGAGAGATTGTCTTGGATATACATGCTGCGACATGATGATGATGAATGATGATATATGGTTAATAATATCAAGCATATGGAAATAAGTCATATATGTAGTCTGAAATATACGTATTTTCACGGCTTTTCTTTTATTTCAGGATAATGCCTTTTTAGAAAGGCAAGAATAATTGTGTATATCCATATATTCCCTTCTGCCGTACTCAGGTATATTAGAGAGAGAGAGATAGAGAGAGAGAGAGAGGAGAGAGAGAGAGAGAGAGTGAGAGAGAGGGATTTGAAAAGGAGAACAAAAAACTAAATATAAAGTAAGTTTGTGAATGGGTCTCGTATCTCAGCTTTATAAAAAAACAACCAACGATAAAACCAACCAACCAACCAACCAACCAACCAACGACCAGAAATACATGTATTTTCAAGCTTTTCCTTTTATTTCAGGATAATGCCTTTTAGAAGGCAAGAATAATGTTGTATAGCCAGGTATACCCTTCTGCTATACTCGGGTATATGATATATATATATAGAGAGAGAGAGAGAGGGGAGAGAGAGAGAGAGAGAGAGAGAGTGATATTTGAAAAGGAGAACTAAAAACTAAATTTGAAGTAAGTTTGTGAATGGAGGTCGTATCTCAGCTCCATAAAAAATCCTACACAATTGCCCATTAAGAAAACAAGTAGAGAGGTAAGCAGACCCCATGTTCGCATCGCACATTCCAGGTGAAAGTTGTCAGATGAACATATTTATTATTAAACTGCGGAGACAGACAATTCGATTAAACTGCAATACGACTTGAAATACTTCGATAATCATTTATCATATGATTTACTAATATGAATTGAGTCATAAATAGGCTTTACAATTTGACTTATTTTACTATCAAAACTATTCGCCCTGTCGGCTGGGACTGTAGAATACACCGACTGCACCTCTATATAGTGTACAATACCTCCCCCAAGATAAACATCTGTTTACCGTGGGTAGTGACCCGTGATACGTATGGATGGAACTCTGGGGGCTGAGCAGTTCATGATATGCAAAACTCAACTTTGGCCCTTACTTAGGCTAGACGGTTGGTCGGGAAGCCGTTTCCAACCCTATTGCCTTTAAGGCAACACCAAATCATTTTATTATATATCTGCAAGGTGTTGGCTGAGGGTCTTCATGTCCTGGGTAAGACTTTGAAGTCTATCTGATGGTAAGGTTCCAGTTCTGGAGACCTGGGGTATGTGGAGCACTCCTTCATCACCTTTATCACCGTTTGCACCTCTGTATAGCGTACAATTTACTCCCTCAAGAGAAACATCTGTTCACCGTGGGTAGTGATCCGTGATACGTAAAGATGGAAACCTGGGAGCTGGGCAGTTCATGATATGCAAAACTCAACTTTGGCTCTTACTTAGGCTAGACGGTTGGTCGGGAAGCCCGCTCCAATGAATCGGCTGTTCTTAGCACGTATACGATTGTCCCAACCCTCTTGTCCTTATGACAACCCAAACTCATTTTATTATATATCTGCAAGAAGGCAGTGGCTGAGGGTCTTCATGTCCTGAAGTCTTTGAAGTCTATCTGATGGTGAGGTTCCAGTTCTGGAGGTTTGGTGAGCACTCCTTCATCATCTTTATTCCAAGCTTCAATCTGACCTGGAGTTGTAGTACCGCTTAGTGTCCCATCTGTGGGTTAAAATAAAAAAATGAGTTTTGAAAAAATGTTTAAAAAGAAATTGAATATCCATGAAGCATAAATAGTACAAAAGGTCTTCGGCATAAAATAACCCAACATGCCGTAAAACCCAACCAACAAACCAATGAACAGAAATACATGTTTTTCAAGCTTTTCCTTTTATTTTAGGATAATGCCTTTTAGAAGCCAAGAATAATGTTGTATAGCCAGGTATACCCTTCTGCCGTACTCGGGTATATGTTAAGTATATGAATTTTTCTATGTGACCGTTTTTATTTTGAATTCAACATAGCTACATTGTTGCAATATTCACCGGAAGATAACTAGAAAATATTGGATACATATACACGCAGGGAGGTTCAAACATTCGTTCTCCACAGATATTCCAAAAATATGAAATTACAGTTATTCGCCCATTTCATTCATAACATAAAGAAAAAAGAAAGGAGGAGAAATAAAAAAAGAGAAGAAGAGGACAAAAGGAAATATAACCACACACAAAAAGACTGAAGCACGTATATTTCTGATAACCATCTCTGAAGTTTTAATTTGAAATCCATAAGACAAAAATAACATCTTTTTGTTTTAATTTTGTATATGCATTGTAATTGCCTTCAAATCATTAATATATTATAATATATATATATATATATATATATATATATATATATATAAAATAGATGGAAATTAATCCGACAGTATGAAAATTTAATATTTTTGAAAAAACAAATGGTGTTATGTAATTGCTGACAGATTTGGTCGAAACAGATTTCTGTCAGTAATTACATAACACCATTTGTTTTTTCAAAATGTTAAATTTTCATACTGTTGGATTAATTTCCATCTATTATATATATATATATATATATATTATATTTATAATATATATATATATATATATATAATATATATATATATTTATATTATATATATATATATATATATATATATATATATATATAATATATATATATATGAGAGAGAGAGAGAGAGAGAGAGAGATTTGAATAGAACTAAAAAACTAAATTTGAAGTAAGTTTGTGAATGGAGGTCGTATCTCAGCTTCATAAAAAATCCTACACAATTGCCCATTAAGAAAACAAGTAGAGAGTTAAGCAGACTCCATGTTCGCATCGAACATTCCAGGTGAAAGTTGTCAGATGAACATATTTATTATTAAACTACGGAGACAGACAATTCGATTAAACTGCAATACGACTGGAAATACTCCGATAATCATTTGTCATATGATTTACTAATATGAATTGAGTCATAAATAGGCTTTACAATTTAACTTATTTTATTATCAAAACTATTCGCCCTGTCGCCTGGGGCTGTAGAATACACCGACTGCACCTCTGTATAGTGTATAATCCCTCCCTCAAGAGAAACATCTGTTCACCGTGGGTAGTGACCCGTGAGACTTAAGGATGGAAACCTGGGGGCTGAGCAGTTGCTGATATGCTAAACTCAACTTTGGCCCTTACTTAGGCTAGATGGTTGGTCTGGAAACCCGCTCCTTTACTTTTGCTGGACGGTCTCTCGAAGAGGCTCTCTCCAATTAACCGGTTGTTCTTATCAATCCTTAGCACCTATATATTGTTCCAACCCTATTGCCCTTATGGCAAATCCAAAATCATTTTATCATATATCTGCAAAAAAGCGGTGGCTGAGGGTCTTCATGTCTTGGGTATGACTTTGAAGTCTATCTAATGGCGAGGTTCCAGTTCTGGAGGTCAAGGGAACGTGGAGCACTCCTTTATCACTGCCTGCACCTCTGTATAGCGTACAATCCTCCCTCAAGAGAAACATCTGCTCACCGTGGGTAGTGACCCGTGATACTTAAGAATAGAAACCTGGTGGCTGAGCAGTTCCTGATATGCAAAACTCAACTTCTGCCCTTACTTAGGCTAGACGGTTGGTCGGGAAGCCCGCTCCTTTACTTATGCTGGGACAGTCTCTCGAGAGGCCCTCTCCAATAAATCGGCTGTTCTTGTCAAGCCTTAGTACTAATATGATTGTCCCAACGATATTACCATCATCGCATCTCCAAACTCTTTTTATCATATATCTGCTAGAAGGTAGTGGCTGAGGGTGTTCATGTCCTGGGTATGACTTTGAAGTCTATCTGATGGTGAGGTTCCAGTTCTGGGGGTCAAGGGAATGTGAAACACATCTCCATCGCCATTATTCCCAGACCAACTCTGACCCAGAGTTATAGTACCTGTTAGGTTTACATTTATGGGTTAAAATAGAAGAAAAAATGAATTTTGAAAAAAAAAAGTTTAAATTGAATATCCATAAAGAATGAATAGAACAAAACGTCTTCGGCATGAAATAACCCAACAAGTGTTGACATGCCGTAAAACACAACTAACCAACGAACAGACGTATTCGCTTTGGCTTTTGGATATATTTATTATTAAAATGCGGAGGCAGACAATTCGATTAAACTGGAAACCGGCTAGAAATACACGATTGGGTTGGAAAGGTGATCCACTGGGAATTATGCAAAACCTAAATTTTGACCATACAACAAAATGCTGTATGCATAAACCAGTATCTTTTCTTAAGAATGAAACGCATAGAATTCTCTGGGACTTCGAGATAAAGACGGATAACCTTATACCAGCCACAAGACCAAACATATGGGTTAAATAAAAGAAAAAATGGATTTAAAAGAATGTTTAATTCAATAGACCTCGAGAATATATATAAGAAAACATCTTCGGCATAGAATAACCAACCAAAGGTTGACATGCCGTAAAATCGAACCAACCAACAAACCGACGCTTTAAGTTTTGGCTTTTGGACATATTTATTATTTAACTCCAGAGGCAGACAATTCGATTAAACTGGAATACGGTAAGAAATACTTCGATAATCATTTATCATATGGTTGCTAATATGAACTGAGTCATATATAGGGTCTGAAATATACTTATTTTATTATCAAAATTATTCGCCCTGTCGACTGGAACAGAAGAATAAGACCGACTGCACCTCTACAAAGGCATAAGATCCGTAGAAAAAAAATATGATACTAAAATATGTTTAGAAATTTGAGTTAGACAAAAAAAAAATCAAACGCCCATCAAGAATGAATAAAACAAATTGTATCCGGCATAAAATAACCTAACAACGGTTGACATGCCTTAAAATCAGTCCAACCAACCACCATCATAATTTTCTAGAAAAAACCCCCCAGAAATACCCAAAAAATAGAAATTACTTAGCATTTTCTTTTCTTTCATTTGATATACTATTTAGTGATTAGTTCTTTGCTAGTGGCGTTTAAGTAGTTGTCTGAGTGTGAAAAAGGTCAAATTTGCAATAAATGTGGTTAGTGATATTGCAAATATATCTTATCATTCATCAATTGATATATTGCCCCAAAAATGATAAGACAACTGGAAATTATTATAAAAAAGAAACAAGGTCATTGCTGAAAGAGAACAAATACTGCACCTGATGCCAATCAAAACCCTGCCCTTAGCTTTTCAGGGTTAAGCGTTTTTTTAAAATTCCAGGTCCACTCTTCCCGGATTGGTAGTACCTTTTCAGGTGGTATCTATCGGTTAAGAAGATGAAAATATGATATCGAAATGTGTTTAAAAATTGAGTTAGACCAAAAAAATTGAATACCCATCAAGAATGAATAAAACAAAAACATCTTCAGCATAAAATAACCCAATATTGGCATGCCGTAAAATCCAACCAACCAACTAACCAATATCTTCATTTTCTAGAAAAAAAATAGAAATACCAAAAAGTTTTTTTTTTAATATACGCTCCTACATTTGGGGCGCTTGTGGTTATCATCAGTGATGTTATCTGTATGGGTCATTGGGAAGTCTCGGGTCTTCCATCATCAGACTTCCCTCGCCATGCTGACCCTATCAGAGGTGATGAAATTCTGATACCCCACCAACATTAGACGCTAAAAGACGTTTGACTTTTTTTCATCTGATTGGCTGGCGCTAACAACAAGAAATTATTTAGAATTTTCATTTCTTTCATTTAATCTTTCATTTAGTGATTACTTCTTTGTTAGTTGCGTTTAAGTAGTTGTCTAGATGTGAAAAAGGTCAAATTGGAGCATACAATAAATGTGGTCGGCGATATTTTTTTAAATTGTATCATTCATCAATTGATATTATCCTAAAAAATGATAAAACAACTGGGAATTATCCGTTTTTTTAATTCCATATCCACTCTGACCCGGACTGGTGGCATATAATGAATATGGTTGGCGAGATTGCAAAGAAATTGTATCAATTGGTATTTTCCTAAAAGAAATGATAAAATAACAGGAAATTATCATTAAAAAAAGTCGTGGCTGGAAAAAACCCCCAAAAACAACTGTATTTGATGCTAATCAAAACCCTGCCCTTGGGTTTTAATGCTTAGACGTTCTACGTTAAGCTAGTGAATTATCTAGCATTTGAATAAAGAAATGAACGACGAATAGTTGTTTATCAATTGTGAAAAAGGTCAAATTGTGGCATGCAATGAATGTGGTCGGCGATATTTTTAAAAATTGTATCATTCATCAATTGATATTTTCCTAAAAAATAATAAGACAACTGGAAATTATGCATTTTTAAAAAATTCCATATCCACTCTGACCCGGATTGGTGGCATTTAATGAATATAGTTGGCAACATTGCAAAGAAATTGTATCAATTCATATTTTCCTAAAAGAAATGATAAAATAACTAGAAATTATCATTAAAAAAAAAAGTCGTGGCTTCAAAAGAAAAAAAAATACTGCATCTGATGCTAATCGAAACCCTGCCCTTGGGTTTTAATAGTTAGACGTTTCTACGTTAAGCTAGTGAATTATATATCATTTGAATAAAGAAATGAAGGACGAACAGTTGTTTATCAATTGTGAAAAAGGTCAAATTGTGGCATGCAATGAATGTGGACGGCGATATTTTTAAAAATTGTATCATTCATCAATTGATATTTCCCCCAAAATAATAAGACAACTGGAAATTATGCGTTTTTTTTAAAATTCCATATCGACTCTGACCGGGATTGGTGGCATAAATTGAATGTGGTTGGCGAGATTGCAAAGAAATTGTATCAATTCATATTTTCCTAAAAGAAATGATAAAGGAACTGGAAATTATCATTAAAAAAAGTCGTGGCTTCAAAAGAAAAAAATACTGCATCTGATGCTAATCGAAACCCTGCCCTTGGGTTTTAATAGTTAGACGTTTCTACGTTAAGCTAGTGAATTATTTAGCATTTGAATAAAGAAATGAAGGACGAACAGTTGTTTATCAATTGTGAAAAAGGTCAAATTGTGGGATGCAATGAATGTGGTCGACGATATTTTAAAAGATTGTATGATTCATCAATTGATATTTTCCCCAAAAATATTAAGACAACTGGAAATTATGCGTTTTTTAAAATTCCATATCGACTCTGACCCGGATTGGTGGCATAAATTAAATATAGTTGGCGAGATTACAAAGAAATTGTATCAATTGATATTTTCCTAAAAGAAATGAAAAAGAACTGGAAATTATCATTAAAAAAAGTCGTGGCTTCAAAAAAAAAAAAATACTGCATCTGATGCTAATCGAAACCCTGCCCTCGGGTTTAATGGTTAGACGTTTCTACGTTAAGCTAGTGAATTATCTACCAATTGAATAAAGAAATGAACGACCAACAGTTGTTTATCTCGATGCTTTAAACCACAAGAAGCAGAATAATCCGAACACTAGTACCCAAAATCTTTAAGATGATGATTAAATATATTTCTTCAAAAAAGCAAAAACAACGTTTCATCACCTCTCGGGAGGATACCATTGAATAATCAATTGATTAAAAAAATCGAGAACAGTCCGCCATATTATTACATATTTCTGCATATTTGTCTTCGGGCTTCTTCAGGTGTACAACTGGCACAACTGATAATATCTGTATTTATTTTCAACTTATTCTCTCCATGGATCAACTTTAACGTTCTACTAGCTTATCTGTTAGTTCTTTTCGGTTATTTATTCGTTATTATTGCATTTATTTTTTACCAAATTATCGACATTTTGGATTATCTATCAGAGAAAAATCTTTATTTCTTACTAGCTTAAATGCCGCCATCTCGTGCGGTAATTAAGCTCACTCTAAGGTATGAAAAAACTGATACAAGTAATTGATTTCTCAACTGCAAAAGTGTTAAGTATCTGGCCGCCATCCTTGGCCAGTTGGAAAGAACTTAAAGTAAATAAGTAAGTAAGTCCCGAGTTATAGAATCCTTTGGTAAATAAATAAGTCCTGTGATATAGAATCCTTTGGTAAGTGAATAAGTCCTGTGATATAGAATCCTTGGTAAGTCAATAAGTCCTGTGGTATAGAATCCTTGGGTAAGTCAATAAGTCCTGTGGTATAGAATCCTTTGGTAAGTCAATAAGTCCTGTGATATAGAATCCTTTGGTAAGTGAATAAATCCTGTGATATAGAATCCTTCGGTAAGTGAATAAGTCCTGTGATATAGAATCCTTGGTAAGTGAATAAGTCCTGTGATATAGAATCCTTGGGTAAGTGAATAAGTCTTGTGATATAGAATCCTTTGGTAAGTCAATAAGTCCTGTGGTATAGAATCCTTTAGATCCGTCGTCCAAGAAGATCCAAGTAGTGGTGAGCTAAGATTAGAATCAGCCAGTATAATAATAATATTAGCAGCAGAGCACTGCCAGTGATTGGACAATAGGTTGGTCACATGTTTATTGGTGAGTCTATAAGTAAAAGTAGCCGTCTGGCACACGCCTTATATAAAAACATTTCAACAAAAAGTCTACCGACAACGACTTTCTTCTTACTAAAATATAACTGCAGTCTTCAAGCACGCTTCAAAGCGGGACGTCTGCGACGAATCGGAATGGTCTCTCACCATCACCGAATTTTCTCTTTCTCTCAACCCTCGCTTTAATAAAGGTACCTAAACTGCATCCAGGTACCTGAACTCATTTAAGTTATTCAAATATCTTATTATAATGGAGATTGTGTGTTTGTTTGTAACCGAAACTAAATCACTATTCAAGTCACAATTCCCTTAGTTATTGACGTCACATTTACCATGAATTTATTTTTATTTAAACCTCAATTATTGATAAAATTGTTACACCTTATTAATACTGTTGACCATATCTACGTACTATTAACATGTAATTGCATTTATATATACAACAAAATAGCGGTTTACAGTGTGAACGAGAAGGTTAATTTGCATATTGATATTTAAAATTTGATTTTAATACATATATGCTTAGTATTATTGATTTCTAATTGTTTGGTTTTAACTAATCTGAGCAAAAATATCGGGGATAAATCTTTAAAAAAATCCATAAACAAGACGAAAGAACTGTAATTTTATTAAATACTTCATAATCTAACTAAATAGATAAATTAGGAAAAATGAAAGACGGGAGTGAAAGAAAATGATGGAAGAGTTAAATCTAAAGCTGTTCTATTTTTGATTATACCCCCTCAGTTTATCATTTTCTAAATAGTTTATAATTTGATACAATATTACATCAAAACCTAAATACTTGCACCCGAAGGAAGGTGCATATATTTGCTAGTTTATATAATGTTATAACATCTAAGTTCATTTAGTATTATTTGAATTTTTGACCGCATACTTATTGTTATATACACAACGTTTTGGCCGATGTGCCCTCCGACCTTCTTCAACTCGGGAAATTTCTCGCAGAATCTAGAAACTTATTGTTGAAATCGGGAGCTTTCATGTCGTAATCGGGAGCCTTCGTGGAAATTCCAACAAAACCCAGTTCAGTTGGGCACAAGGTGCAACAGATATAGGGACTGGGTTATACAGATCTAAATGACAGTCATCTTTAAGTTGTAGGATCAATCCTGACCACTGGCGATATTAAAATGGAATACTCAAACCAAATACACCGGCATTTAAGAATACATGAAAATAATCATCTAATTTAGGGCGTGATACATTCATAACAAAGAAACGTAATAAAACAAAAAAACCTCCAATATTTTATTTTCATTTTAACCCATTTCATTTTTAAATAATTTTTTTAAACCGTAAAGTTTAATTTCGATGAACTTGAAATGGACAAATGTCCAAACATGAATTTGAATTTTATCGACAACAAACTAATCCATCCAATCTAATTCAAAAATGTTTTTTTAGCTCAGTCGGTAGAGCGTTCGGCTAGAAACCACAAGGTTCCTAGTTCGATACCGGTCCTCGCCAACTCAGCGTATGAGTAGCACAGGGATCTGTGCGGTAAAGTAAGGAGCTGATGGTAGGTGTGGCGCTCCACCTCAGACGCCAAAAGCAATCTCCTTGGTCTAGCGCTATTGAAAAGGGGATAGACTCCCTCGCTGACTGGCTGATACCTACTTTAGGCAGCCCCGACGACTTTACTTTATATATATATATATATATAGAATGAATAGAGAATAAATGAGAAAAGTATTGCCATAAAAAGGTGCTCAATGCTAATAAAGCAGAGCAGATTTATAATCAGTAGTAATGGTATTATGGAGGATTTGGACTCATAACTTAAAGTTTCATGGTTATGCAATCCTCAGATGAGTAAAATGGTTGAGATCTTAAAAAACAGTTTTAAGATCTCAACCATTTGACTCATCTGAGGATTGCATAACCATGAAACTTTAAGTTATGAGTTCAAATCCTTAATAATACCATTACTATTGATTATATATATATATATAGAGATATATATATATATATATAGAGAGAGAGAGAGAGAGTGAGCGAGAGATATAGATAGATAGATATATTATGTACGTTCATGTGTAGTGTAATGAGGACAGTCAACCCAAGTGGATTGAATAAAGGGTTCGTCAATTGTTACGTAGCCGTTCGTCGCGGTACTTAACTTACCGCTATATATTTGTTACGTCTTACTCTGGTCTATTCTTCCGGCCGTCTTCTGATCGTCTAGTCTTCTGTCTTCTATCTTCTAATGGTCTCGTCTGGTCTTTCTTATCTGGGTCCCGTGTCTGGTTCTGCTGGGGACCATTTCTTATCAGAAGCCCTGTGTCATTGTTAGCTTTTAGTAACAACAACAAGACTTCGATTTACTTTTGATGTTATTTTATTCTGGAACCCCAGGACCAGACAAATGCGCGCGGAGAGTCACATCTTGCTAGCTTCAGTCCTAACTCTCAACTGACTAACTGCAACTGACTACTGCAACTGACTTACTGAGTTGCCCACCTTAAACCGGAAAGGGCTTTCTATCGGGGTTCCGTTCTCATGATTCTATCCCCAGAAAGCAAGGTGAGAGTGAGGTCAAGCATTGTCACTCACTCTCAAGGCCATCAGCTGTACTGATCGCCATAAGGATTTCTATACTACCTTAAAAAGTAATAGGGATCCAATTAATATGTAACACAATAAGGTTCCCGAGTTCGACAAGAAATACCTGAAAAGAGCCAGACGCAGGGCTAATCGAGTGAAACGTTGTGTATATAACAATAAAGATAAACACAATATTCCCCAACATCCAAATGATCAAATTATCAAGTCTCATCTCAAAAATTCAGACGCATTTTTGTACATCTAGTTCACCGTTATTCTAATAATGTTACTGTTATATTTTAGATTGACTTAAAAGTTAACCTCTCGATCCCGAGTATATTTGCATTTATGTAACTGTGAAAAAAACTTATTTAGTAATAAATATATATATGTATATATAAAGAAAATTTGAAAAAACAAGTATTCCGAAATTGGGATGAATTTAATAATCGATGTTTAAAACATTTCGGTTACATTGAACCTTCATCAGGATGTCTCTTGGGGTGAAGAAAATGATGGATGTTTTTTATATGTGACAGGAGATGAAAATCTTTTTAGTTATGTAAGTTATTTTTTCATCTCCTGTCACATATAAAAACATCCATCATTTTCTTCACCAAGAACATCCTGAAAGGTTCATGTAACCGAAATGTTTTAAACATCGATTATTAAATTCATCCCAATTTCGGAATACTTGTTTTATTTTCTTTATATTGTCGGCCATATGTATATATATATGTATATATATATATATATATATATATATATTATATATATGTATATATATATATATATATGTATATATGTATATATATATATATATATATATATATATATATATAATATATATATATATATATATATTAATATTAATATAATAATAATAAGTCATCCACAGACACGTGTTTCGGCATATCATGCCTCCTCAGTGTGGCTAGACACAATGTTTGTTTATTTAGAAACGTTGCTGAATAAAGTATATATTAAATTTTTACTTGAAGGCACTTACAACGCATGTATCGCAAGTGCCTTCAAGTAAAAATTTAATATATACTTTATTCAGCAACGTTTCTAAATAAACAAATCCAAAAATCTTATTCACTTCGCCGAAGGGCATACGGTCTGTTTGTTGTTATTATTCTCTCAATAACGCTCCCTTACCTATTATGGTAGAGGCGTGTAGTATCATTTGACACGCTTAATTTCGCTAGGATGGTCAGCTGTGTACTGTGGCCGAGGCGATAAAGTGTTTCACTAGTGTTTCACTGTGTCTGCTGAAGTCCCGGTTTCGATTTCTGTCGGAGGGAAATCGTTAGTATATACCGCTGATGAGACTTAATAAAGTCGAAACAGTCCCTGTTACGGTATTCTACACATCGGGCCATCCTTTGCTGGATTACACTTGTCAAGTTCATTTTCTATAAGAAAAGTATCGAATTTATGCGATACATGCGTTGTAAGTGCCTTCAAGTAAAAATTTAATATATATATGTATATATATATATATGTATATATATATATATATATATATATTATATATATATATATATATATATATATGTATATATATATATAGATAGAGTTACAGTGCACTTGTGGAAATACACAGTGGGCTAAAAATTGAAGTGAGATGGGGTATTGATATCTGGATGACATATCGGTCGAAACAGCTGAAGTCGCAACACTCTTACTGCCGTCACCCCACTTCTACTTATATTGCCGTTTCCCTTATCACCCGGGCACATCAGTCGAACCTCGCGTCCACCCAGCGCCCAACTCGCATTTTTTGGCATTCGGGAGGGCGCGGGTTCGACTCCGGCAGGCAAGACAATGTCTTGCCTGTTTTTCTAAATGTAGTACGGTAGTACTCGTTCTCCCTCACAAAATATTACATTATATTAAAAGATCTACGTTTATTTTGTTTTATTTATTTGCTATTATTTTCAGGTGATAGATTGGATATAGACAAACACCGAACATAAGTATATTGTTTATTTGTTGTTCGTTTTTTTTCTTTTTTTGTAATCTTCATAATTCTACACACCTGTCACCGTTTCTCATTTCGGACAGCGCCTTTTTGTTGTTTGTTTTGTTTTTTTTTTTTTGTTTTTTTCCTCTGCAACACTGAAATTATTGTAACGTAACATAACACGATAATGGCCGCACTTCCGGTATTTGTTTTTGTCAAAATTATCTACACGAATTTGAGTGTGACACGACAGATACGGCGGTGGTAAAATCGCCGGCCCTTTGACACTCGCCGAAGAAACATTTGGCGACAAGATCAGAGAGAGAGAGAGAGAGAGAGGAGAGAGAGAGAGAGGAGAAGAGAGAGAAGAGAGAGAGAAGAGAGAGAAATATTTTAGATAAAGAGAGAGAAATAATGTTTTAGAGAAAGAGAGATTTATAGACAGAGACAGAGATAGAAAGAGAAATCTTTTGAGAAAGAGCGATTTTCAAGATGAGAGAGGAAGAAAGAAGAGCGAGAGAGAGAGAGAGAGAGAGAGAGAGAGGGGGGCAGAATCTGAGAGAAAGAGAGAGAACGAATGTTTCAGAGAAAGAGAGACTTTTAAAGAGAGAGAGAGGAGAGAGAGAGAGAGAGAGAAGAAAGAGCGATTTCAAGATTGAGAGTGGAGAAAGGAGAGAGAAGAAGAGAGAGAGAGAGAGAGAGAGAGAGAGAGAGGGGGGAGGGAATCCTTTGAGAGAGGGGAGAATCTTTCAGAGAAAGAGAGAGAAAGAATGTTTAAGAGAAGAGAGACTTTTAGAGAGAGAGAACAGACGACAGACAGACAGAACAGAAACAGAGACAGAGACAGAAATAGAAAAGTGAGATCTTTTGAGAAAGAAGCGATTCCAAGATTGAGAGAGGGAGAAAGGGGGTCAGGGAAGATATGAGAGACGACAGACAGACAGAACAGACCGGGTCAGCATAAATGTAAACTGACACTATCGTGCGTCTTTCGTGCGTCTTTCGTGGTGTCTGTTATGGTCCTGTCATGGTAAGGTTAAATCATTTTCAGAATGACAGGGTGAATTTCCGTTAGTATTTATCAACTTACTTATCGCTGATTTGACACCCCACCCCCTGCGACACGCAATAAATCGCCCCAAAATATATAAATCATTAGCAACAGACAACATAGGACGTATATGTGTTTTAAGTAATGGGACACTCCCCCAGCTATGGGTAAATAGTACCTACGATTATTTTAGATAGGAAGTAATGAAAGAGAGAAAGAAATAAAGAAAACAAAGAATGAAATAAAGAAAAGTAAAAAAATCAAAGAAAGAAAGTAAGAAAGAATAAGTGAATGAACAATGAATGAATGAAAGAAAGAAAGAAGAAAAGAAAGAGATAAAATCAAAGAAAAAGACGTGAAAGGAAAAAGAAAAGTGAACGAAGAAAGGAAGAGAGAAAGAAAGAAAATCAAGGAAGAATGAAATAAATAAGAAAGAAAGAACTTCCTTCTTTTTTTCTTTCTTTATGAAAGAAAGTCAAAAAAGAAGGTGAAAGAAAGAAAGAAAATGAAGTACTTAAGGAAGAAAGAAAGAAAGAAATCATGACAAATGAAATAGAGGAAGAAAGAAGGAAGAAAGTAAAAAAGGACACGAAAGAAAAAAAAGAAACCGGATTAAAAAGAAAGAGAAGAAAGAAGAAGGAAATAAAATCAAAGAAGAATGAGAGAAGAAAGAGAGAAAGAGAAAAAGTTTTAAAAAAGAAAGGAAAAATTAAAATAAGAAAAAAGAGAGAATGTAAGGAAAGAAAGAAAAAAGTAAAAGAAAGAAAAATGTTAGAAAAGAAAGAAATGAAGGTTGAAAGAAAAAAGTAAATATATCGAAGGGAAAAAGTAAATAAAGGCATCGAAGAAGCAAAGATTAAAAGAAAGAGAGAAAGACAGAAAAAGAAAGAAAGAAAACAAGAAAATAAAGACAGAAAGAAAGAAGAAAGAAAGAAGAAAGAAAGAAAGAGTATTAAGAAGAAGAAAGAGAAAGAAAGAAAGAAGAAAGAAAGTAGAAATAAAAGAAACAGAAAAAAGAAAAAGAAAGAAACAGAGAAACAAAGAAAAAAGAAAATAAGACAGAAAGAAAAAAGAAAAGAAAGAAAAGAAGTAAATTAAGACAGAAAGAAAAAGGAAAGAAAGAAGTCAAATAAAGACGCAGAGAAAAAGGAAAAGAACAAAGAAAAAAGAAAAATAAAGACAGAAAGAAAGAAAGAAAGAAAGAAAGAAAAAGTAAATAAAAGACAAAGAAAAAAGAAAGAAAAAAGAAAGAAAAGAAAGAAGAATAAAGACAGAAAGAAAAAAGAAAGAAAGAAAGAAAGAAGTAAATAAGAAAGAAAGAAAAGAAAGAAAAGAAAGAAGTAAAATAAGACAGAAGAAAAGAAGAAAAAAGACAGAAAGACAAGAAAAAGAAAATAAGACAGAAAGAAAAAGAAAAAAAGAAGAAAGAAGTATTAAAGACAGAAAGAAAAAAGAAAGAAAGAAGTAAATAAAGGACAGAGAGAAAAGAAAAGAAACAAAGAAAAATAAGAAAATAAAGACAGAAGAAAGAAAGAAAGAAAGAAAGAAAGAAGATAAATTAAGACAGAAGAGAAAAAGAAAGAAAGAAAGAGTAAATAAAGACAGAGAGAAAAAAGAAACAGAAGACAAAGCGTGAATGAAAGAAAGGGAAAAATGAAAATAAAGAAAACTAAAGACTCATAGAAAGAAGAAAGAAAAGAAAAAGAAATGAAAGTGAGAGATCAATGAAAGAAAGAAAGAAGAACGTGAAGAATAAATAAAGAAAACTGAAGACTATAATGAAGGAAAGAAAGAAAGAAAGACAAAAGAAGAAGAAGGAAAGTGAAGTAGAAAGATAGAAAGAAGTAAAAGAAACGAATGAAATAAGTAAAAGAAAGTTTTTTAAATATATTTTCGTGTAATGAATGACCCTTGTTTTTGAAGTGAAACATTAGATATCAAGAAGTTTTCCCTTAGAAAGACCTAAAAGGCTGGAGGGACATCTCGGCCAGATGTTATTAGATAACGATTAAGGTAAGGACAATGATTCCGAATAATCCAAATAATATAATAATGGTTATTTAATAACCATTTTGAAATTATGTAAATAACGTAAGGAATTGTGAACGGTGTGTGTATATATTTCTAGGGATTAGCAGAGATTTAACGGATAAAGTATTTAAACGAAAACATCTGCGATTATATGAACTACAACAAAAAACCCTCCGTGGTGGTATAAAATTAATTTTTGAAAGGTATGCCTGAGCGGGTGGTGTGGTGTAAATTCAATGTCAGAGGTTTCTATCATAAGCAAGAAAAAATCATCAAAATTTTATAAGTGCAAAAAAATAAACAATTTGAAATGGAAACTTAGGTTTCTGTCCGCCTCTAAATAAAATGCTGCTTGCAGTTTATTAATTATTAATCAAACTAGCAAAATAAAACACCCTCCGGGCGATTAAAAATACATTTCTGATGTTTTGAAGACTGGAAGTTAAAAATCGAATGTCGGAAAGTTTGAACCATAATCATGAAATCAATCAAATTTATTAAAGAGTAAAAAAAATAATAAAACAATTTGAAATCAAAACTAAGTTCTATTAACTTTGAATATCTTTAAATAAAACAAACTATATATAAATATATGATACTGGGGATGTATCTATTAAAAGCTTGTTTTAAAAAAACAATGAGGACTCGCATGCTCAAATTTGATGTATTTATTGTTATGCGATATCGGGTATAGTGACGTAAGCAGTGACGTAGTTTTTGTTACAGTCAAAAACCGGAAGCGAATCTCCACTATTAATAGATAATTATTTTGAATATTTTGCACATAAATTTTAAAACAAAATCGTAGGTATTGTGTTTTATTTGTATACTTTTTAGTTAACTTCCTGTTACTGAAATTTATTTTATTAAATGTTAAGTGTATATAACACCCAAATATTGTGACATAAGCTGTGACGTAGTTATTGTTACGAAGAAAAACATTCAATCTTCCATTATTAAATAGATTATAGAAATAGAAGATACACTGACATCAAGTTTACAAATTATAATTTAAAAAATCCAAGTCAACATTAATGAGAGAATGTTTCATATTGTAAAGAAAAAGAAATATATTAGGAATGTTGAATAAACATAACCTCCTGGAGTGAGCATACAAGAGAGAAACAGAAGAAAGCGAGAGAGAGAGAGGAGAGAGAGAGAGAGAGGAAACAAAAAAAAAGAGAGAGAGAGAGAAAACAGAAAGAGAGAGAGAGAGAGAGAGATAAAACAGAAAGAAAGAGAGAGAGAGAGAGAAACAAACAAAAAAGAGAGAGAGAGAAACAGAAAGAGATGAGAGAGAGAGACAGAGAGAACAGAGACAGAAAGAAAGAGAGAGATAGAGAGTTAGAGAGAGAAACAGAAAGAAGAAACAGAAGAAGAGAAGACAGAAAGGAAAGCGAGAGAAGAGAGAGAGAGAGAGAGAGAGAGAGAGAAACAAAAAGAGAGCTAAAAACCAAAAAAGAGTGAGAGAAACAAAGAGAGAGAGAGAGAGAGAGAGAAACAGAATAAGAGAGAGAGAGGAGAGAGAGAGAGAGGAGAAACAGAAACAAAAGAGAGAGAGAGGAGAGAGGAGAGAGAGAGAACAGAAACAAAGAGAGAGAGAGAGAGAGAGAGAGAGAAAACAAAAAGAGAGCTAAAAAACAAAAAAGAGTGAGAGAAACAAAGAGAGAGAGAAGAGAGAGAGAGAAAGCAGAATAAGAGAGAGAGAGAGAGAGAGAGAAGAGAGAGGAGAGAGAGAGAAACAGAAACAAAGAGAGAGAGAGAGAGAGAGAGAGAAACAGATAACAAAGAGAGAAGAGAGAGAGAGAAGAGAGAAACAAAAAGAGCTGCTAAAAAACAAAAAAAAGAGTGAGAGAAACAAAGAGAGAGAGAAGAGAGAGAGAGAGAGAGAGAGAGAGAGAGAACAGAAACAAAGAAGAGAGAGAGAGAGAGAGAGAGAGAACACAGAACAAGAGAGAGAGGAGAGAGAGAGAGAGAGAAAGAAACAAAGAGAGAAGAGAGAGAAGAGAAGAACAAGAGAGAGAAACAAACAAAAAAGAGAGAAACAAAGAAAGAGAGAGAGAGAGAGAGAGAGAAACAAAAAGAGAGAGAGAAATAACAGAGATAGAAACAAAAAAAGAGAGAGAGAAGAACAAGAGAGCAGAGAGAACAAAGAGAGAAAAACAAAAGAGAAGAAAGAAACAAACCAGAAAGAGAGAGAGAGAAAACAAAGAGAGAGAGAGAGAGAGAGAGAGAGAACAAAAAGAGAGCTAAAAAAAACAAAAAAAAGAGTGAGAGAAACAAAGAGAGAGAGAGAGAGAGAGAGAGAGAGAGAGAGAGAGAAGAGAGAGAAACAGAAACAAAGAAAGGAGAAAGAAAAAAACAAGAGGAGAGAGAGAGAGAGAGAGGGAGAGAGAGAGAGAGAGAGAGAGAGAGAGAGAGAAAACCAAAATGAGAGAAGAGACAAAAACAAAAAGAGAGAGAGAGAAACAAAGAGAGAGAAACAAAGAGATAGTGAGAGAGAGAGAGGAGAGCAGAGAGAGAGAGGGACAGAAGAGGACAGAGACAGAGAGCAGACAGAGAGAAACTCAATGTATTTCTTAACGATTATATACAATATTGAACACACCTCGTAATATTAATTCTCTTTTGCGAAAATGACATGTCCAAGTCGTGTTGTAATACAAAAGATATTAAAGTTAAGGTATCTCATTTCAAGGCGTCATTTGGAAAGAGTATAAGATGAAGATTGATCATTTCTTTTGCGTGTATTCTCTTGGATTCTGGCCAAGGAACGTTTTAAGCTTAATGAACAAAAGAATTTGACACACTTGATAGGGGAGACAATGTCATTTACGCACAAAAAAATAATTTATAAAAATAAACATGAAAAAAAAATAACAGACAGAAAAAACTTGAAGATCTAATAATTATTAAGATCCTAAGATGATTGGATTCCCTCAAAAGAGAATCTAGTGTGCTGGATCCGAAGTCAGATTGGATTATTAAAGGAAACGAAAAGACTGACTTCGGTCTCTGACAAAATCAAAGTTCCGTGACTGGAACCTAACACTAAAGGTGAACAGAGAAAGAAACAAAAGAATCAAAGAAAGAAAGAAAAAAGGAATAATAAAAGAAAGAAAGAAAGAAAGAAAGAAAGAAGAAGCGATTAAGAATGAAAGAAAGACAGAAAGTACTATTTCTCTCTGAATGTTTGAGATGAGGCTTGATGATTAGTATTATCGCGTTATTCGAACTATTGTCCCCATCTTCATTGTTATTTGTACAACGTTTCGCCGATATGCCCTCCGGCCTTCTTCAGGTATTTATTTTCTTGTCAGGTTCGGAACCTTCTTTTCGGACTCGGACTTCTCGGACTCGGGAACCTTCTTTTCGGACTCGGGAACCTTCTTGTCGTAATCGGAGCCATCATAGAACTTCGAACCTAACCCTTTATTCTGTCTCCTGGGAGTATCCTGTTCTCATTCCGGCTAACTATAGCTGGAGGAGGAGTTGTGTTAATTATTTTCGATGTTGTACTGCCTCTACTCAGGGTTAATCGGGATCCAGAGATAACTGTCACTCTAGAACTGTCTAACCCTAACTACCTTATCCACTAGCCATGTTCCAATTGACACAGAAAGTAAAATAATTATTAAGTAAGTAACAGTAATAAATTCATATCTAATCTATTAATATGGAGATTCGTTTGTTTTTTTTTGTTTTGTTTTGTTTTGTTTTACGGATATCAACCTCAGTGGGTCGTCATTTAATGCCGATAAAGTTTTTTAAAAAGTAATTCTAATGGATACTCAATTTTGTTTATAAACTCATGTTTTTCTTATTTACCTCCCAACTCATGTTTTCTATTTAACCTAACAGGTACTACCACTCGGTCGGCAGAGTGGACCAGGGAGCAATGTGATAAAAGGGGGTCAACATTCGCCAAACTCCAGAAATGGAGCCTCACATCAGATAGAGTTTACGTCATTCCCAGGACATGTAGACCCTCAGACATCGCCTTCGAGCAACCTTATATAAAAAGGACTGGGACTTTGCATCAAGGACAATAGGTTAGGACAATCATGTAGGTGCTAGGACTTGACCTGACCAGCCCATTGATCACAGGGGGCCTCTCCGACCGCCCGTCTAGCCTAAGAAAGGCCAAAGTGGAGTATTGCAAGTCATGGACTGCTAAACCACCTGGGTTTTCTATCCGTAAGCATCACGGGTCGCCACCCACATCCAATAGTGGCCCCATTGAGGAGTCTTAACTCTCTGCAGAGGTGCAGTCGGTGCATTCTAACGCCCAAGTCGACAGGGCGATGGAGATATCGTATTCTCTGATTTTTTTAGATGAGGCTTGATAACACTGTTATGTCTGAGGCAAGAATGTGAATAGGTGTTTTTTACTAATTTGGGTGTGCTGAATTCAAATTCATAAACAGTTTTGCTCTATCACCTCTAGTTTTCTGTCTTTTAAATAGTCTCATTTTAGTATATACAGAGTATATACGGCTTATTTCAACAGTTGTAGCAGCTTATTACAGATAAAACAGGATAGATAAAGAACATTGACGGAATAAACATAACTTGAATGACACAATGTACACAATTCAGAAAGAATTGACCTTGTTGAGGCATCCTCAATGTTTTGACCGAGCTTGAAGCCATGGAGAATATGAAAAAAACAAAAAACAAAATAAAATTAAATCATATGTAAGGCAATAAAATGTGCGTCGTTGGAAATTGTAATACAAATATATATACTCAAATATATAACACATATTTTCGAGGGACACCTTCCTCCTGCGCTGCGAGGGACGACAACCTCCTGCGCTGGCTGCCATGCACTACTGGCTGTTGATTGAGACGTGTTGGCTACGCTTAACTGCCCAAATCCGTCTTGATGAATAGCTATATATATAATGTAATGCTATCACTTACATTTATTGCATAATAACTAAAAAAGAAGACATAAGTCACACAATATTAGAAATTAACCCTGAATGCATATATGTCTTTATGTACAGTATGTGTACAAAATGTACAGTATGCATATCTAAAAAAAAACTAGAGGTGATGAGTAAAAATGGATTTCAAATTTGAATTCAGCATCCCCAAATTAGGTTCAAACAGCTATTTTCGTGCTTGCCTCAATTTCCTTGTAAACCAGTGTAATTAGTATTATTTGGATTATTCGGACTCACAATATTGAATAATTGCTGAAGGAAGATACTAACACAACAATTTATACCAGATGGATTTCCTACTTTCTATCGCAGAGATGCGTTTTTAACTCAGCTTAACGCCTGTACGAGGAGGAAATTAACAGACAGAGTGGGATGAAATAGATGGACCAGTTTTTTGTCTTAATTGTAAATTACGACATACTTGAACCAATCCAAATTTCAATTCTGCTTCTCCTCTTGACAAATTTGTTTTAGATCCATGATAGATGCTGGACAAACTAAGGATATTTTTCATTAAAACTAAAAGTACCAATTTTACGAGCTTGCCAGGATTCGAAACTGGAATCTTCTTATCCGTAGTCAGACGCGTTATCCATTGCGCCACAAGACCACGAACGAACATCTCAATTACACATACACATTTCAATTTTCATTCTCAATTGATTTTTTTTTCAAACATAACTCAATCCAAAAAGTAAGGAGTAATTTAGTATACATTTCGTGTCATTAAACTAAACAGTAAAAAAACAAAAACATTTAGGAGATAAATATTGATTCGCTCAGTTTTAGTATTATGATACGCGGTATGTCAGAAAAGTTCCAGTATGTCAGAAAACTTCGATGTGAGGGGCATTGTAACAGGGCCAGACGACCAATCAGCATGTTTACAAAGAGAAACTGCAGTGTTTGCTTCGTTCAGTGCACGGGAAGAAGCGAGAGATGTGGTAGAACAACTTGTGAGTGCTTCACCATGACAACGCACCTGCCCACACTGTCAGTATCCGAGAGTTCCTGGCCCAGAAAAACATCACTGTGCTGGAGCAACCTCCCTACTTGCCCGACCTGTCTCCATCTGATTTTTCCTCTTGTCTAAGTTCAATGGGGTCATCAATGGAACCCATTTTGAGGATGGGCACGATATCAAAAAGGCCGTGACAACAGAGCTACGGAGAATCCAAGAAGAATCCTTCCAGGGGTTCATGCAAGCGTAGCAAAGAAGGATGGGAAAGGGAATTAGACTCCATGGGGATTATTTTGATATTTGATGGGATAGCTTGTAGTTTGTAGCTTGGAATTGAAATAATTTTTGTGACACCAGTCCTGGAACTTTTCTTGACATACCTCGAAGATACAGAACCGAAGATATCCTATGAACTGAATCCAGGTTCTTTCTCAATTTCAATTTGCTTAAACTCGCTTATGTGTACTCAAGATATACATAGAGAGGAGGAAGTGATAGGCAGAATGTAAAGTAAGGGAGGGGTTAGTTTTTGACTTAATAGCAAAATACGACGAACTAGAACCAATTAAAATGGATTTTTTCCAAACATAACTCAATCCTAAAAGTAAGGAATAATTTAATACTAGAAGTGGCTACCCGGCGTCGCCTGGGTAGAGGAGGGGGTTAAAAGTTAGTCTCGCAGATCCATTATTACTGAATTGTGAGTTGGATCCCCATTGGATGCCCCATTAAAATCCCTACGTAAAAAACGAGCTTGCGCTGATCCAGTCACTCTGAAAATAGAAGTTTATGTCTACAAATTCCATGTTGTTATCCTTTAAATATTAGTTTTAGATATCTTCATGAATTTAAATCAAATCTTCATTATTTTTGCTCAAAAGCCAAGCCCTGGTGATATTTAATGTGTATATTTACTTTGTTGTTTATTGTTTTATTTTCGAAGTTTCCTATGGACATACAGATTCACTCAACATCCCATTATATATGAGGAAGAATGAATAAAGAAAAGAAAGAATAGAATGGATAATAAAAGATGAATTTAATTCAATGTCACTTACACATGTGTTTCGGTCAGTTTATCCGTGTGAAAATATTTCGCACACAGAGAAGATTCGACCTTCATCAGAGTGAAATTTTATTTTGAATGAAAAAATTCGTTGGGGAACAACGGAGAAATTTTGGAAATGTTCGAATAGAATTTTTTTTTTTTAATCACATTTGGAACGCTGAAATAGACCGTTAGAATTTGGATATTTGATTTTTCTAGGGTTATGGTAGAAAATAATTTTGTATTGCAAAAATAAAGTGTTATTATTTATCCCTAACATGTTGAAAATTTTTCTCGACGCCTAGTTTGTGTTATTGTTTTGAAAAAAAAACAGTGAAGTATTAAAAAAGTAATCGTTAATAAAATGAATCTAACTTTGATAATAGATAATTTTTATATGTTATTTTTTTATTTTGATGGATAAATATATGAATTTGATTTATAAGTAAAAAAGCCTTTAGGAGACAAACATTGATTCTCTCAGCTTTAGTATAATTATAGATACCAGGAAAGGACTTATATTCCAGGAAAACAGAGCCAAAGATATCCAATGTATTGAATCCGGGTTCTTTGTCAATTTCAATTTACTTAAACTCACCGAAATGTAACTACTTCCAACTCGATTATTGCCAATCCCGACGTCTGCGAAAAAGACAATCCGTATTTGACCGGGCATCTCATTATCGTCGGCTTTTCGAACAAGTAACTTATATCTGTCCACACCGAGAAATTCCTGTCTGCTGTCGCGCTATAATCGGACTAGGACGACGGACAGATCCGATGACTTGAAATTCGATACTACAACTTTACAACGATGTTCCTATTCGGTCGGCAAACACAGCCAGAAATTTCGCATTTCGAAAAAGGCGCCTACGTGAGCGTAACCGCAAGGGGCGCCCATTAACACAACCAGCTAATAATTTAGAATAAATTGCTGACTAAACCTATTCTATAAATTATTCATATGCGCCTCTCGTTGTCACTTTGATTATACAGAACAGGATTGTTGATTATCTCTCCCTGTTTTAGAATTGCATATTTAAAACGACAGGGGGCGTTGCAATAGGGAAACAGGTTCAGTTGGTTGGCTTGGTTTGTTGGTTGGATTTTACGACACGTCAACCCATTGAACAAGTTATTGTTTTATTCTTTGTACTGGATATTCAATTTTTAAAACTACGTTTAGTACATTTTAACATACTTTCCCATTTTGGGATCTGTTTAACCCAATGACGGAGTGCTCTACATTCTCCATAGTTCCCGGATTGAAACTTTAACACTAGAATATATATTATATATATATATATATATATATATATATATATAAAGAGTGGCTTACCGGTGAATATGGGCACGATCGTTGGAGGTGCACAGGATCCAGGGGTTAAGTCCGTGATAAAACAAATACAAAGTGCTCAATACAAAGTAGAGCAAATTTATTGAAGAAATGTATATATATATATATATATGTAAAAACAAATTTTTTTTGTGATGAAACAAAGAAAATACAGTGCTCAATCACAAATTGTAAGAGCTAATATTTATTTATTTTACAAAGTTTTCACAGATCAATGTTCATTATAAACAGCGACCCAGGTTTCATGCCAAGGGGCAATCATCAGGTGTTGAGCAAGATCCCATGGTGTTTGTTGAAGTTCTTTACTCAATCTTGAGTAAAGAACTTCAACTGAAATTTGTGATTTTCAGCCATTATAAGGGGTTATTTAAGGGTTCAAATTACAGCCAATCCTTCGAATTAAGCGATTCTTTTAAAATCAATGCATTTTATGCATCAAAATCTGTCAAATAAGCCGATTAAATCCATATCTAATATTTCAAGGAAATTCGAAAATTTTTCAACCCTATAATAGGTGATTAAAGTGCTCAAATCTCTTACTGTTGAGTAAAGAACTTCAACAAACACCATGGGATCTTGCTCAACAACCTGATGATTGCCCCTTGGCATGAAACCTGGGTCGCTGTTTATAATGAACATTGATCTGTGAAAACTTTGTAAAATAAATATATATATATATATATATATATATATATATATATATATATATATATATATATATATATATATATATGTGTGTGTGTGTGTGTGTATGTGTGTGTGTGTGTGTAAGGTATCCAAAACTGGTAGTAAGGGATGATTCTACATGGGGTCTTCAAAATCTCACTGTATGATTATTGCATGTTTTAGTAGGTGCAAATACAAGGATTTTTATAAATCCCTGCAGAGAGCTCAATGTATAATAATGTATTGTAGATTAGATACAGAGCAATATTTACCTTTGAATGAAAGGGAAAACTCAATAAACCGTCATCCTGTAATAAATTTATTTCGACCAAAACTTAAAAGTCTTTTAGAAATTTAAATAAATTTATAAATTTAATAAATTTTAGTCGAAATAAATTCATTACAGGATGACAATTTATTGAGTTCTTCCTTCCTATTAGGTCTCATCAGCAAGGTTATAGAATAGGCCGAAATGTACATTCAGGGATTGACATTTTCTCGATTTGTTTAGCCTTACATTTGAACATATATGCCCGCCTAAATTCATTAATTATTAGCTAATTAATTTTCAAAAATTAGGTATGAGTTCAATTAAGCACATATCCTCCAAAAATTGTCGGCTAAAAGCCATATCAAATAAACACAGTGTTTATTTACGTACTCTCATATATATATATATATATATATATATATATATATATATATATATATATATATATATATATCCAGTTAGGTCACCAATTTGGTGGCTTTAAAGGCATAGGCTGTATTATCTTTAGGTTTGGTGTTTTCTTATTAAAATATTTTCATTATTGCATCTGATCTTCAAGTATTGTCACTCTTACGACAACAATGCACTGCTTCCCCGCCAATTGAAGATCCGATTCAACTTCCTTTGCACACAACTTCTCGTCTTTTCTCGTGTTATCACGTTAGCCTGAGACACTGGTTCTCAGTAAACAAATTAATTCACAGGAAATGGGAGGGGGGAAAAACGAGAAGTTTAAAACAGACTAAATGACTATTAGCTGTTAATGGCGTTATTAAGTTCAGTTTAACTAAACTAAAACATTTGTTGAAAATCTTAGCAAGAAGATAAAAGAAAATAAATAAAGTTTTGTGTTGAATAAGAAAATAAGAAAGAAAAAACAATCAAAACAAACCAAAAAAAAAATAGCTTCATTTAAAAGGTTAAAGCGATTCTTGAAATAAAATCGAAAATGCTAAAATACTGTGAAATTTCGACGACGTCTTCGCAGGTATTGAATTAATGTATAATTAGAAAAATCTAATTTGATCTATGTTAATTTCAATTAATAGAAATAGACGCCCTCGGGGCGGTGTAAAATCTAATTTTTAAAATACATTGCCTGAGTTGGGTGGGAGTTAAAATTCAATGTCAGTAAATAGTTATTAAAAATGTTTTTAGAATCTAATAATATGTCATTTTAAACTTAACATCATGCTGCTCATATTTTAAATGAATTTTAATTTATCATAGCAGAAATACAAAATTAAATCAGACAGTTTTGAAATAAAAATAACTAATGCATTATAATATTCATTCATTGATAAATCAATACTGAACATTTAATTAAAATTGGATAGTTCCCGATTTTTGGTAATTTTTTTCAATCATGAGTGTTAAATTTGTTTTGTAAATACGGATTTTACGGCAACTCACGGGCGGCCATCTTGATAAAAATTGCCCCAAAAAGATAGTTTAAATTTATTTAAAATAAATAACGTGTGTATTATTATTTACTCCTTTTGAGTTTTCACATCAGCATTAACTGATGGTCTTTCACTGGCATTTGAGTGACAGCAAGTCTCCTCAGGTCTCCAGGACTCTTCTGTGTATTCTGGCAGATGACAGCAGTGTAGTATTCTGAATGGTTTCAATCCTTCCTCTGATTCCCAAACTTTCCAGACCCTTTTCCAATCATTTTGGGACCGTTCCAAGTGCACCAACTACAATTGGTATCACTTTCACTTTCGTATTCCATAACTTTTTCAGTTCTCTGGCAAGGTCCAGATATTTGTCCATTTTTTCATTTTCCTTCAGCTTCACCCTGTGATCTGCTGACACTGCAAAATCCACCAGTTGACAAGTTCTTTCTTTTTTGTTAATGAACATTAGGTCTGGTCTTCTTCCTGGTATAAGGTGATTCGTTTTTATTTCAAAGTCCCAGAGAATTTTATGCGTTTCGTTCTCAAGAACAGATTCTGGTTTATGCATATACCATCTTGTTGTATGGTCAAAATTTAATTTTTTGCATAATTCCCAGTGGATCACCTTCCTAACCCAGTCGTGTCTAGTTTTGTATTCTCGTTGTGCTAGTTTGCTACATTCGCAGAGTATATGGTTTACAGTCTTATCTCTATTACCACAAAGTCTACATTTACTATTTGTTGGGTCTTATCAATTTTCGCTTTTATATAGTTTGTCCTTATGGCATTATTTTGTGCAGCAATTATTAATGATTCTGTTTCTCTTTTGAGGTTTCCCTTTCTTAACCACTTCCAAGTCTTTTGATGTGCAACCTCTTCTATTTGTCGTTTGAAGTGTCCATATGATTGTTTTTCTCCCATTTTTGTTTTCTAGTCTTTGTTGTTTTTTCTGTTTGTCCATCTGTCACTTCTACTATTGTTGGCCGCCATAAGTAATTTGTCTTTGCTCTTTCTTGTGTAATCCTCAATTTGTTGGATAGTGGTTTCTACGCAGTCTTCTATATTGGCAAGACCTCTTCCCTCTTCCTTTCTTGACACATATAATCTATCTCTATCATCTCTAGGGTGGATAGCCTTGTGCATGGTCATTCATTTTCTTGTCCTTTTGTCAATCTGTCTGAGTTCTTCCTTTGTCCAGTTTAAGAATGGTCCTGAGTATCTTATAATGGGGACAGCCCAGGTATTGATTCCTTTGATCAGATTTCTGCTGTTAAGTTTGGTTTCTAGAAGTTTTCTAGTTCTCCTGAGATATTCTTTTTTTTAACTTTTCCTTTCATTTCTGTTTGCATGATATTGTCCGCTTTTAAAATTCCTAAGTATTTGTAGCTTTCATTTTCATCAAGTGATTTTATAGTTTCCTGATTTGGTAGTTGTATTCCATGCATTAGTTTTCTTTCACCGCGTTTTATTACTAGCATAGCACACTTTTCAATTCCAAATTCCATCCCTATATCCTGGCTATATATTCTAATAGTTTGTATTAGGCTCTTATTATTTTTTTTTTTTCTGATGCTCATTATGTTACTAATTTTCGAACTAATAGACACAAATTTGACCTAAAATAATCGATATTGTTAATTTTAATTCGTTTTTAAAATGAAAAGCAGACGACATTTTTGGGTATCCCTACTATTTACATAGAGTCTATTTTTCTTATTTATTTTTCTCCACGCTTAAGCAAATCCTTATTTGACATTCTAAAAAAACTGCTAACTTCATGATAAAAGTTTTTAAAAAAGAAACATTTAAAAGATGACTCGGATATACGTGAACGTGTAAGCGCCAAAATATTTATCTTCTTTAAAAAAAAAAAGAACTGTTTCATGATTTGCTAGAAGCATTTTTGTTTATATTGGTTTGGTGGTTGGTTTTGAAGGCTATCACAATTCAAGTGTAAAGAAAAATCAGGTAACTATGATGTTCTTTGTTTAACTTTGATTTATTCCTAATATTTCGAGATAAAGAATCCTTCGTCAGAAGATTTCTGGGTAATTGATGAGGAAGTGCGTCCCGGTCTCCTGCCTCAGAAATTGCTATCCGGTGACTATTGAAATAACGTCCCCAGCTATGTCGTCTCAGATTTTCTTTTATTCATGTTTGTTTAATGTCTTGTTTTTAGTTTAAATAAACAAGAATTACGACAAAAATCTATCTATGTTATTTTGTTTATCTATCTATCTCAGTCTATTCCAAACTATAATATATCCATCTTCATATTTAAACAAGAATTACGACAAATTACGATAAATAAACAAGAATTACGACAAATTTCTATAAATGAACAAGAATTATGACAAATTACGATAAATAAATAAAAATTACGCCAAAAAGAGAAGCCCCCCCTCTAAAATACATTTAACGCCCTAAGTTGGTTGTTTTCTTTCAAGTAACACCGACATAGCCGGGGACGTTATCTTAATAGTCACCGGGTAGCAATTTCTGAGGCCGGAGACCGGGACGCACTTCCTCATAAATTACCGATTTCTGAAAGTCTACAGTTGTTAGCTTGTTGCTAGGATCTTCCAAATTTTCCGTGTGTGTATATATGTAAGTCTATGTGTGTGTATTTATGTTGTTTATATATATGTGTGTGTGTGTGTGTCCAACAATGTCTTATTATCATTCCAGGCTTGACTTCCCTTTTTTTTAATTTATTATTAGGGAGACTTAGTAGTTCATTTATCTATTTGTGAATGTGTGTATTCTTCAGGCACAGCTGCTTTTTTTCTTCATGTGTTTGCTTTTGTTAACTTGGTCTGTAAGAGGTTTTGTTTGTGTGTGTGTGTGTGTGTGTGTGTGTGTGTGTGCGTGTGTGTATGTGTCTGTGTGTGTGCGCGTGTGCGCGCGTGTGTGTGTGCGCGCACGTGTGTGTGTGCGTGTGTGTGTACGTGCGTGTGTGTGTATGCGTGGGTGTGTATGTACGTGTGTGTTCGTGTGTGTGTGTGTGTGTGTGTGTGTGCGTGTTCTTCAGACATAGCTGATTGTTTACCATTACTTGTTTGCTGTACGCATGGTCGTGCATATTTGATATGTGTGTGTGTGTTATGTGTGTGTGCCGTTCCCATATGTGTGTGTGTGTGTGTGTGTGTGTGTTGGATTTAAAAAAAGGGTAGAATGAAACTGTACATTTTATCAAAAATTATCATTTGTAAAACTAATTTTGAATCTAGAATCTTCCGTTGGATAATGTTACGATTTTATGAGCCATCTTTTAGGCTTCAAGCAAGAGCGCTGTGTCTAGCGGAAATCCTTGGTAAAGAATCCTTTAGTTGTTCCTTGGTGCTCCTCAGTATTGCAAGTCCTTCGTCAATGATTGCAAATGGACGGCTCTCAGTATCAGTGCTTAAGTAGGTAACCAGCCACGTATTATAGCGGTTGATTGGCTGTGGTTTACACCACGTTACCTCGCTTGGTCTGTAAATTTAAATGGTGTATTACATCCCAGAATATTTCAACATATAGTTTTATTCATTTGCTGTTAAGCATCCCAAATTCTACAAAATAATTTAGTAAACGCACTAAGGTTCAAATTGGTACCGGGTAAATGAACTTTCGACTAATACAATGCGTGTTTCTGCTCGAGAGTCTGTCATTACACACGTTACTTCTTAATTTCAAACATGCAATGTCCGAACTCAGAAAAGCCTCCAATAGGTGCAGTACGTGTCATTTAAAGCCCGATCAACATCAGAAAAGAAAGAAGAAAGAAGAACATTTCCCTAGGACCTGATTCCACCAGAAAATAATGGTTAAGTAGCTTGCCAATATCTCAAGCCTTAGTCTTGGGCAAGGTATCTCAGTACCTTGTTGGCTTTTAGAACATCATGTGATATAACAATCTAAATGTCATACACTTACTTACTTTTCATGTTGGCTTTTGAAATATCTTGTGATAATAAAGGTTTATGACAATTGTCGAAATATCTAGACATTTCCTCTGAGCAATTTAGCAGAGACGTAATGAACATTATTATGGAGTGAATGCACATGGTGGGAATGGCAGAACTATAACTGCCCAAACAATTGTTATCCTCCCTACTGTTTTATTTTTTATCTTAAAAATGGCTAAATAGATACATACGTCTATGAGATATAACTACGGGAATATTTGCCAATTTTTCAATACATAGATATTATATTTCTGTTATATACCGCTTTATACCTTGAGGCCTTAACTGGTTCCAAGGGTCATCTATTTCACCGAGTAGCCAATTTCTTTTGGGTTGATTTCCATGGTCTTTTTCTCTGTTTGACTCGGGCTTCTTTTGTGTTGGCTCCATTTGTGGTTTGTCTTTGTTCATTAGCTTTGTTTTTAATGATGAACGCACGACTTAGTTTATTGTTCTCAGATGGCTTTATTAAACCCGAAAGCCCAAAAGGGTTCAACCGCTGCGGTGAGAAGATGGCGTTTTGGGGAATAGTCGACCTTTGCATTTGCTCCCATTGACGAACCACCAAATTCTCCCACTCCAACTCAGTTCACTTCCCACGGTTTGCCTTTAGCCAATGAGAAACTACCGACTAGGTCAGTGAAAGGTGAACTGCTGTCGATCACTTCTATAACGGTTAGACTATGATTCAATGGTTACTTGAGATACCGTAAAAACAAAACAACCAACCCAC
>CM042176.1:44843118-44845618 GCA_023376005.1 Doryteuthis pealeii
AAGATATTCAAATGATAAATGCATAAAATGATTGCTTTTAAAGATTATATATTATATATATATATATATATATATTATATATATATAATATATATATATATATGTGTGTGTGTGTGTGTATGTGTGTATGTGTGTATGTGTGTGTGTTTGTGTGTTTGTGTGTGTGTCTCTGTGTGTGCTTTCAAATCTATACAAATATTTGAATACTCTCATGATGTCCCCACATTTGAAAAAAAGGAATATTTTTAACGATAAACAAACAAATCTTTCACAATTTCGTTTCATATCACTTGAAAATAACATTCTTGAAGGAGCTTCATGACATCAGCCCTTAATATTGCCCTGATGATGGTTAATAGCGAATATATATCAAAATAAAAAAAGACTATCCGTTTATTATCCAGGACTATCCATTTATTCATAAATAAACTCACCGGATTTTTTCCCATTTTCCATATGTACACATACATATAAACACATAAACACACACAATATGATATGATATTTATTCCGTCAATGTTCTTTATCTATCTTGTTTTATCTGTAATAAGCTGCTGCAACTGTTTGAAGGTTATAGAGCAAAACTGTTTATAAATTTGAATTTAGCACACCCCAATTAGTAAAAAACACCTATTCACATTCTTGCCTTAGACAAATTTTTTTTTTAAACCAGTGTAATCAGTACGTTTCTGCACTGGGACGTTTCTTACTCTGTTAAGTTGCCTGCAGTCACAGATTCAACTCGGCCAACACAACGCACACAGCGTCTCTCTGTCGGAACGTTTTATGTTCAATCCACTAGATTTGGAGATGGCAGGCGGCTCCAATGATGTGAGGGGTGTCATCAAGAAGATGAGAAAGCGGACAAGTCTATTAGGACCATCAAGAGATTATTTTTAAAACAGAAAAATATTTGTTGAGATTTTTTGAGTATATAAGGTGTGTGTCAAAAGTCCACTACTACTTATAGACTCGGTGAGAAACTATGTGATCAAACTCTAGGCCAATCGCTGGCAGTACTCTGCTGCTGATACAATACTTAAACCGACAGTACTGGCCATAACTACATCGACTTTCGTGGACGATTGACATAGGATTAAATCACTGGACCTTTAACAATACGCAGGATAGGACATACGCAGGATAGGACTTATTCGCTTACCAAAGGATTCCATAACTCAGGACTTACTGTAAGCTCTTTTTCAACTGGCCAAGGATGGCATTTAAAAACTTTACAATTATTGGTTATATTGCATCTAATGTTAATTTCCTGCCCCGTTTTTTAAACATATTTGATTGTTGTTATTATTTACCCTCGTAAAAATACTTTACAGTGAACTCACGGACGCCGTGCAGAGGACAGTAGCCCCCTAAAAGCGTTTCAAAGACCATAATAAGAAATCGCTGAAAAAATGTACCATCACACTTCAAGCGTAGACGATCTGGTCTCCAACAAACAGGGTTGGCGAGGCGCTTGCTGCACAAAAACTAAGCAGCTCAATATCGAGATAAACAGGACAGTAGAGCGGCGACGTCTTTGTTGTCATGAACAACCAAATGTAGATGGGAATTTACCCTATAATGTGTTTGATTGCATCTGCAAGTCCAGAATTGTACTAACGAGCCACCAGACGTCACTCCATGTCTTCCACAGTTGTGGATCACAACTGTGGAAGACATGGAGTGACGTCATCGTCGTCTGCGACGGACTTTTAAAAAAAAAAAGAAATATGTCTGTCTGTCTGTCTGCCACTTTCTCTCTCCAAATAAGCACAATTGTATTGTTTGTATATAAGTAATAGAACTGGTCAACTGATTGTGTGATCATTTTATTTAAAAAAATAAAGTTTCAAAAACTAATATTATTAACCAATTGGACACATGGCCTAGTGGATAAGGTAGTTAGGTTAAGACAGTTCTAAGTGACAGTTATCTCTGGAACCCGAGTTCAATTCTGAGTGAAGGCAGTTAGAAAAATAATTAACACAACTCCTACCCCACCTATGGTTAGCGGAATGGGAACATGATACCCCCGTGGAATAAATAAAGTGTTAGGTTCAAAGTTCCGTGATGGCTCCCGATTACGACAAGAATGTTCCCGAGTTCGAAAAAGTCCGAGAAGGTTCCCGAGTCCGACACGAAATACCTGAAGAAGGCCGGAGGGCATATCGGCCGAAACATTGTAAATAACAATGAAGATGGGGACAATAGTCCGAATAACGCAGATAATACTAACCAGTTTAATTTTGGGACTATTTTGGGTAATAATTTTTACACAGTTTGATAGTTTCATGTATTCCTATGTAACGTTTTGATACTTAAACATATCTATTTATAGACTAGCAGCAGCTACCCGGCGTCGCCTGGGTAGAGGGGGATTTTTCAAAGTTAGTAACTGAATTGTGAGTTGAATCCTTTTAGGATGCCCCATTTAAATCCCTATGTAAAAAAATAGATCATGCATTGATCCAGCTACTATGTTAATGTCTACTATCTAAAA
>CM042176.1:44850618-44854440 GCA_023376005.1 Doryteuthis pealeii
GATCAAAATCTATCTATCTATCTATCTATCATCTATCTATCTAGGGAGAGAATCCGTGGCCCTTGTGGCTAACGCATAGTGAGAAAATATTGTATTAAGCGAGCTATCTCTCTAAACCTAAATCTATCTATCATATCCCCGTAACACAATCTATTCTTGTGTTTCTAAAATAATCAGATCAAATCTATCTATCTATCTATCTATCTATCTATCTAGGGAGAGAATCCGTGCCTTGTGGCTAACGCATAGTTGAGAAATATTGTAATAAGCGAGCTATCTCTCTTAAACCTTAATCTATCTATCATATCCCCGTAACACAATCTATTCTTGTTTTCTAAAATAATCTGATCAAATCTTGCTATCTATCTATCTATCTATCTAGGTAGAGAATCCGTGGCCTTGTGGCTAACGCATCGGTGAGAAATATTGTAATAAGCGAGCTATCTCTCTTAACCTTAATCTATCTATCATATCCCCGTAACACAATCTATTCTTGTGTTTCTAAAATAATCTGATCAAATCTATCTATCTATCTATCTATCTATCTATCTAGTGAGATTTCATGGCCTTGTGGCTAACGCATAGGGAGAAATATTGTAATAAGCGAGCCTATCTCTCTAAACCTAAATCTATCTATCATATCCCCGTAACACAATCTATCTTGTGTTTCTAAAATAATCTGATCAAATCTATCTATCTATCTATCTATCTATCTATCTAGGTAGAGAATCCGTGGCCTTGTGGCTAACGCATAGTGAGAATATTGGTAATAGCGAGCTATCTCTCTAAACCTAAATCTATCTATCATATCCCCGTAACACAATCTATTTTCTTGTTTCTAAAATAATCTGATCAAATCTATCTATCTATCTATCTATCTAGGGAGAGAATCCGTGGCATTGTGGCTAACGCATAGTTGAAAAATATTGTAATAAGCGAGCTATCTCTCTAAACCTAAATCTATCTATCATATCCCCGTAACACAATCTATTCTTGTGTTTCTAAAATAATCTGATCAAATCTATCCATCTATCTATCTATCTATCTTTCTAGGGAGAGAATCCATGGCCTTGTGGCTAACGCATAGGGGAGAAATATTGTAATAAGCGAGCTATCTCTCTAAACCTAAATCTATCTATCATATCCCCGTAACACAATCTATTCTTGTGTTTCTAAAATAATCAGATCAAATCTATCTATCTATCTATCTATCTATTTAGGGAGAGAATCCGTGGCCTTGTGGCTAACGCATAGGTGATAATATTGTAATAAGCGAGCTATCTCTCTAAACCTAAATCTATCTATCATATCCCCGTAACACAATCTATTCTTGTGTTTCTAAAATAATCTGATCAAATCTATATATTTATCTGTCTATCTATCTATCTGTCTATCTATCTATCAATCTATCTAAGGACAATCCCCATGGGCTTGTGTCTAACTCATTGGAGTGCGACATATAATAAACGATAAAAGGTTATTTACCGTTATTTACTTGGGGTTTATAGATGAAAACCGATGACGCGATCATTGCGTGTGAAAGCGAAAATTAATGGTCAGAAACCGTCGAATGTCGAACGTGAATTGTTCACGAGTAAATGTTTTAAAAAATAACGGTAAATACCTTTTTATCACACATTCAACATAGACTGAACATCTTTTATCTTTTACACATGAAAATATTCAATGTCCTGAAGAAGGTTTTTTTTTTTTTTTAACAACAAAAACGAAATACTTAAGTATCGACATAAAGAGTTTCCATCGTTCATGACATCCTGTGTTTGTTTTCTTTAAACATTTTCTGGCCACACTGATGAGAGGTAAACCTCGAAACATGTGTCTGTGGATAACTTATTTATATATATATATACTCCCAATTTGGTTGAGTTCTCTAAATAGGGATTTAATTGTAAAATCCAACTTTCTGGTATGTAGCTAACTCTTAATTTGTTTACAAAGTTCGAGGACTCTAGTGAATTCATTTCCGCTTAGAAATGTATCAATTAAATATTCTCCTATATTTGACACCTGACACTGGCCGCACGGGTAGGATACTTGGCGAACGAAAATTAATTCAGGTCTCAAACCCGGCCAGGGTTAGCTGTCAAAGTATAACCACACTGATGAGAGGTGAAACCTCGAAACACGTCTCTGTGGATAACTTATATATATATATATATATATATATATATATATATATATATTCTATATAAATACATATATAGATATATGTATTTCTGAATAAAAAGGCCTTAAATACAAAGGATATATCACGATACCCATGGTATTTAAGGCCTTTTTATACACAAATAAATTTGCTCTGTTTATAAAAATTAAGCATTGAACTCTCATACGGCAACTGAACTCTGCAAAAAACTACTAGTATAGAATAGGACCAGCCTAGAATTACCTTGTACCAAGAAACTTGGTACCCCAACAAAGAAATATATATATATATATATATATATATATATATATATATATATATATATATATGAAAGTACACAAACGTTTGTTTGATATGGCTATGCCGACAATCTTTGGGAGATATATATATAAGTAAACAAACAATCTGTTTGAGATGGCGATAGCCGATTATTTGGGGGGAATATGTGCTTAATTGAAGTCATACCTAATTTGGAAATTAATTAGTTGATAACTAATTAATTAGGCGAATATATCTGTTCAAATTTAGGGCGTAAGCAAATCGAGAAAAAGTCAATCTCTGTATGTACATTTGTTTACGCTCTACATTTGAACAGATATATTCGCCTAATTCATTAATTATCAACTAATTAATTTTCAAATTAGGTATGACTTCAATTAAGCCCATATTCTCCCCCCTCAATATATATATATATATATATATATATATATATAAAGTAAAAGTAAAGTCGTCGGGGCGGCCTAAAGTCGGTATCAGCCAGTCAGCGAGGGAGTCTATCCCCTTTTCAATAGCGCTAGACCAAGGAGATTGTTTTAACATCTGAGGTGGAGCGCCACACCTACCATCAGCTCCTTACTTTACCGCACAGATCCCTGTGCTACTCATACGCTGAGTTGACGAGGACCGGTATCGAACTAGGAACCTTGTGGTTTCTAGCCGAGCGCTCTACCGACTGAGCAATCCCGTACATAAATATATATAAATATATATATATATATATATATTATATATATTTTATCTGTAATAAAGTAATTAATTGACAGATTTCATTTAGCACAGTACATTTTTTCAGATAACATATAAAATATATATTTGCAGATGAATTCATCTAAATCCCTTGATAGTGAAAAAGGCAGACAATTACATATAAATACACCCCCAACTACATTGCCACCTATGTATAGATATACAAAATGGTAATTTACAATGATTGTCATAACTGACTCTTTTTGCTAGCAATCGGATTTAAAAATTGGGAAGAGTAAATGTATTCCCGACAGACACAAAACTGAATTGATCTTTAAACACCGAGTTTTCTGATTTGATATATTGTAATATTCTAAGTGAGTGTAGGGTCCAAATAAATAAATAATATACAGTGTATATATATATATATATATATATATATATATATATATATAGTCTGGAATAGTCACCGCTTCAGCTTTCACTGTAATGGTGCGCCAAATTGCAGTAGTATTAGGAGAGTGCTCGATATAAAGAATAGAGCTATTATATAATATAATAAAATAAATATATAAAGGTATTAAACATCTATTTATTTGATGGCAATAGAACAGTCACAACCTTAGGTTTCATACATGCAAAATCGCATACATTCATCAGGTGACGTTGAAACAATACACATCTCTCTT
>CM042176.1:44864540-44912040 GCA_023376005.1 Doryteuthis pealeii
ATTCCTCTAAAATCGGCATTTCTCTCACTTTCTTTCTCTCTCTCACACTCTGTCTTTATCTCTGACTCACTCAGTCTTCTCTCTGTATGTGTGTGTCTCTCCCCCCCCCCCGTCTCTCTCTCTCCCTCTTTCTATCTTTTTCCCATTTCTCTAAACACGCCAATTCCTTGCGTGTTTTCAGAACCATCTCACCGCTGATATTTATTGATTCAAATAGATTTTTAAATGACCAGTTGGTCAGATTCAGCCATTGTAATTATTTATTAACACGATCGTCAGGTGATCTATGTCCATATTTGAGGAAATATGCCCGGTGTAGAAATTCGTAGACATTACGATTATTAGATTCGAGGTTTCTGTTACAATATCATGTTGACGTTACAGTCATAATTATTCAACATTTTGGTTTTAGATTCCTCGTATGTTAAAAATATGAGATATATATTTATGAATACCATACTGATTATATACAATATATCTCTATCGTAAAATATAAATGTTTTAAGAAACAAAATGTAAACTTTTTATGCCTGATAAAAGAATTATAATAGTGATGCATCTTCTGTTTCACCTATATATAACCCTTGCAATGTATATATATATATATATATATATATATATATATATACTAGCAAATATATGCACCCTCCGGGTGCAAGTATGTAAGTTTTAATGTAATAAAATATTGTATTAAATTAGAAAGGCTAATGAAACTAAATAAGAATACAGATAAAAAGATTTGAAACAGAGGGGGGTATAGTAAAAGATTTGAAACCGAGGGAGTATAATAAAAAATAGAACAACTGAAACTTACTCTTCCATCACTCTCGTCTTTCATTGTTATTTTTTCTAATTTAAGTATTCAGTTATAAGAGGAAGTAAAGAATACAATGACAGTTATTTTATCTTGTTAATGGATTTCATTTAAGATTTATTGAAGAGACTTTTTCTTATATTCATTAAAATAAAACCAAACAGTTAGAAATCAATAATACTAAGCACATATTTATTAAATTTGATTTTTAATATTAATATGCAAATTAGCCTTCCCATTCACACTGTAAACCGCTATTTTGTTGTATATATAAATATAATTGCATGTTGTCAGTATGTAGACATAGTTAACAGTATTAATAATGTAAGACAAATTTATTAATAATTGAGGTTTAGATAAAAATAAAATCATGGAGAATGTGATCTCAATAACTAAGAGAATTGTGACTTGAGTAGGAATATAGTTTCGGTTAGAGACAGAAAAACACACAATCTCCATTATAATAAGATATATATTTCTGGATATTTCCATGTGTGGTTTAACCAAAGTGATGCAGGTAAACCGTGTTGAGAGCTCAATGTGCCTAGTGACAGAGAGAACAAAATTAACCCAGGGAATGTATCACCTAACATATAGCCCATCCCTTGCCCAGCACCCCTGACTTCATTATTTATGGAGGATAGTAGGGGTGGCACTAGGAAATTTGAATGAAGTCAGGGGTGCTGGGCAAGGGATGGGCTATATGTTAGGTGATACATTCCCTGGGTTAATTTTGCTCTCTCTGTCACTAGGCACATTGAGCTCTCAACACGGTTTACCTGCATCACTTTGGTTAAACCACACATGGAAATATCCAGAAATATATATCTTATTATAATGGAGATTGTGTGTTTTTCTGTCTGTAATGAGTAGTAATATAGTTTCGGTTACAGACAGAAAAACACACAATCTCCATCATAATAATAATAATAATATATATATATATAAAATTTAATTCTATGAAAATTTTCCTGATGACTCGTTATCCTGATGAGTCTTTAGTGCCCTGTCATTTTGCTTGCTTTCTAGTATTGAGCACTTTTTAAAAACATCAACTAAATAATGAGGTGAAATATCAATTGAATTTAGTTGTTTGTGTTGTTATATCCACTTTTACCTCTATTTTCAACCACATTTTGACGAATCCATTCAGTCCTTCACTCCTCATACACACACACACACGTGCGCGCACACACACACACACACCACACACACACACAATATATATATATATATATATATATATATATATATATATATTCAATCACCAAAATAATGCGTTAGTCTTTTTTTCAAAGATTTTGAGGGACCGTTCCAAGTGCACCAACTACCATTGGTATCATTTTGATTCTCAAATTCCATAGCTTTTTCAAGACTCTTGCAAGGTCCTTGCATTTGTGCATTTTTTCGTTTTCCTTCTTTTTCACCCTGTGATCTGCTGGAACTGCAAAATCCAACCAGTTGACAAGTTCTTTCTTTTTTGTTAACCAACACTAGGTCTAATCTCTTTGCTGGTATAAGGCGATCCGTCTTTATCTCGAAGTCACAGATAATCTTCTGCGTTTAATTCTCAAGATCAGATTCTGGTTTATGCATATACAATTTTGTTGTATGGCTAAAATTTAATTTTTTGCATAATTCCCAGTGGATCACCTTCCCAACCCAGTCGTGCCTAGCTTTGTATTCTCGTTGTGCTAGTTTGCTACATTCGCTTAATGCATGGTTTACAGTCTCATCATTGTCACCACTCAGTCTACATTTAATGTTTGTTGTGTCTTATCAATTTTTGCTTTGATATAATTTGTTCTTATAGCATTATTTTGTGCAGGAATTATTAGTAATTCAGTTTCTCTTTTGAGGCTTCCTCTTCTTAACCATATATTATTATTATATAAGAATATTCTAAACCGTATATCTTATTCTGGGCATAAATCGAACAGTGCATCAAGACAATTCGAAGAGGGTACTGGAATACAGACGAAAGCCGTGATTGTCATCTACAGACTCGATGATGTGTCACGTGACGTGGTTCTTTTGTTCCGGTTTCTTCTGACTCTGACGAGGAATCGGACATTTCTTCCGAGATGATGCGTTAATGGTGATGAAGGTCTCGAAAAGCAGTTATTGTCCGGTGGCGTCTAAGGAGAAAATTCCTGAAGAATCGCTTTGTTCTCTGTCTTGATTCTTATGATTCCGTATTGGATTCGATCGGGACGACGAGGCACCGTTCGAAAATGGACAACGAGAAGGCGAGAATTTATATAATAGTCTCGGAAAGACCAGCGCATTATTTCGATGATTTGATGTCACACAAATATACACAGGTTTGAGTTCATCGCTAATAAACAAACACACCGCTGTCGTTATACACTTATTATATATATATATATATATATATATATATATATATATAATAGTTGTTTCCCGTAGTTAGGGTCTTTCCATGTGTGGTTTAACCAAGCTGATGCAGGTAGACCATAAGGAGAGCTCAATGTACTAATACCAGTGAGTAAAAGGACAGAGCAAGATATTTAGTAAATGAAGAAAAACTCTAAACTTGCTTCATTACAATAACTTATTTCAACCGTATTAATACGGCATCTTCAGGTAATCACAAGAACATGACTCTTACTGAAGAATTTCAAAGTAACATCTCTTTTATATCTATCAATTTAGGGGAGGGAGGGTTGGTGTCTGATTTTGGAATGGGTGTTTATTTCTTTGGATGAGGCAGGGAGGTCTATGTTTTGGATGAGGTGTGGCTTAGCTTGGGCATATTCCTTGGAGAAATAGTTGTAAGAGTGTATATACAAAAATGAGCAGAATTCAAGGCAAAAATAATTAAAAAAAGAGAAAAAAGAAGAGACGAAGAGAAGAAGAAAGAGAAAAATAAAGATACAAAATGATATAGAAATAAACATAAAATAAATTAAATCAAAAAAATTAAAAAATTAAAAAAAAATGAAAATAAAGATTTAAAAAAAGTAACAAATAATAATGATAATACAAGTAACAAAATAATAATGATAATGTCAATAAGGTAAGGAATAAAGCATATATATATATATATTATATATATATATGATATATATATATAATTATAGGGAACCTTGTCTACAGACAAAAGTTCGGGTTGCCTATGGGTTCACCTCTGAGCGGCGTTTTGGCGTGCCTTTTTGAATTTTTAGAATCCGGTCCCTTTCAATATATTCTACCAAATAACTCTAATTTTTTCCGTTACATTGATGACACCCTATTCATTTACCCGAAAATTGTAATTTAATTAACATTATTGACAAATTAAATGATGTTGAACCTCCATCCAATTTACTCATGAACTGGAACATAACCACTCCCTACCATTTTTAGACACACTTATCATAATAATAACAACAGTTTAGAATTCAAAGTTTATCACAAAAATACTAACAAAAATGACTACATCCATTTTTATTCCAACCATAACACTAAGATAAAAGTGGTATCATAATTGGTTTCTTTCTAAGAGCTCTTAGGATATGTAACAAGCAACATTAGATGAAGAATTCAATTTTATTGAGAGGTCTTTCCTCAAATTACAATTACCCTTAAATTTCGTACACCGTGCCAGAAAAAAGGCATTTAAAAAATACATAATAAAAACAAGAATAAATAATATCACATCTCCAAACAATGACAACAACATAATAGTAATAACGTCTCTGATAGATACATCATACTTCCAAATAATCCTATTCTGATAAAATAAATAGAAACTTAAGTAAGATTGGTATAAAAACTGTCGCTCACCCCACGAAGACAGTGAAGAAATTCTTCAAAATAAAAATAACCCCAGACACACACATTCTGAAGCTGGAGTCTACACTATTGACTGCTTAAAAATGTAAAAGAAATATGTAGGGGAGACTTCCGATCCTTAACTAAACGTCTATCGGAACACAAATATCACATTAAACGTGGTTTCCAAAACAATGCATTAGCTAAACACATCTTTGATCTCAATCATACCTTTGATTTCAAAGGTGCTAAAATATTAACCCACATACATGATAAAACACTGCGTAGAATTATAGAATCTTGTGTTATTCTTACCCATAAAACCATACCCCAAAGACAAGGTTTTCTTTAATATACCCCTTATCTAGCGACTCTTATTATCAGAAACAATAAAATCCCCTTCACATAACTTTTTCCGTTATTTACGTCCCATTAAATTAAATTTTGGTTTATTGTTTTGTTTTATGAATAAGATCTTTTCCGTTTTATTTTGTTTTTGTTTTCGGTTTAAAATAATACCTTACATTAGATCCAAATCGCTTAACATTATCTAAATAATAACCAATTCGCCCATAACTTTTTTACTTTATATATAAAAACAAAACAAATAAATATTTAATCATTTATTAAATACAGAACTTAATAATAATAATAATTAGAAATTTAAAAAATAATTAATCGTAAAATAAAAATATATAAAAACTCCTTTTCTAAAATATTAACATATTCCGCTCATAACTTTTTCACTTTATATATAAAAACTAATTACAGTAAATATCGAATCATTTATGAATTACAGAACTTAAAAATAAAATTTAAATAATAAAACATTTAATCGTAAAAATTCCTTTACTAAAAGTCTTTTGAATTCCAACCGTCACATTCTTAACACCCTTCCGTTTAAATTGTTTTCGCCTTGTTGCCAACATCTCAAAAATTCGCTACATTTGTTGACAAAAGATATACATGGAACATGACCGACATATATATGGCGCGAAATCCCCACGTTGGTGAATATTGTAACGTCTTTCGTTTTTTGCAGTATTAAGGTTTTTTGTTTTGTAAACTCATTTTGACTTTCCTCTCCGACCCAAACAACTACGGGAGTGAATGAGCTCTGATGATGATTTTTGTAAATCGAAATATTTGATCAATATCAGCTATGATTATATTATAAATTGTTTTCTTCTTTAACAGCATTTGTGTGATGTTTTCATTCCACCTTTTCTTACTCATATATATATATATATATATTATTATATATAAAGAAAATTTGAAAAAAAAACATGTGTTCCGAAAATGGGATGAATTTAATTATCGATGTTTAAACATTTCGGTTTCATTAAACCTTCATCAGGATGTATCTTGGGGTGAAGAAAATGGTCGATGTTTTTATATGTGACAGGAGATGAAAATCTTTTTAGTTATGTGAAGAAAAAAGATTTTCATCTCTTGTCACATATAAAAACATCCATCGATTTATTCACCCCAAGATACATCCTGATGAAGGTTTAATGAAACCGAAATGTAAAAATATCGATAATTAAATTCATCCCATTTTCGGAAGACTTGTTTTTTCAAATTTTCTTTATATTGTCGGATTTATTTTCCATATTTTACTCCCAATCTATATATATATATATATATATATATATATATATATTATATATATATATATATATATATATATGAGAGTACTCAAACAGTTTATTTGATATGGCGACAGCCGACCATTTTTGGGAGAATATGTGCTTAATTGAAGTCATACCAAATTTGAAAATTAATTAGTTGATAATTAATGAATTGGGTAAACATATCTGTTCAAATGTAAGGCGTAAACAAATAGGGAAAAGTCAATCTTTAAATATTTAAAGTATAGATAAAAGGATATGAAAGCAAACAGCATTGTGTGCTTTCATATCTTCTTATCTTTCTCTATCTCTCTCTCTCTCTCTCTCTCTCTCTTCTATATATATATATATATATATATATATATATATATTATATATATATATATATATATAATAAATAAATATTAAAGGTTTTACATATCTATTTATTAGGTGACAAGGAACATTCACAACCATATTGGTTTCATACGAGGCAATCATCAGGTGAAGATGTTTCAAATGACATTTGAAACATCTTCACCTGATGATTGCATCGCAAATGTTTTGTTTTATTCATTCGTTATGGGTACACATTTTTAAAAAATCACTAATCTGAATTATTTTTCCGAGTTTTATAAAATGGTTGACTCTTATAAAACTCGGAAAAATAATTCAGATTCCCATCTTAATTTCTGTGCAATCGAGTTGAAGTGTGTGCGATAAATCAGAATGGACAAAGCAGAAGCTGGTGAGTCTTAGAACTTTTCTAAATGACCCTCTATAAACAAAGGTTTAAAAAAAAAAATCAACAATCATGTAACAAATTAGCATCTTTATTCAAATGAGAATGGCTGCTGTCTGCGCATAACATCACACTCAGAGATATATGCATAGCGTATAATTCATAAGGTCTTTGCAGTTTTGCACTCTCAACAAATTCTGCAAACCCTCCTGGTGAGCCAATATTTTCAGCACACCTGTGAGGAAAACGAACAAATGAGTGTTTATATATATATATATATATATATATATATATATATATATATAAATTATCGATCATATGGAGGTCCAGTCTCACAGATAAGTTAGAGAGACAATTCTTCCAGGCCGTTGTCGTGTAAGTACTGCTGTATGGCTGCACCACCTGGACCCTAACGAAGCGACTAGAGAATAAACTAGATGGGAGCTGCACAAGAATGCTGCGTGTGATCCTGAACAAGACCTGGAAACAACACCCTACGAGAAAACAGCTGTACGGCCACCTGCCACATATCACCCAAACCATCCGAGTAAGACGGACAAGACACGCGGGACACTGCTGGAGAAGCAAGGACGAACTCATTAAGCGACTTCCTCCTGTGGACAAGCCAGTGTGGGCCGACCAGCAAAAACGTACGTTTGATCAGCTCTGTGCGGATACAGGATGCTGCATAGAGGACCTCCGAGAATGATGAGCGATAGGGACGGATGGAGAGAGATTGTCATGGATATCCACGCTGAAAGCGCGACATGATGATGATGATATATAATATAAATGAAGGAAAAACAATTAAATTTGCTTCATTAGAATAATTTATTTCAACCACATTACTGCGGCATTTTCATTTATGAACAAAGTCAAGGACATTACTGAAAAACTTCCCAAGAAACAAGGGCTTAAATTTATCAATTTTGGGGTGGGTGGGGGGCGGCTTATTTTTTGGGGGGTATTAGAGGTGGGGCTAGGAAATTTGAATGAAGTCAGGGGTGCTGGGCAAAGAATGGGCTATAAGTTAGTTAGGTGATTAATTCCCTGGGTTAATTTAGCTCTCTCCGTCCACTAGATGGCACTAGGCACATTGAGCTCTCCTCACGGTTTACCTGCATCACTTTGGTTAACCTACACATTGAAATATCCCAACTACTAGAAATATATATATATATATATATATATATTATATATATATATATATATATATATATTTAGTTAGGTAAATGCACACACCCCATATGTATTGTTCTTCTGTACTTGTGTCTCCTTCTGTCTCTCTCTGTTCCTTCTCTTCTCTCTCTATCTCTCTCTATCTCTCTCTCTTTCCATTTGTCTCTTTCTCTCTCTCTCTATATATATTATATATACTTTGTCACTTCAGTAGCATATCAAATCCGTTAAAACTTTTTAAAAAGTAGTCACATCCTACTGGTGCGGAGGAGTTTAGTAAATAAGCAAAACACACACATACACACACAAACAAACTAAGACACTCACACAAACACATACACATACACATACAGAGACACATAGACACACACACACACACACACACACACACACACACACACATATATATATATATATAATGTATATATATTATGATAACGGTTAGGTAAACACGCACACGCATATATATATTCTCATTCGCTCACAAACACACACACACACACACACACACACACCACATATATATATATATATATATATATATATATATATATATATATATATATGTATGTGTGTATGATAATCAATATATACTAATCAAACCGGGTTTACTTGATCAATACAAATACGTTCGCACAGGAAAAAATATACGGATAAAGACTATTTTATTGTCAAAAATGATTGATGTCCCTTAATTGCACTATAATCTGCTGTACATCTTATATAATATATATAATATATATATATATATATATATATATATATATATATATATATATATATATATATATTGGGTGATCTAAAAACACACTTTTTTAGTCAGGCCTAATTTTTGGTCACCCTAAAATATATATATATATATATATATATATGCACAGAGCTATATATATATATATATATATATATATATATATATATATTATATATATATATATATATATATATATATGAAATTTAACATTTTGAAAAAACATATGATGTTTATTATGTGATTGCTGACAGATCTGTTTCGACCAAATCGATAAGTTGGTCTTCATCAAAGAGCGACATAGACGAGAAGAAAGATATCTGTTAAAAAGACTGTTTACAAAACGAACTCTGAATTCAACCGCTGAAATTTTGAAAAATGCATGCTCTGTTTTAAAAATAAAATACATTTTATTTTTAATTTTTAAAAATCAGAAGCATTATAGTTTATAATAAAACTCAAAAGAGTTTATTGTAAAAATATATAAAAAATGTAAAGTGGGTATCAAAATAGTATAGTATATATTTCCTGCTGTTAAAAATATACAAGTCCACATTGTAATTTGAAGAAAGATGTTAGGGTTCCAAAATTTACTTGTGGTGTTGAAGTCCGTAGAGTTATAGATGAAAGTCTTCAAGGTGTAAAATTTTTCATTTGACAAATATGAAAAATAGATGGAAATTAATCCGATAGTATGAAATTTAACATTTTGAAAAAACATATGATGTTTGTTATGTGATTGCTGACAGATCTGTTTCGACCAAATCGATAAGTTGGTCTTCATCAAAAGCGACATAGACGAGAAGAAAGATATCCGTTAAAAAGACTGTTTACAAAACGAACTCTGAATTCAACCGCTGAAATTTTGAAAAATTCATGCTCTGTTTTAAAAATAAAATACATTTTATTTTTAATTTTTTTAAATCAGAAGCATTATAGTTTATAGTAAAACTCAAAAGAGTTTATTGTAAAAATATATAAAAAATGTAAAGTGGGTATCAAAATAGTATAGTATATATTTCAGCTGTTAAAAATATACAAGTCCACAGTGTAATTTGAAGAAAGATGTTAGGGTTCCAAAATTTACTTGTGGTGTTTTTAACGGATATCTTTCTTCTCGTCTATGTCGCTCTTTGATGAAGACCAACTTATCGATTTGGTCGAAACAGATCTGTCAGCAATCACATAACAAACATCATATTTTTTTTTCAAAATGTTAAATTTCATACTGTCGGATTAATTTCCATCTATTTTTCATATATCTTATCTTATTATAATAGAGATTGTGGGTTTGTCTGTCTGTAACCGAAACTACACAAGTCACAATTCCCTTTGTTATTTACACACATTCTCCATGATTTTATTTTTTATTTAAACCGCAATTATTAGTAAAATTCGTTTACATCATTAAGACTGTTAACAATATCTACATACTAATAACATGCAATTACATTTATATATTCAACGAAATAGCAGTTTACAGTGTGAATGGGAAGGCTAACTTGTATATTGATCTTTAAAAAATTGATTTTAATAAATATATGCTTAGTATTATTGATTTCTAATTGTTTGGTTTTATCTTAATAAATATGAGCAAAAATCTCGGGGATAAATCTTAAGAGAAATCTATTAACATAAAGAAATAACTGTCATTTTATTCTATTCTTCCTATTTTAACTAAATAGTTAAATTAGGGAAATTTTCCACTGAAAGACGAGAGTAAGGGAAAATGGTGGAACAGTTAGTTTCAAAGTTGTTCTATTTTCCGATTATACCCCCTCTGTTCCAAATATTTTTATCTGAATTCTTATTCAGTTTCATTAGCCTTTCTAATTTAACATGATATTTTATTATATTAAAACTTAAATACTTGCACCCGGAGGGTGCATATATTTGCTAGTATATATATATATATACAAAACAACCCTGACTTAATAGAAAATCTGTTTTTTTTTAATCACCCTATACAGATATATTTGTGTATGTGTGTGTGTTTGTGTGTGTTGAAAATAAGAAAAAAAAGTATTCAAAAATACATATTTATCTGAGATGGTAAAGTCGGCGTTACAACGTTTCGATTTTTTAAACCTTCATTATGACAGTAGGAATAAAAGAGTGTTGTCTTAACAGTCATAGAAATATTTTCAAAATTAAACGAGAGATAAAAATATATCAGAGAAAAGATATTCTTTTTTAACTGACATATATAAAGCAAATTAATTAGTCTCATCTAAAAAAAAGTTCAGACCAAACATGTATAAAACTTTAACATATATAAGGTGTAGATAATAAAGATATATATAAAGAGGGGGAAAGTTATAGACAGAATGGGAAATAAGAAACGGGTAAGTATTATCTGCGTTATTCGGACTATTGTCCCCATCTTCATTGTTATTTGTACAACGTTTCGGCCGATATACCTTCCGGCCTTCATCAGGTATTTCTTGTCGGACTCAGGAACCTTCTCGCACTCGGGAACCTTCTTTTCAAACTCGGGAACTTTCTTGTCGTATTCGGGAGCCATCACGGAACTTTGAACCTAACACTTTATTTATAGATGGGGACAATAGTCCGAATAAGGCAGATAATACTAATCTTCAAGCCTCATCTCAAACATTCAGAGAAATAGAAACGGGTAAGTTTGTTTTTTACTTAATGGCAAATTATGACTAATTAGAAACAAATAAAATTGATTTTTTTCAAACATAAATTATCACAAAACCAAGGAATATTTTAGGATGTATTTTGTGTCTATAAAATAAAGAGAAAAAACGCCTTTAGCAAACAATAGATAATAATGTTTAATTTGATTATAATATTAACCAACCTAATGTGGGAAAGCTGTTCTTTTGCTATTTCGGGTTTCTAATTTCCAAAATACCATCTGGATCTTGCCTATCGTGTCAAATGTTCACTCTAGGACATACATCTAATTTGAAAATAAGTCTATTCTCTCCATGAAATAATTAATGTCTATCCAATGGCGTGGTACGATAAAAATTCTAGAAATACCCCCAAAATAATCTCTGGAAATCCGTATCTTTTCTGTGAGTCTTTCTACTGATTTAACACTCTGCCGGTGGGATTTAGGAAAGCCTGGCTGTATCTTCTGCAGAGGGTACTCTCACAAAAAAGGGGTTTCATGGGTGGGACACTAAACTGTATCTGATGGTAAGGCTGGACTGCTGAAGATCTGAAGACTAGAGTTGCATAATCTATGTGGTTGCACAGATTATTGTCAACCCCCTGTATTTCTGCCGGGATGGTCCTTTTTCATATCACGGGCAGCACTCTCCATGGAATATTGCAGAAAGCCCGCGAATCACGTGAAGTCACGTGATAGCTAGTTAACTCGTCATTTCCAAAGAGGATCCTAAGCAAGAAAGACGTTTCTTTCTTAGTTAGTTGGACTCCCCTGTACGCGCGTTGTAATTAGTAAGAAATGAAAACTTAGTAAAGAATAAAAGTCTTTAAAACTATTATTATTTTTAAATAACCAAATGAAATGAAATAATAATAATCGAAAAATGTAGAAATGTTCCGCACACAAAGAAAATTCGACCTTCATCAGAGTAAATCCTTATTTTTTAAAAATGAAATTCGTTGGAAAAGCGGAGAATTTTTGAAATGTTCTAAAAAAGAACTTTAAAAAAAATAAGTTTCAATAATGTACACATAAATAAACTCCTGACCGAAACACATGTAAGTAAAATTGATTAAAATATCGTATTTTATCCATTCTATAGTTTCTTTGCTTTATTTATTTTTTCAACAGACCGTCGGATTCACTTCCATTTTCCTTTTACACACACACACACACACACACACACACACACACACACACACATATATATATATATATATATATATATATATATATGAGAAGTAAATACACAAGCGATGTGTTTTTATATGGCTTTTTTTAGCCGACAAATTTTGGGAGAATATGTGCTTAGTTCGAATCGCGCAAGGCGGTCTTCCTATCTACAGCTCTGCAAATGAGGCCTAATAGGCCGAAATGTACATACAGAGATTGATTTTTTTCGCTTTGTTTAGCCTTATATCTAAATAGGTATGCCCGCCTAATTAATTAAGTATTAATTAATTAACTTTCAAAAATTAGGTACGACTTCAATTAAGCACATATTCTCCCATATATATATATATATATATATATATATATATAATCCAAAAGTCCAGAGAAGAAATCTTCCTTACGACATAGGTTTTTTTTAAACAACTTGTCGCAGTTTGAGAGCTCAATGTGTGCTCTTATTGTTAGAGTCACAGAGCAAATTTATAAATAAAGAAATAACAAAAGATTTAGATATCTTGCATTATAGACTATTTCGGTTTAAAACAACTTGTCGCAGTTTGAGAGCTCAATGTGTACTCTTATTGTCGGCTAAAAAAATAGTCTATAATGCAAGATCTCTAAGTCTTTTGTTATTTCTTTATATATACTAGCGAATATATGCACCCTCCGGGTGTAAGTTTTTAAGTTTTAATGTAATAGAATATCATATTAAATTAGAAAGACTAACTAAATAAGAATGAAAAAAAAGATTTGAAACAGAAATAATCGAAAAATAGAACAACTGAAACTTACTCTTCCATCTTTCATTACTAAATTTTTCTAATTTAACTATTTAGTTAAAATGGGAAGTAATGAATAAAATTACAGTTATTTCTTCTTGTAAATAATTTTCTTTTAAGATTTATCCCCGAGATTTTTTATCCTATTCATTAAGATAAAACTAAACAATTAGAAATCAATAATACCAAGCATATATTTATTAAAATTAAATTTTAAATATCAATATGCAAATTAGCCTTCTCGTTCAAACTGTAAACCGCTATTTTGTTGTATATATATATACAATTACATGTTATTAGTACGTAGATATGGTCAACAGTAGTAATAAAGTATATCAATTTTATTAATAATTGAAGGTTTAAAAGAATGAAATCATGGAGAATTTGACGTAAATAATTTAGGAAATTGTGACTTCAGTAGTGATATAGTTTCGGTTACAGATAGAAAAACACACTATCTCCATTCTCATAACTAGCAAATATATGCACCCTCCGGGTGCAATTATTTAAGTTTTAATGTAATAAAATATTGTATTAAATTAGAAAGGCTAATGAAACTAAATAAGAATACAGATAAAAAGATTTGAAACAGAGGGAGTATAATAAAAAATGGAACACCTGAAACTTACACTTCCATCACTCTCGTCTTTCATTGTTATTTTTTCTAATTTAAGTATTTAGTTAAAAGAGGAAGTAAAGAATAAAATGACAGTTATTTTATCTTGTTAATGGATTTCATTTAAGATTCATTGAAGAGATTTTTGCTTATATTCGTTAAAATAAAACCAAACAGTTAGAAATCAATAATACTAAGCACATATTTATTAAATTCGATTTTTTAATATCAATATGCAAATTAGCCTTCCCGTTCACACTGTAAACCGCTATTTTGTTGTATATATAAATATAATTGCATGTTGTCAGTATGTAGACATAGTTAACAGTATTAATAATGTAAGACAATTTTATTAATAATTGAGGTTTAGATAAAAATAAAATCATGGAGAATGTGATGTCAATAACTAAGAGAATTGTGACTTGAGTAGTGATATAGTTTCGGTTACAGATAGAAAAACACACTATCTCCATTATAATAAGATATATATATATATATATATATATATATATATATATATGCGTGTAAAACCGACTTTGTAGTAGGTAATTTGTGGAGAGGAACTTCCATTCAAACCAAGTGCCTGAATTGATAAGTTAGAAAAGTAACCAACACGAAATTGAAGGCTCGTGCTTTTAAAACATTAAGATTATCTATCCGTCTTGCTTCCACGGAGGCCCCTAAAGATTTTTCAGTCCCATTCAATCGCCCCCCCCCTCCTCCACACAGTTTCGAACCTTATCGATCAATCACAAAACTTCCATATATAAACCAGCCGTGGCTACTGTGGGGAGAAACAGACGCGTTCAGATCGCATGTACGTATCGTTTTAGTGTGCGAGATCTCGTTTTTTTTTTGTAGCTGCCACGTTAAGTCACGTTTTATCCCGCGAGAGCTTCCGGTTCTCAGCACTTCTCAAAACCTACGCACCCCCCCGCTAAATTCGAGCGATGAGAAAATAAATAAAAATAATAAAGAAAGAAAAAAAGAAAGATAAATCGCATTAAGTCGAAAAAGGGGGGAAAAAAAAAAGAAGAAATGAGTGTTTAGAAAATGATGCGTTACCCGTTGATTCCACGAGGAAACAAACCCCTAAACATCCTTTTTATATATCACCTTGCATGATACTAACTACTTATTCTTCATCTACGCAGATAATGACTTCAGCTTTTTTTGCTATCTAGATTTTCTAGTCTGTTTATATATATATATATCCAAGTCTGTTCATCTATCTATCTATCTATCTATCTATTATCTATCTCTGTTCATATCTATCTATCTATCTATCTATCTATCTATCAAGTCTGTTCATATCTATCTATCTATCTATCTATCCAAGTCTGTTCATCTATCTATCTATCTATCTATCTATCTATCTATCAAGTCTGTTCATATCTATCTATCTATCTATCTATCTATCTATCTATCTATCTATCTATCTGTCTATCTGTCTATCTATCTATCTATCTATCTATGTCTGTTCTATCTATCTATCTATCCAGTCTGATTCAATATCTATCTATCTATCACAGTCTGATCATATCTATCTATCTAATCTATCTATCTATCTACTATCTATCAAGTCTGTTCATATCTATCTATCTATCTATCTATCTATACCAGTCTGTTCATATCTATATATCTATCTATCTCAGTCTGTTCATATATATATCTATCCCAGTGTTCACATCTATCTATCTATCTATCACAGTCTGCTCATATCTATCTATTTATCTATCTATCTATCTATCTATCTATCTATCTATCCAAGTCTGTTCATATCTATCTATCTATCTATCTGTCTATCTGTCTATCTGTCTATCTATCTATCCCAGTCTGTTCATATCTATCTATCTATCTATCTATCTATCTATCTATCTATCTATCAGTCTGATCATATCTATCTATCTATCACAGTCTGATCATATCTATCTATCTATCTATCTATCTATCTATCTATCTATCTATCTACCTATCTATCAGTCTGTTCATATCTATATCTATCTATCTATCTATCCCAGTCTGTTCATCTATATATCTATCTATCTCAGTCTGTTCATATATCTATCTATCACTGTTCACAATCTATCTATTATCTATCTATCTATCTATCTATCAATCTATCTATCTACCCCAGTCTGCTCATCTATCTATTTATCTATCTATCTATCTATCTATCTATGTATTTATCCATATCTATCTATCTATCTATCTATCTATCGTCTATCTATCTATCTATCTATCTATCTATCCTATCTATCTCTATCTATCTATCTATCTATCTATCTATCTATGCCAGTCTGTTCATATCTATCTATCTATCTATCTGTCGGTTCATCTATCTATCGGTCTGTTCCTATCTGTCTAACTATCTATCTATCGATATATATATATATATATATATATATATATATATATATATATATATATTATATATATGTGTGTGTCTGTCTGTCTGTCTCTGTCTCTGTCTGTCTCTGTCTGTCTCTGTCTCTCTCTCTGTCTCTCTGTCTCTCTGTCTCTCGCTCTCTCTCTTCTCTCTCTCTCTCTCTCTCTCTCTCTCTCTCTATATATATATATATATATATATATATATATATATATATATATATATATATATTAATCTGTCTATCTATCTATTTATTTGGAGACGCGAGGTGAAATAATTACCGTCGTAGGAAATCGGCACAGTAAAACAAGTTCAAATCCTGGGTACAGCAGCTTGTATATCCCATAACGCTAATACCCTTGGGGCAGTTACGAATATAAATATTCTCCTTCCAGCTATGGGTAAATAGTTGGGCTGACTGGGCTTTAGAAGGAAAAGTCTGAATTCAAACCAAATGTGCTGTCTTACCGTTAGTCAAAACTAATTCCCTCCTTCTCTTCTCCTCACTATTATTTCGAATATCTCTATATCCGACTCTATTTCAATTTAATTGTGGGTAAATTATTAGTATTAGATATTAGCTTTTCACACTCAGAAGACAATAATATAGTTTTTGTGTCCCCGAAGTTACAGCACCTCCTGTGACTGTGAAGTCCAATGTTTGAAAAACATTCTCGAACACAGTTGTCGCATGTAAAGGCTGTCCCCGAAGATGTTGATGTGCCGGTCCTTTGTTGTCACTGCTTTCTTCTGGACCTCTTAGCTTCATGGTGTTGCGCCAGGGTGACTTAAGGCATGAGCAGTCCTCTATGGAAAGCCTGCACCCGCCAAATTAGATAGAAATACTTGATATCATATAACTGTGTGCAAATTATTAGTATTTAGATAGGAATGCTTGATATAAACTGTGTGTAAATTATTAGTATTAGATAGGAATACTTGATATCATATAACTGTGGGTAAATTATTAGTATTAGATAGGAATACTTGATATCATATAACTGTGTGTAAATTATTAGTATTAGATAGGAATACTTGATATCATATAACTATGGGTAAATTATTAATATTAGATAGGAATACTTGATATCGTATAACTGTGGGTAAATTATTAGTATTAAATAGGAATACTTGATATCATATAACTGTGGGTAAATTATTAATATTAGATAGGAATACTTGATATCATATAACTGTGGGTAAATTATTAGTATTAGATAGGAATATCATATAACTGTGTACAAAAAGAGAACATTTTGGAAACAACTACACATAATATAAATGAAAATTACAATATACACAATTCCCTAACGTCTTTGCATAAGATAACCCCAGTCGGGTTGATAAGCCGTTGAAATCTATCAATCAGCCAAACAACGAATCAATCAAGGAAAAATTGGTTAGGAACCACTTTATAAGCAGGAAAAGAATATAATTTACAATTCCCTCGCTGAAACCATAAATTTCCCCACAAAGCCCGATTCTCCACATGTTGAAAACTGATCTATCAATTTCTCTCCAGGGTTGCCAGACAATATAAAAGAATGGTTCCGTTATCTGTCTTTCCGTCAGTATTAATTAGTCTTATGACGAACGTATACTGTGATGTTATATCGAAACGAAGCGCTTATGGGAACTGCACAAAACTGGTGCGTGTGGTCTTAACCAAATCGTGGAAACAAAACCCTACGAGTAAGTGACTGTACGGCCACTTGCCCGCTATCACAGAAACCACGAACAATACATATATATGAGTAATTCCATGTTAAATCATCCAGAAAAAAATTAAAATTGTCACCCAACTCCTCCAATTTTTCTGAAGATTTGTTCAAATATGGACTATGTTAATATTAGACAATCCCCAAAATATGAGCTTCCGATTCCAGAAATTGGTGAAGTTATGTCGATTTTTAGCTCTCCAAATTTGTTGGGGTTTCGCGAAAAATGGCGACTTTTTGTAATTTATTTTTGTCTGTATTTCCTTCCCCCCTCTCCCTCTCTTTCTCTTTCTCTTCGTTTCTACTTTCCTCTAGATTCTATCTCTTTTTATACCTATTCATCACCCTATATTTTTTAAATCTTTAGTCATTTACCTCACTCTCTGTCTGTCTCTGTCTCTGTCTCTTTCTGTCTCTGTCTCTCTCTCTCTCTCTCTGTTCCTCACTCTCTCACTATATATATTTGTTCCGTTGCCTTCACTCTCTCTTTATTTCTCCTCTCTTATATACCTTCTCTCTTTCTTTCATTCTAACTCTTCCTCTCTCACCACTCTCACTATTTATACCTTCCCTTCATCCTCTTTTTATTTATTTTTTTTCTTTCTTTCTCTCTCTTCTCTCTCTCTCTTTCTTTCTCTCTCTCTCTCTTTTTGTTTCTACTTTCCTCCTTCACTCTATTTCTTCTTGCACGCATTTATCACCCTATATTTTATATTTTTTCATTTACATCCTCTCTCTCCCTCTCTCTCTCTCTTCCTCGCTCACTCACTATTTATATTTGTTCCCTTTTTACCTCTTTCTCTTTATTTCCTTCCCCTCTCTCGCTCTCTATTTCTTTCTCTTCCTTCCTATCTTCCTCTCTCTCTCATTTAACCCCTCTTTTGTATTCATTCCCTTTCTTCCTCACATTATCTTTCTCATTTTGTTCTCCCTCATTTTTTTCCTTTCTTTTCATTTTTCCTCCTCTTCTCTTTAAAAAATCCTTCACATTCACCCTCAATGTCTTCTCTTTCTTTTTTCTTCCTTTCTTTCATTCTTTTTTTCTTTCTTTCTTTCTTTTCTTTCTTTTCTTTTTCTTTTTTCTTTTTTCTTCTTTCTTTTTTTCTTTCTTTCTCTTTTTTTCTTTCTTTCTTTTTCTTTCTTTTTTCTTTCTTTTTTTTCTTTTTCTTTCTTCTTCTTTTTCTTTCTTTTTTCTTTCTTTTTTTTTTCTTTTTTTCTTTTTTTCTTCTTTCTTTTTCTTTTTTCTTTCTTTTTCCTTTCTTTCTTTCTTCTTCTTTCTTTTCTTTTTCTTTCTTTCTTTTCTTCTTTCTTTCTTCTTTTTCCTTTCTTTCTTTCTTTTCTTTCTTTTCTTCTTCTTCTTTCTTTTTTTTTCTTTCTTTCTTTCTTTTTTTCTTCTTTTTCCTTTCTTTCTTTCTTTTTCTTTCTTTTTCCTTTCTTTCTTTCTTTCTTTCTTTGTCTTTCTTTTCTTCTCTTCTCTCTTTCTTTTTTCTTATATATTCAACTCTTCATTACCTATTTATTTCTTTCTTCCCCCTTCATATCTCATTTTACATTCCGGATTCTTTCTTTCCTTCTTTCTTTCTTTCTTTCTTTCCAATTCCCCCCTCTCTCTCTCTATTTCTCTTTTTTTCCCTCTTTGATTCCCTAACACTTGATTCCCTTCAATCCCTTACTCCCTCCATTCTTCTCCACTCTACCTCCCCACGATATGATCCTTTCTCCATCCTGTAACAATTTCGGCCCGTCTTTCCTTGGGGGACAAGACTTAAGTGATTACTTGAGGCGAAACTGAATTCAGACCACGGGACAAATATCATTCAACCCCTAAGGCTATTTCAAGCCTGCCGACCGGACAGTTTGCTACGGGCATTCGCAGTCCGATTCAGTTACTATGGAAACCATGGAATCAAGAGATGTAGAAACAAAATACGATCCTTGTATTTGCATCGGGTCTAAAATGACAAAAATAGAAAGAGTTTAGGCATTTCTCCATTGATACTAGAAGTATTGCTTCAGGAGACAGGCCTTAAGTTTTAGCTATGGACGTCTTTGTGTGTGTGCGTGCGTGCGTGCGTGTGTGTGTGTGTGTGTTCGTGTGTGTGTGTGTGTGTGTGTGTGTGTGTGTTTGTGTTAGTAAAATATTGTAAGGGAGAGTCTCTGTGTGTGAGGCAGATATTTTATAGTATGGGTTTTAAAATTACAAAAATAGAAAGAGTTTAGTTATTCCTACCATTCATACCACAAATATTGCTTTAGGAGATTGTCTTTAACTTTTAGATGTGTACGTATTTGTGTTTGGTTTGGTTTGGTTTGTTTTACGGCATATCAACCTCAGTGGGTCATTTAATGCCGATAAAGTTTTGAAATAAATCAATTCTTAATGGATAATACAATTTTTTTATGAATACATTTTTCTATTTAACCCATAGATGGGACCCTAACAGGTACTACCACTCCGGGTCAGAGTGGACCAGGGAGCAATGGTGATGAAGGGGTGCTCCACATTCCCCAAACCTCCAAAACTGGAACCTCCCCATCAGATGGAGTTTAACGTCATTCCCAGGACATGTAGACCGTCAGTCACCGCCTTGTAGCACCAATATGATAAAAAGAGGTTGGGGCTTGCCATAAGGGCAATAGGGTTGTGTTGTGAGGTTTTAAGGGGTCAAATAAGTACAAAACGACGGGTAACAAATGTAGAAAAATGTATTAACAGAAAGTAGACAAATACAATAGAGAGATGTGGAAATTACGTCGGACGAACAGAGTTATTGGCATACTCGCATTGGCTTACTGCTAAGCCACAATTATCCCTGTTATTTATAGTAACCTGTCGGCGCATTCCATTAGTCTTATAGGGTGTATCACCTATAACAGGTCGGAAAATCATATAGGTGCTAGGGCTTGACATGACCAGCCGATTGATTGTGGATGTTTTTTTAGGGAAGGAAGGCATATGGATGATAGCGTACATTAAACTGAAAGTAAGTTTGTGTGTTTTTGTGAGATAAAGTTTTATTGTTAGGGAAAGTATCTATGTGTATAGTAAGCGTTTTAAAATGACAAAAATAGAAAGTTTAAATATTTCTACCATTGATACCAGAAGTATTGCTTCAAGAGACAATCCTTAAGTTTTAGCTATGCACATCTGTGTGTATGTGAGTATGTGTGTGTGAGTGCAAGAGAGAGAGAGAGAGAGAGAGAGAGAGAGAGAGAGAGAGAGAGAGAGAGAGTGAGGTGGGGTATATGAATGACAGTGTATATCAAAATGAAAGTGTGTGTGTGAGTGTGCTTATGTTTGTGTGAGATAAAGTGTTGTATACTTCTATAAATCATATTTCAATTATTTCTTACTTATAGCTGTGCCGCCCTGTCGGTGGGGCGTTAGAATGCACCGACTGCAGCTCTGAAGAGGGGTAAGACTCCCCCAATGGGGCCACCTGTTGGCCGTGGGTGGCGATCCGTGATGCTTAAGGATAGAGCCCAGGTGGATGAGCAGTTCATGACGTGCAATACTCCACTTTGGCCCTATCTTGGGCTAGACGGGCGGTCGGAGAGGCCCCCTCCGATCAATCGGCGGGTCACGTCAAGCCCTAGCACCTATATGATTTTCCCAACCCTATTGTCCTTATGGCAAGCCCCAACCCCTTTTTATCATATGGGTGCTAGAAGGCGGTGACTGTGGGTCTACATGTCCTGGGAATGACGTTAAACTCTATCTGATGGTGAGGTTCCAGTTCTGGAGGTTTGGGGAATGTGAAGCACCCCTTCATCACCATTGCTGCCTGGTCCACTCTGACCCGGAGCGGTAGTACCTGTTAGGGTCCCATCTATGGGTTAAATAGAAAAATGTATTTAAAAAAATTGTATTATCCATTTAAGAATTGATTTATTTCAAAACTTTATCGGCATTAAATGACCCACTGAGGTTGATATGCCGTAAAACAAAACAAACCAACCAATTATAGCTGTGTTTACATCTTTCTTTCTCTTTCTCTCTCTTTCTCTCTCTCTCTTTTTCTGCGAGTGTGCGTGTGTGTGTGTGTGTGTGTGTGTGTTTGTGTGTTAGACATATAATTATATCTGAAAGAGAGTATTATTCAATGTGAAAGTGTGTATGTGTGTGTGTTTATGTGAGATAAAGTGTATTGTAAGGGCGAGTTTCAATGTGTGAGGGAGAGATATATTTTATAGTATGGATTTTAAAATGACAGAAATCGAAAGAGTTTAGATATTCCTACCATTGATACTAGACGTTTTGCTTCACGAGACAGTCCTTAAATTCCAGCTATGTACACCTTTGTGTGTGAGTATGTCTATTAAAGAAAAAATATATTTAAAAGAGAGTGTATATTGAATTGAAAGTGGGTGTTCGTGAGATAAAGTGTTATTGTCAGGGAGAATCTCTATGCCTGAGGGAGATATATATTTTATAACATTGGTGTTAAATAGACGAAAATAGTAAGAGTTTAGATATTTCTACCATTGATACTAAAGAATTGTTTGAGGAGAATCCTTACATCTTTGCCGTGTAGGTCCGTGTGTGTATGTGTTACATAATCTATGCGGTTGCATAAGATTATTGTCAATCCCCTGTATTTCAAAAGGGATGGCCCCTTTTCATATCACGGGCGGGACTTTCCATGGAATAGTACAGAAAGCCCGCGAAATACGTGAAGTCACGTGGGACCTGGTTGGGTCCTCAGTTTCAGTTTAGACGTCAGGCAGAGAAGATGTTTCTGCCTTAACTGGAACTCACTGCATACGCACGCTATGTTAGTCAGATGTTTAGTCACATGAAATGTTTAGTTAAGTAAATAAAAGCTTAAGAAAATAACACGGTTTTGTGGTTGGTGAATGTCTTGGTAACAGACTGATCTAGAAGAAGAAATGAGTTAAGTGCGACCGACCACCAAGACGATGTCGAGATGTTAGAAGAGACGCTAGAAGAACTTAAGATATCCAAGACGCTGGAAGAAGAACCTAAGATAGAAGATGAACAGAAGAAGAATAGATGAAAGTAAAGAAAGGGTATACAACATATGTATGTAAGTGTGTGTGATGGAGTGAGATGGTATATGAAAGATATTGTTTATTAAATTGAACATGATGCGGATGTGATAAATATTATGGGCAAATGAGAGTCTCTTTGTGCGAGGGGAGATGTATTTTATAGTATGGGTTTTAAAATGATAAAAATAGAACGAATTTAGATGTGTCTATCATTCATACAAGTATTGCTTCAGGAGACATTAAGTTTTAGACGTGTACGTCTTTGTGCGTGTGTTTGTGTTTGTGTGTGTTTGTGTGTGTGTGTGTGTGAATGTGTGTGTATTAGAGATTCAGGGATTGACATTTTCTCGATTTGTTTAGCCTTACATTTGAACATATATACCCGCCTAAATTCATTAATTATTAACTAATTAATTTTCGAAAATTAGGTATGACTTCAATTAAGCACACATCCTCCAAAAATTGTCGGCTAAAAGCCATATCAAATAAATACACATTTGTTTATTTACTCACTCTCATATATATATATATATATATATATATATATAATATATATTCAAGGATACGAATTGAGAAACTGTCACGGTTCTTTGGACATCAAAATGAATTCATGAAAATCCCTGTTCAACGAAACCATATCCTGCCTGATATTTGAGAATTGGACGTTATTATTACATGACTACCCATCACTTAGATGTCAGCAGCGGACCGGGGCCTTTGACCCTTTTTTTAGTTAGGGTCCCTTTGGTTACTGGTTGTCTTCATTGAACATTTACAAAAAAGAGGATAAAAGAAAAAAATGAGGTCACGAGGTCAGGAAGTGACAAACGTAAAAATTACCGTTTGAAATCGGAACATGAAAAGGCTTTTCCAATATCTTGTTAGATACAGAGATACTCGGAAATTTACCATATAAAAACTATCGGCCTCTCCCCCCTCTCTCTCTCTCTCTCTCTCTCTCTCTCTCTCTCTCCTCATGTCTATGTCTCTGTATCTGTCTGTTTGTATGTATGTTTGTCTGTCTGTCTCTCTCCTGTCCTTGTCTCTGTCCCTGTCTCTATATCCCTCTTTATGTCTGTCATCTCTCTTTCTTTTCTATTTTTCTCTCTTTTCTTTCTGTTTCATTATCTCTCTCTCTCTCTCTCTCTCTCTCTCTCTCTATCTATCTATCTATCTATCTCTCTCTTTCTCTCTCTTGTGTCCCTCTTCTCTCTCTCTGTCCCTGTCATTATGTCTTTCTCTCTCTGTCTGTTTATCTTTATGTCTGTCTCTCCTGTCTCTGTCTCTGTCCCTGTCTCTGTCCCTGTCTCTCTCTCTCTCTCCCGCTCTTTCTCTCTCTCTCCCTCTCTCTCTCTCTTTCTGTCTTTCTCTTTCTGTCAGTCAGTCAGTCTGTCTGTCTGTCTGTCTGGCTGTCTCTCTGTCTCTGTCTCTGTCTCTGTCTCTCTCGGCTCCATCTCTGCATCTGTCTCTGTCTCTGTCTGTCTGTCTCTCTCTCTCGGCTCCATCTCTGCATCTGTCTCTATATCCCTCTTTATGTCTGTCTGTCTCTCTTTCTTTCTATTTTTTCTCTCTTTCTTTCTATTTATTATCTCTTTCTCTCTCTTCCTCTCTCTTGTGTCCCTCCTCTCTCTTCTCTCTCTCTCTCTCTCTCTCTCTCTCTGTCCCTGATTGTCTTTCTGCTCTCTGTCTGTTTATCTTTATGTCTGTCTCTGTCTCTGTCCCTGTCTCTCTCGTCTCCCTCTCTTCTCTCTCTCTCGTCTCTCTTCTTCTGTCAGTCAGTCAGTCTGGCTGTTGGCTGTCTCTCTTATCTCTGTCTCTGTCTCTCTCTGGCTCCATCTCTGCATCTGCCTCTGCCTCTGTTCTCTGCCTCTCTCTCTCTCTCGTCGGCTCAATCCTGGCATCTGTCTCTGTCTCTCTCTGTCAGTATTTCTGTCTGTCTGTCTGTCTGTCTCTCTCCTCTTGGCTCCATCTGCATCTGTCCCCCTCTCTCTCTCTCTCTTTATGTATGTCTCTCTTGCTCTCTCCTGTCTCCATCTCCATCTCTGTCTCTGTCCTCTGTCTCTCTCTTGTCTCCCTATCTGTTCTGACTCTATGTCTCTCTCTGCATCTCTTTCTATCTGTATGTCCATATCTCTCCCCTGTCCCCATCACTGTCTCTGTCCATGTCCCCCCCTCTCTCTCTCTCTCTTGTCCCCGTCTCTGTCTATCCCTATCCCTGGCCCATTCTGTCTGTCTGTCTCTGTCTGTCTCCTTCTTTTTCCGTCTCTGTCTCTCTTCTTGTCTCTTTGTCTCTCTATTTTTCTGCCTGTCTGTCTGTCTCTATCTCTCTCATGTCTCCGTCTCTGTCTCTCTTTCTGTCTCACTGTCTCTTTCTGTCTGCCCGTCTTCTCTCTCTCTCTTCTCCCCCCCTCTCTCTCTTCTGAATTAGTCTGATAACTTAGATTCTTTCCAAATAATATGTTAAGGCATAGTAATGTAAAGTAAGTAAAGTCGTCGGGGTTGTCTAAAGTTGGTATCTATCAAGTCTATTGGAGTCTATCCCCTTTTCACTAGCGCTAGACCATGGATATTGTTTATTATGACCATGGGACGGAACGCTACACCTACCATCAGCTTCTCACTTTACCGCACAGATCCCTGTGCTACGCATACGCTTGTTTGGGGAGGGCCTATATCGAACCAGGAACCTTGTGGTTCCTAGTCAGATGCTCTACCGACTGAACTAAACCAGAACGGTAATTCTGAATGTGTAGGGCTTAAAAATATCTAAATACACGAAGTGAACATTTGATGTCACAGTTGGGGCGACCTGTTGGCCGTTACTGGTGACCCGTGATGCTTATAGGTGGAACTCTGGTAGCTGAGCAGTCCATGACATGCAAACTCCAGTTTTTTTTAGGGTAGAGTCTTCTTGTCCTGGTATGACGTTACAACAATGATGGAGAGTTTTTCTGTTCTAGAGATCGAATATATATTTACATATATATATATATAAACAACATATATATATACATTCACACACATATATACACACACATGTATATACAAACCATATATATATATATATATATATATATATATATATATATATATATACATACACATATATCTATACACATACACACACATATATATTTATATATACACATATATCTATACACATAACACACACACACACACACATATATATATATATATATATATATATATATATATAATATATGTTGAGTACCCCTTCATTCACATCCCCCCAGGTACACTCTGACCTGTTGTGCTAGTACCTGATAGGCTCCCATCTATGGGTTAAATAGAAAATGTTCATAATTATAGGAACAATTGGAACCATGAAGTCTGACTGAAAAAGTTATAGCCAATTTCTGGATGGCCTCATCGGAAACTGGGCATGAGGGTGTAATCTGCATATATTCAGCTGGTTCGAACCCCAAATGGCAGGTCCAGACCAGCAGTCAAAAGAGAACATTGTGTCAGTTGATAAATAACAAATAGGCAGGGACCCACATCAGTGAAGCCATCAATCGACTTATAGTTAAGATACATTTCTTGCCAGCTGACGTCATAGATTTAAGTGTCCTTTGCTACACCACAAAGTGTCACAATTTCCTCCTCCATTAGCGTCCTGTTATCAAACTTCGTTGGTATCCTATTTTTCTTCTACTTGTGAACCGGTTTAAAAAATTGAGTTTAAAAAGATTGAGGATCCATCAAGAATGAATAAAACCAAACGTCTTCGAAATAAAATTAGCCAACGAGGGTTGACATGCCATAAAATCCAACCAACCAACCAACCAACCAATTCATACTCTGTGTCTCTGTGAATGTGCCTGATTGCTCAGATTCTCTCCAATCTTTGTAATAATTAAATCATCATACTGGGGTATATCCACAGGTCCTGCTAGTTTATATGATTGTGGGTTAGTGTATATTAGAAACGGCTACCCGTCATCGCCTGGGTAGAAGTTTTTTAAGTTAGTCTTGTACATTCATTATTACTGAATCGTGGGTTGGATGCTCACAGGATGCCCCATTAAAATCTCTAGGTACAAAGACCATGCGTTGATCCGGCCAGGTGGAGCATCAGTAAAAAATTGCACAGACACTCTGATAAAAAAAAATCAGTCTCCTATTTAAAATATTAGATGCAAAAAAAAAAAAAAAGAAAAAAGAAATCCATACCGTTACAATTTACATTTTATATTTTAATTATCTTCAGGAATAAATCAAATCTTCATCATGTTTCCTAAAAAAAGCAAGATATGGTGATAGAGAATATATATATATATATATTATATATATATATATATATATATATATATATATGGAAAAAAATGAGTAAAGAAAAGAAACGTAAATGGATAAAATGAATTTAATCGATATCACTTACACATGTGTTTCGGTCAGTTTATGTGTGTGAAATATTTCGCACACATACAAGAATCAACCTTCATCAGAGTGAATATTTATTTTTATGACCAAACACATGTGTAAGTGATATCGATTAATGTGATATCGATTAAATTCATTTTATCCATTTACATTTCTTTTTCTTTACTCATTTTTCCTCATATTGTCGGATTCAATTCCTTTTTCCATTTTTACATATATATATATATATATATATAATATATATATATATATATTGCACGCAAGGATTGAAAAAAATAACGTATCGTTCAACCGTTATTAAACCGCCATTATAATAGAAAAGTTGCAGAAACACACACAACCTATCAAATATCGGACATATTCTGCCAAAATAATAACTCAATGCCTGAAGAAGACAACAGATCAGAAACACGTGTCGCATATGTAAGATAAATAGAATAAAACATTTTTTCTGAGAACATAATACATTTTGCCGGACCTTCTTCTTTTTTTTATAAAATATTAAATTTTTCCGTTTGGACAACCAGAACAACATTTTATATATATATATATATATATATATATATATATTAAGACATCCACAGACACGTGTTTCGGGCGTTTCACGCCTCCTCAGTGTGTAGACACAACTATCTTTGGCTAGAGTCGAACTCTGACTAACCGTTTTGGCAGCCTGATATCTAATCCCCTCGGCCACTTACAGCTATAACGGGGACTGGTGTTTTTAAACTATTAAGTACATAGGTTTGTTTATGTATTTTACGGTCATTGAGAGATCAAATTTCCGGGGAAACGATCATTGCTTATATGCTTAGTAGTGGGAGTTAAATTACCAATTAGAGAGCTCATACCAAATTTATCGGTGCATATATTAATATATATTTACCAACCCCTCCACACGAGCAGGATGTGACATAAGGTCAATTTCTTAAGCGGAAATCAACAGGTTTGAATTCAGAGTTTTCCTTTCCTAGACTGGTTGCCTAACCAAGGTGAAAGAGCCCAGTCTGCCCTACTATTTATCCATAGCTGGAGGTAGAGTAGGATTCATACCTTTCCCAAGGGTATTAGCGCTAAGTGAAATGCAATTACCACGTCCAGGATTTGAACTCGGGGCGACGAGCCCATTTCCCATGTATTTAACCATCGCACCACGCGCCTCCAACACATATATCAATAAGTCATCCACAGACACGTGTTTCGGCGTTTCACGCCTCTTCAGTGTCGCTAGACAAAACTATCTTTGTCTAGGGTCGAACTCAGACTGACCGTTTGGCAGCCTAATATCTAATCCCCTCATCCACTGACAGCTGTACCGGGGATTGGTGTTTTTAAACTATTAAGTACATAGGTGTGTTAATGTATTTTACGGTCACTGAGAGATCAAATTTCCGGGAAACAATCATTGCTTATATGCTTAGTAGTGAGTGTTAATTTAAATTACCAATTAGAGAGCTTATACCATAGTATTATTTGGATTATTCGTACTATTGTCCTCACTTTTCTTGTTATCTGTACAACGTTTCGGCCGATGTGCCCTTCGGACTTCTTCAGGTATTTATTGTCGTACTCGGGAACTTTCTAGGACTCAGGAACTTTCTAGGACTCGGGAACATTCTTTTCGATCTCGGGAACCTTCTTGTCGTAATCGGGAACCCTCTTGTCGTAATCGGGAGCCATTACGGAACTTTTGAACAGACAGCAATAGAGATGAGGACAATAGTCCGAATAATCCAAATAATACTAATTATCAAGCCTCATTTCAAAAATTCCGATATATATTTAGTTTGCCATTAATTGTTTTATTTTGTAGTTTCTCTGGACATACATACAAACACACAATTGTCCTTTATAAATGTATAGATGTTCGTGAGCTATTAAGGTTTTATTAATGTAAACTAGAGAACGTCCAATGTAATTACTTCAAGTTGTGTGTCTGTCTGAGTTATTAAACTATGAAAACGTCGTCGCATGTTTATTTATTGTCTGTCATAAATGTTGATTACTTTGTTTAAGTCTGTCGATATTATTTCGATTTAAATTTATAGTCATTATTTTGCCTTTTTTCAAGTAGTTTCCTTTGTGTGCTTATTTGGGAAGATGTGAAAAAGAAAATAGAATACACACACGGACACACACACACACACACACACAGATACTTGGCAGTTATGAAAAAGAAAGTAGAAATGCATACACACATATACATGCACACACACAACACACACACACACTATACACACACACACACACACACACACACATACACAGAGACTACTTGGCAGTTATCAAAAGAAAGTAGAAACACATACACATATACATGCACACACACCACACACACACACACACACATACACACACACACACACACATACACACACACACACACACATACACAGAGACATACTTGGCAGTTATCAAAAAGAAAGTAGAAACACATACACATATACATGCACACACACACACACACACACACACACAGATACTTGGCAGTTTATGAAAAGAAAGTAGAAACACACCACATGCACACACACACCACACACGACACACACAGATATTGGCAGTTATGAAAAAGAAATTAGAAACAACACCACATATACATGCACACACACACACACACACACACATTTGGGAAGATATGAACAAGAAAACAGAACACACACTCGGACACACGCATACTTGGGAAGATCTGAAAAAGAAAATAGAACCCACACAGACACACAAACACACATCCATACACACACACACATACATACACATATATACACAGATACTTGGGAAGATCTGAAAAAGAAAAGAAAAAACGCACACGCGGACACACACATACACATATGTGTACAAGTAGAAAAACACAGATGCACACACACACTGCCACGAAAATAAGAAAGAACGACAAAGAGAACAGAAAGAATGAAGAAAGAAAGAAGAAAAAACAAAAACAAAAAGAAAGACTCGAAAAATAGAAATAAAGAAAGAAAGAAAGAAAGAAGAAAGAAAGAAAGAAAGAAAGAAGAAAGGAAAGAAAGAAAGAAAGAAAGAAAGAAAAAAAGTAAAGAAAAGAAAAAACACAAAAGAAAAGACCTCGAAAAATAGAAAGAAGAAATAAAGAACGAAAGAAAGACAAAATGAAAGAAAGATAAAATGAAAGAAAGAAAGAAAAAAAGAAAAAGAAAAAGAAAAAACAACAAAAGAAAGACTCGAAAAATAGAAAGAAGAAATAAAGAACGAAAGAAAGATAAAATGAAAGAAAGATAAAATGAAAGAAAGAAAGAAAAAAAGAAAAAAGACGAAACAACAACAAAAGAAAGACTCGAAAAATAGAAAGAACAAAGAAAGAAAGAAAGAAAGAAAAAGAAAGAATAAATGAAAGAAAGATAAAATAAGAAGAAAGAAAAAAAGAAAAAGAAAAAGAAAAACAAAAGAAGACTCGAAAATAGAAAGAAGAAATAAAGAACGAAGAGATAAAATGAAAGAAAGATAAATGAAAGAAAGAAAGAAAAAAGAAAAAGAAAAAAGAAGAAACAACAACAAAAGAAAGACTCGAAAAATAAAAAGAACAAAGAAAGAAAGAAAGAAAGAAAGAAAGAAAGAAAGAATGAAGAACATACTAAAAAAGGTATAAAATTATAAATAAAAGGAAAACAGTTAGAAAGAAAGAAAGAAAGAAAGAAAGAAAGAAAGAATGAATGAAGAACATACTAAAAAAGTATAAAATTAGAAATAAAAGGAAAACAGTTAGAAAGAAAGAAAGAAAGAAAGAAAGAAAGACTCGAAACAACCAAAGAAAGACTCGGAAAACGAAATAAAAAGAAAGAAAGACAGAAGGAAAGGTAGAAAGAAAAAAAGAAAGAAAAAATAAGCGAAATAAATACTAAACAAGTATAACGTTAGAAATACTAGAGAAACAGAGAGAAATAAAGAAAGCAAGAACGAAGGAAAGACTCGAAGAATGAAATAGAAATAGATGAATGGATAAATAAATAAATAAATAAATAAATAAAGATATATCTGAAGCATAGAAAGAAAACAGAAAATGAATAAAGAAGGAAGGAAGGAGGAAAGAAAGAATGACATATTTGAAGTATAGAAAGAATATTTATAATACAGAAATAAAGAAAGAATATCTGAACTATAGAAAGAAAGAAAGAAAGAAAGAAAGAAAGAAAGAAGGAAATATTTGAAGTATAGAAAGAAAAATATAATACAGAAAGAAGAAAGAAAGAAAGAAAGAAAGAAAGAATATTTGAATTATAGAAAGAAAATATATACAGAAAGAAAGAAAGAAAAGAAGAAAGAAAGAAAGAAAGAATATCTGAACTATAGAAAGAAACGAGAAAGAAGAAAGAAAGAAAGGCGGAAATATTTGAATTATAGAAAGAAAATATAATACAGAAAGAAAGAAAGAAAGAAAAAAATAATATCTGTACTATAGAAAGAAACGAGAAAGAAAGAAAGAAAGAAAGAAAGAAAGAAAGAAAGGAGGAAAGAAGGAAATATCTGAAGTATAGAAAGAAAATATAATACAGAAAGGAAGAAAGAAAGAGAGAAAGAATAATATCTGAATTATAAAAAGAAAAGAAAGTAGAGAAAGAAAGAAAGAAAGAAAGAAATAATATCTGAATTATAGAAAGAACAGAGAAAGAAAGAAAGAAAAGAAAGAAAGAAGAAAGAAAGGAAGGAAATATTTGAAGTATAGAAAGAAAGAAAAATATATACAGAAGAAAGAAGAAAGAAAGAAAGAAGAAAGAAAGAAAGAAAGAAGAAATAATATCTGAATTATAGAAAGCAGAGAAGAAAGAAAGAAAGAAAGAAGGAAGGAAATATTTGAAGTATAGAAAGAAAGAAAAATATAATACAGAAAGAAAGAAGAGAAAGAAAGAAAGAAAGAAAAAAAGAAAGAATATCTGAACTATAGAAAAAAAGAGAAAGAAGAAAAATTTAAATAAGAAAGAAAGAAAGAAAGAAAGAAAGAAAGAAAGAAAGAAAGAAAGAAAAAAAGAAAGAAAGAATATCTGAACTATAGAAAAAAAGAGAAAGAAAGAAAGAAAAATATAATACAGAAAGGAAGAAAGAAAGAAGAAATATATCTGACTATAGAAAGAAAGAGAAAGTAGAGAAAGCAAGAAAGAAAACAAAAAAAGAATGACAAAAATATATAAAGAATTAAAAGAATAATAAAGAACCTAGAAGAATGAAAAAAGAAAAAAGAAAAGAAAAAGGAATCCAAAACAAAAATTTCGCCAATCAATCTTAATTTTCTCGAGAAACCTCAACTTCGTCACGCACTTCTACCAATTGATTTTAAAATTGTTAAAACGTGATTTCTGCAATGAAAGATGGTTTTCGGGTTGTTAAAAAAAGCGAAATTAAGTAGTCGTGCCAAAATAGCGAAACGGAGAGAAATAAAACGAAAAGAAATGACAGTGATACGCAAACAGAACATCTGCCAGTGTCTCGCTGGTTTTGTTAGCGCTCTCAATTCATCTCAATTCAGACAATGTAATTTAAAGTCTTCTGAAAAGAAACCTTTTCATTAGGAATACGTACATTGATTTTTACGGTTATTAGGCCCCATCAATGTGTCGTTGTTTTCGTAAACGTTGTCTATATAGGATTTCGAGATAAGATTTAGCGTGTATGAGTGTCTATCGTATGGGCTTAACTTAATTAAGTGATTACGCTTTGTATTGCCGTGTAGAATAATTGACTAATTACTAGCGCAGTGCTTTCTGCGATTGTAGTCGAATTTGTAGGCCAATGTGTAAAATCTATTCATTATACACTTTTGTAGTTAAGGATTTTAACGTGGAAATTTAATAATTGATTTATAATTAATTGGTTAATTAATAGTCGAATTCTTGGGCCTATATGTAAGAACTATTAATTATACACTTTTGTAGTTAAGGATTTTAACGCGGAAACTTAAATAATTGATTTATAATTAATTGATTAAGTAATAGATGAATTATTGGCCTTTGTGTAAAGAGTATTCATTAAACCCTTTTGTAGTTAAGGATTTTAACGTGGATCTTTAATAATTGATTTATAATTAATTGATTAAGTAATAGTCGAATTCTTCGGCCTCTGTGTAAGAACTATTCATTATACACTTTTGTAGTTAAGAATTTTAATGTGGATCTTTAATAATTGATTTATAATTAATTGATTAAGTAATAGTCGAAGTATTGGGCCTATGTGTAAGAACTATTCATGATACACTTTCGTAGTTAAGGATTTTAACGTGGAACTTTAATAATTGATTTATAATTAATTGATTAAGTAATAGTCGAAGTATTGGGACTATGTGTAACAATTGTACTATATATACTTTTGTAGTTAACGATTTTAACGATATGTTAGTATTGGTGGAGATCTATGAGTTTTCAAGATTTGATTTAACATGTATGAGTGCCTCTTGTATGAGCTTAAAATAATTAAGTAATTTTTCTTTTTATCGTTGAGTAAGATAATTGACTAGTACCGTGCATTCAGCCACTATAATCGAATTCTTGGGCCTATGTGTAAAAACTATACAATATATACTTTTGTGGTTAACGTTTTTAACGATATGTTAGTATTATAGGAATCTTGTTGAGAGCTTATGAGTATAGTATTCATGAGGTTACGATTATATATTTTGGTATAATTTTGTCTCTCCCAAAACTGGGATTACGGTTTTCATCACCCAGTAGTAAAATTGACTATTTCCTAGCGCAGTGCCTTCCGCGACTGCAGTCGAATTTTTGGGCCTATGTGTAAAATCTATTCATTATACGCTTTTGTAGTTAAGAATTTTAACGTGGAACTTTAATAATTGATTTATAATTAATTGATTAATTAATAGTCGAATTCTTGGGACTATGTGTAAAAACTGTACAATATATACTTTTGTAATTAACAATTTTTACGATATGTTAGTATTGTCGGAGATCTTTTGTAGACGTACTCTCTATGAGTTTTCAAGATTTGATTTAACGTGTTTAAGAGCCTCTCGTATAAGCTTAAAATAATGAAGTAATTTTTCTTTTAATCGCCGAGTAAGATAATTGACCAGTACTGTGCCTTCAGCGACTATAGTCGATTTCTTGGGCCTATATGTAAAACCTATTCCATAATTATGTAGTTAACGGTTTTAACAATATATTAGTATCGTCGATCATCATGTTTAAGTTTACTTTGTATTGATGACATCTATACTTACATGTTTAGTATAATTTTGTTTCTCCTAAAACGGTGATGATGCTTTTTATCACAGAGTAGGATAATTGTCCAATTCACGGCGCCGTGCCTTCTGCGACTGTTGTCGAATTCTTAAGCGTATGTGTAGAAACTATTCATTATACATTTTTGTAGTTAATGGTTTTGACGATATGTTAGCATCGTCGGGAAACTTTCATACTTGATTGATATTTGATTGATTGATTGATCGATTTTAACTGTATGTTGACCAGTGTGTGTTGGTTAGTTGGTTTTGTTATTGCTTATGTAGACGTACTCTATACATGGTGTCAAGATGAGATTTAACGTGTATGAGTGCATCTCGTGTGAGCTTAAAATAATTAAGTCATTTTTTTTATAACCGAGTAAAATAATTGACCAGTACCGTGCATTCAGCCACTATAATCGATTTCTTGAGCATATAATACGGTGATGATGATTTGCATCACAGAGTAGGATAATTGACCAATTCCCGGCGCCGTGCCTTGTGCGACTGTAGTCGAATTCTTAAGCCTATGTGTACAAACTATTCATCATACATTTTTGTAGTTAACGGTTTTATCGATATGTTAGTATGGTCGGGAAACTTTCATACTTGATTGATATTTGATTGATTGATTGATTGATTTTAACTGTATGTCGACCAGTGTGTGTTGGTTAGTTGGTTTGTTATTGCTTCTGTTGACGTACTCTATACGTGGTCTCAAGATGAGATTTAATGTGTATGAGTGCCTCTCAAGTGAGCTTAAAATAATTAAGTAATTTTTCTTTTTATCGCCGAATAAGATAAATGACTAGTACTGTGCCTTTAGCGACTATAGTCGAATTCTTGGGTCTATGTGTAAAAACTATATAAAATATACTTTTGTAATTAGCGGTTTTAACGATGTTAGTATTATCGGGGATCCTGTTGAGAGCTTACGTTTGTATTGATGAGGTTTACGATTATAATATTGGTATAATTGTATCTCCAAAAAAGTAGTTGAGGCTTTTCATCACCAAGTAGGATTATTGATTAATTCCTAGCGCTGTGCCTTCAGCGACTGTAGTCGAATTTTCGGGTCTATGTATAAAAACTAGAGGTTATACAGTTTTGTAGTTAACAGTTTAAGGATCCGTTAGTATCACCGGAGATCGGGTTAAGGGATTATATATTTTAGTATGATTTTGTTTCTAATAGTCTCCGGTTTCCCAAAGTGTGCTTGGTTAAGAAGAGTTTATTGAGAATATTGATATTCCAACGATGTTGCAATTTTGTATGACGTAATCTGTAATTTCTAGTTTTCTTATCAAAATATGTAAACGTATCGAGGGAATATCTAAAGCTGTTAAGGATGCCGACTCAATTTAGGTTATATATATATATATATATATATATATATATATATATATATATATAATATATATATGAATTTAACATTTTGAAAACAATTAGTAATTATAATCTGCTGACAGAATCTGTTTCGACCGCTTAGTAGAGGGTCATCATCATCGAGCAAAACATATGAAGGAAAGAAGGGATAAAAAACCGTTGGAAGAGAATAGGGGGTACAAACACACGCTGCAATGCTTGAATTTTTTTTCAAATGCGCCTTCTGTATCAAAAATAAAATAAATTTTAATTTTTAAAAAAACAGAAGCATTTTTTAATCCAAAAATAAACTCAAAAAGAGTTTGGTGTAAATATATAAAAAAGTGTAAGAGATTATCAAAAATGTTCAAAATATAATCCAGCTATTGAAGTTATTTACATGTCCACAGCACAATTGAAAGAAGATGTTAAGTTTCAAAAAGTTTGTGGTGTTGGTAAATTATTTTTTTTTTGTAGTGTTCGTAGATAATCTTCGAGGTGTAAAAATCCGTATATTTTGTTTTTTCATAAGACAAATGTGTAAATAAATGGAAGTTAATCCGACAGAATGAATTTAACATTTTGAATAAACAATTTGAAACTTAACATCTTTTTTCAACTGTGCTATTTCTTCCAACGGTTCTTTTTTTTATCCCTTCTTTCCTTCATATGTTTTGCTCGATGATGATGACCCTCTACATGCGGTCGAAACAGATTCTGTCAGCAGATTATAATAACTAATTGTTTTTTCAAAATGTTAAATTCCTTCTGTCGGATTAACTTCCATTTATTTACACACACACACACACACACACACACACAACACACACATATATATATATTATATATATATATATATATGGTAAACAAAAAGGCTTAATCGATAATTTTGCGGTTATATATCTATTTCTACTCACAGGTGCCTGTGTTATACCTAGAGTTTAATCAAACTGCTAAATTAATTGAACTATAGATAGGTTAGCAGGTAGGTTTGTATTAAGATGATTTTAAGGTGGACTTTTTTTTCAACAGCGCAATGTCAGCGTTAGAATGTTAGAGTAAGAAAAAGGCTTAAATCAGTCATTTTTCGGTTATAGATCTATTTCTACCCACAGGTATCTGTTTATATATATATATATATATATATATATATATGGTCATCCACAGACTCGTGTTTCGACTTATCAAGTCTCCTTCAGTGTGTCTAGACATTTTGTAAGCTATCTACAACCGGAATTGAAATCAGATCGGTAGGTGTCTGTCCGGCACCTTAACCATTAGGCTGTCTTCACTTACAGAATGGGATGGGGATTTTAAGTGTTTTAATACACACATCGCTTTGTTTGTAAAGGCCGTCACAGAGTGCTCCATTCCTTATATAGAAGAGCGTCGCTTTTTACGCTTGAGTTGGCGGCCCTCAGCGAAATATATATACAGGCTGTTTGGTTTTGAAGGCTATCACAATGTAAGTGTAAAGAAAAATAAGGCAACTATGATATTGTTTGTTAACCTTTGGTTTATTCTTAGGTTAAGAAGCATTATTGTTGCCTTATTTTTCTTTACACTTGCATTGTGATAGCCTTCAAAAACAACCACCAAATCAATATAAACACAATGCTTTAAGCAAATTATTAAACAGTTTCATACACACACACACACACACATATATATATATATGTATAAATATATATATATAAAAATATATATATATATATATATATAAATCTATATATAAATAAATAAATAAATAAATAAATATATATATATATATATATATATATATATATATATATATATATATATACTGTAGTGTGAGATGGTCACTATTTCAGCTTTTGCTGTACCAAAGGCAGTATTAATTGGTAGAGTGCTCAATGTAAAATAGAGCTGTTATATAATATAAGATAAATATATAGGTTTTACATATCTATTTATTGGGTGACAAAGGAACATTTACAACCATATTGGTTTCATGCGATGCATTCATCAGGTGAAGATGTTTCAAATGTGAGGAAAATCGACAAAAATTCAAAAAATTTCAAAAAATTCAATAGACATGGGATGCGTATGATTGGATAAAATGATGTGTGTATGTATATGAAGGTGAATTGAATATATGAGAGTGTTTATGGGCAGTATAAAGGTTGCGTACGCGTAGTGACTGGTCAGACACATAATACGTTGTTCTGTGAGTGTGTGGTATTTTAATAGTGCTTACGTGCGAGCGTTTGTGTTTGTACATGTATGTGTGTGTGTGCGCATGTTTTTTTCTATCGAATGTGTAGGTTGTGTATGTTGTATACGGACGGGTCGTGTTAGTTGAGGAGTGAGGTTGAATAATATTAATTTTAAGGTTGCAAATGTTGTATATTATGGGTGGGTGTGGGGTTATTGAACGGCGGTGTTGTCTATTACAAGAGTGGCGTTGTCATATATATATATATATATATAAATTATAAATATATATATATAATATATTAATATATATATATATATATAATATATATATATATATAAATATATATATATATATAAATATATATATATATAATATATATAAATATATATAAAATATATATATAACATACATATAATATATATATATATATATATAATATATATATATATATATATATATATAATCTCATATTCATCTTTGTATGGTAATTTATGCATGTCTATCGAGTCTATTAATATGTATATATCTAAATCTTATTCACTGCTTATCCGTATGTCGATTTGCATGCTAATCTATCTATCTATCTATCTATCTATCTATCTATCTATTTATCTCTGTCTACGTCAGTCAATTTGGTAAATATCTATTTATCTAGGTGTGTTGATGGTATGTACATGAATAATAAAATCAACTTCCTTTATGTCAATTTTTTGGGCTTCTTAGTAATTTAATCTTTGCAGTTTTGTGAATCGCTAAAATAGAACTTTAATATTCTTTTGAAGATAAGTGATTGTTTGATACGAGATAGATCAAGGTTTATATTTTTTCTTGGCGGGAATATATTTGCATTTGAGCGGGAAATCATCCGTAGCCAGCCTCCCACTTAACTGTCGATGAAAATCTTTTGACAATACACGGAACACATTTGATAGGTTGCCGTTAAAAACACTTAACAGAAGATGATGAATATGTGCATATACGGAAAACTGCACACACACACACACACACACACACATATATATATATATATATATATTATATATATATATTATATATATACATACGTGTGTGTGTTTGTGTGCGCGTGTGTGTGTATGTAATAGAAAAACAACAAGCTATTCAGAAGATAATTTTCTTATAGCTAAGTTATATGACAACATTAAACGTTTCATTTTGTTTTTATTAAACCATTATTAGCTAATATATTTTTATAATAGAAATAATTTCCAATGCATTTTTATAGTAACCACCATTTCCAATACTTTTTTATAATAAAAAAATCATTTCCAATGTATCTCTATAGTAAAAATGATTTCCAATGCATTTTTTGTAATAAAAATCATTTCAAATGTATCTCTATAGTAAAAATCATTTCCAATGCATTTTTTGTAATAAAAATCATTTTCAAATGTATCTCTATAGTAAAAATCATTTCCAATGCATTTTTAATAAAAATAATTTCCAGTGCATTGTTATAGTAAAAATCATTTCCAATGTATTTTTATAGTAAAAATCATTTCCAATGTATTTTTATAGTAAAAATAATTTCTAATGCCTTTTTATAGTAAAAATAATTTCTAATGCATTTTTATAGTAAAAATCATTTCCGATGCATTTTTGTAATAAAAATGATTTCCAGTGCATTCTTATAATAAAAATAATTTCCTATACATTTTCATTATAAAAATAATTTCCAACTCATTTTTACAAAATAGAAATCAACAATGAATGGAGCGTTAATTATTTTCAGAATACCATCTGTGTCAAAAAGTAAAACTCGATACTTTTTGGACACACATTGTATATAAGCAGTGTTTTTGTAGGCAATTGTGGCTGGCTAACGAATCTTATTCTCTTTAGATTTCGGCATAAATTATTTTATTTTCTATCATTGAATATTGAAGGTCACAATTTTCCTGGAAAATACTAAGATCTACAATCTATAGGCACGCCAAATCATTAACTTAATGCAAGGTTCACATTTTAACTCGTCACCGGTAACTTCCGCTTAGAATTTTGTGTAAACAAACGATTTTAATTAGAAGTTTATCGAAATGTTGAACTTACGATAAACCAAATAAATAGTTAGTCCATGTTATTGACCATCATCCACCGCCTTCTAGCACATATATGATAAAAAGGATTGTTGCTTGCCATAAGAGCAATAGGGTTGGAGTTATCATATAGGTTCTAGGGTTTGACGCGGCCAACCGATTGATCAGAGGGGGCCTCTCCGACTGCTCGTCTAGCCTAAGTAAAGGTCTAAGTGGAGTATTGCATGTCATGCACTGCTCATCCACCTGGGTTCCGTCTTTAAGCATCACGGGTTGCCACCAACGGCCAACAGGTGGTCCCATTGCAGAGGGGAAGTCGGTGTATTCTAACGCCCAGCCGACAGGGCAGTGGTGTAATGGCTAGAGAGCTAGGCAAGCAGATCATTGCTAATGAGTTTGGTTCTTATGTTACAATTCATTAATTATGAAGCTAAGAATTTGAATTAATGTCGGTTGATTCAGAAACAAGGAGTCCCCATGGAAAATTACCAGCGACTGTTAATAACCCTTGACCCCTTAGATGTGCGCGATTTGGGCGCCATGACAGATACGTGATAGTTTAGAGTTAGACGAGAGCCAGCTTTTGAAGAGCGTAAACATAATTTTGGCCCTGACAGGATCCATCTCTACCCGCAGCGTAACCAATATGGGCTAGAAGAAAATAAAACTTGATCAAGAACAAACAGGGTCTTGTTGTATTTGTTAAATAGTTAAGACAATGACGAGCTCAGCCCAGCCCAAAGAAGTTAGAAGAAACAAGAAAAAAATCAGCGTAGATAGACGTCAGCCCAAAGAACAATGGTGGCGGGACATATAACAGGAATAAGTCAACAATCAGAAATGAAACATGCAAGTAATATCTACTATCTCTATATCTAAGTTAATATATATAATATATATTATATATAATATATATGTATATATATATATATATATATATATTTACCAACCCCTCCACAGGAGCAGGATCTGACACAAGGTCAATTTCTAAAGCGGAGTTCAACAGGTTTTAATTCAGAGTTTTCCTTCTCCTAGCCAAGGTTAAAGAGCCCAGTCTGCCCTACTATTTACCCATAGCTGGACGGAGAGTAGGATTCATACCTTTCCCAAGGGTATTAGCGCTAAGTGAAATATAATTACAATATCCAGGATTTTAACCATGACTTTAACCATTACACCACGCGCTCTATTACATCCCCGAGTATAGCAGAAAGGTATATGGTATACAACACTCACTGGGTGTGGCATAATTCTGGACTTCTGGGGTAACATGAATAAACAAAATGCTGATTTTTTTTTGGTTTGGTTTAGTTTTACGGCATATTAACCTCCGTGTGTCATTTAATGCTGACAAAGTTTTGAAATAAATCAATTCTTAATGGATAATACAATTTTTTTATAAATACATTTTTCTATTTAACCCATAGATGGGACCTTAACAGGTACTACCACTCCGGGTCAGAGTGGACCAGGAAGCAATGGTGATGAATGGGGTGCTCCACATTCCCCAAACCTCCAAAACTAGAACCTCACCATCAGATAGAGTTTTACGTCATTCTCAGGACATGAAGAGGCTCAGACACCGCCTTCTAGCACCCATATGATAAAAAAGGGTTGGGGCTTGCCATAAGGACAATATGGTTAGGAAAATTATATAGGTGATAGGGCTTGACGTGACCAGCCGATTGATCGGAGGGGGCCTCTCCGACCACCTGTCTAGCCCAAGATAGAGCCAAAGCGGAGTATTACATGTCATGAACTGCTCATCTACCTGGGCTCTATCATTAAGCATCACGGGTCGCCATCCACGGCCAACAGGTGGACCCATTGGGGGAGTCTTATCCCTCTGCAGAGGTGCAGTCGGTGCATTCTAACGCTTCATTGACTGGGCGGACAAAATGCTGGAATGTTTTGCATCAGTAACTACTTCATCTTTTTATTGAATCCTATTCTTTGTAGGTTTTTTTTTTGTTAATTTTTTTCTTTTTAAGCGCGAACGCATCACCCGATTGTGCTTGTCGAGCAAGTTTAATGAATTCGCTCGCTTTTCACGTTGGCGTATTCAGCGAGAAAAGCCGAGACATAAATGAGACCGAAATGAAAGGCTCTCTACGCCGTCCGTTTTTCGCGCGTGTTTTTTTTTCTTCTTTTCTTTTCTTCTTCTTTTTCTTTTTCGCGGCCTTTTGACACCGACTCCTGGAAGCATTCTCACAGATATTTTACGCGCGTAAAATGTAACGTTGATTAGCACCATTCTTTCATATCTGTAATTTAGATCGTCATCTTTCTTTTTGAAATTTCACACACACACACACACACACACACACACACACACACACACACATATATATATATATATATATATATATATGTATGTGTAATGTATATATATGTATATGTAATATATATATATATGTATATGTATATATATATATACATGTATATGTGTATATGTATATATGTATATATATGTATGTTATATATGTATGTATATATATATATATATATATATGTATATATATATGTATGTCTATATAAGTATATAGATACACATTTTTATAAGTATATATATATAAATAATATATATATATACATGTATATATGTATATTCACATATGGATATATGTGTATATATGTATATATTTATATGTATATGTATATTTATGTCTATATATATATGTGTGTGTGTATATATCTATCTATCTATCTATATATCTATATATATATATATATATATAATATATATAAGTTTATATTTAAGTAAATATGCATATATATTATATATATATATATATATATATTATACGTACGTATATAGATTTTATTTTTGAAATTTCACACTTATACCACACATACGTGCCCACATACACAATATAATTGCATCTATATGTATATACCTACATATATTATATGAAAATTATATGTATGTATATATATGTTTATATATGATTATATATGTCTCTATATATGTACAGAACACACACACACGTCACACACACCACACACACACACACACACACACACACATATATATATATATATATATATGTATGTAAGTGTGTTTTTGTAGGCAATTGTGACTGGCTAACGAATCTTATTCTCTTTAGCTTTCGACGTACATTAACTTGGTATTTTCGACGCCTGACAATAATGTCAGAATAAGCTACTTGCCTTCCAGACAGTCGTACTCTCTCTCTCTCTCTCTCTCTCTCTCTGTCTCTCTCTGTCTCTCTCTGTCTCTCTCTCTCTCTCTCTCGCACTCTGTCTTTTTGTACCCTGTATTTGTCTCTTGACTAAACTTTCACCTATATTAGATGGCACTGATAGTCTCAACGAACCGACAAATGTGAAGACACATATCCAGGGAGTTCTTTCTGTACTTTGATATCAACGATTAATTATGTACGTCTTGGCTCCTTTGTTATATATATATATATATTATATAATATATATATATATATATATATTATAGTATCCTGTGATATTTATTACATATTTCCAAGTTATCTATATTATATCAAGAATTCAAAATAGATCTATTAAAGAACACATTTCTTACGTTATTCTTATATAGGGTATTATTATTTACACATGGGAACCCTGGGTAACGCATCAATCTATCTATCAATCAATATATATATATATATATATATTTTATTTACCAACTCTCCCGCACGAGCAGGATAGGACACAAGGTCAATTTCTTAAGCGGAGTTCAACAGGTTTGAATTCAGAGTTTTCCTTCTCCTAGACTGGTTACTTAGCCATGGTTAAAGAACCCAGTCTGCCCAGCTATTTACCAATAGCTGGAGGGAGAGTAAGATTCATACCTTTCCAAGGTATTAGCGCTAAGTGAAATGCAATTACCACGTCAGGATTTGAACTCGTGGCGACGAGTCCATTTCCCATGACTTTAACCATTACACCACGCGCTCCTATATAATATATATATTATATATATATATATATATATAATATATATATATATATATTATATATATATATATATATATATATATATATATATATTATATATATATATATATATATATATATATATGTAAAAACAATTTTTTTTTGTGAGAAACAAAGAAAATACAGTGCTCAATCACAAATTGTAAGAGCTAAAATTTATTTATTTACAAAGTTTTCACAGATCAATGTTCATTATAAACAGTGACCCAGGTTTCATGCTAAAGGGCAATCATCAGGCTGTTGAGCAAGATCCCATGGTGTTTGTTGAAGTTCTTTACTCAATGTCACATTTTGGATTGCAAATAACGTCGGTTTTCTAAGTTAAAAAAAATGTTTTATTTTTAACGAATAAAGGGAGGCAACTTCGTTGGCATTACAAAAAAAAATGCAAATTTTGAAAAAAATTATTTTTAGTAAATCCGAACTATAATAACGTCCGCGGAACTAACCGACGTTATTTGCAATCAAAAATGTGACATTGAGTAAAGAACTTCAACAAACACCATGGATCTTGCTCAAACAACCTGATGATTGCCCCTTAGCATGAACCTGGGTCGCCTGTTTATAATGAACATTGATCTGTGAAAACTTTGTAAAATTAAATAAATAAAATATATATATATATATATATATGTGTGTGTGGATGTATATATATTATATATATATATATATATATATATACTATATATATATATATATATATATATATATATATATATGGCCGCCAATTCAAGTGTAAACGCGACGTCTTTTCTATATAAGGGATGGTGCACCCTGATGGCCTTTATATACAAAGCGATTTGTGTATTAAAACAGTTAAAATCCCTTCGCTTTCTGTGGTGACAAAGCTTAGCGGCTATATAATATATATATATATTATATATAATATATATATTCCTGTCATGTTTATTACATATATAGTTATCTATGTTATATCAAGAATTCAAATAGATCTATAAAGAACACATTTCTCACGTTATTCTTATATGGGATTAATTTACACATGGGAACGCTGGTAGCGCATCTATCTATCTATCTATCTATCAATCGATATATATAATATATATATATATATATATATATATGATATATTTAATATGATATATATATATATATATATATATATATATATATATATATATGATATATATAACATAGATATATATGTCAATTGATATATATAATATATATAATATATAATATATATATATATTGGCCGCCAATTAAAGCGTAAACATGACGCTCTTCTATATAAGGATGTGCACCCTTGATGGCCTTTATATACAAAGCGTGTGTGTATTAAAACAGTTAAAATCCCCTTCGCATTCTGTGGGTGACTAGAGCTTAGCGGCTAAGGTGTCCGACTGATGCTGAACCGATCGGCTTTCAATCCCGGTTGTAGGTTGCTTACAAATGCTAGCCCGCTGAAGAGACTTTATAAGTCGAAACACGTGTCTGTGGATGACTCTCTCTCTCTTCTTCTGTCTCTCTCTCTCTCTCTCTCTATATATATATTTATATATATATATATATATATATATATATTTATATATACCTATGCTGATATTTCGACGTTTAAAACGTTTCTATTACTAAACACATATAATCTTCATCGGGACTTCAAGATTATATGTGTTTAGTAATAGAAACGTTTTAAACGTCGATATTATTTCAAGTAAATTATCCTCAGGTCACATATTTTCCTATTCTTGACATAAAGTTAACTTGCAAATATGTAATAAACATCTGAGTATACACATACATACACACACATACATACACACACACATATATATACTTCCTCTCCTGGCCCCTTCCCTCACACTCAGTTTATAGTTTCAGTGTGGGCTATTATAGCTGATTCGCATACACCATCCCATGCAATGACTGCAACAAACATTACATCGGAGAAACCCAACGCGGCCTTACCAAACGCATCTATGAGCATAAGAGATCGATAAGAACAAATGATAAACCGAACGCCCTATTAAACCACACGGCTGACTGCAACCATACATTTAATTCAGCAATGCTTCCTTATTAAACCATTACACAGAAAAAGACTTAGACGCCTATACGAATCAGCTATAATAGGCAACACTGAAACTATAAACCTAAGACCCGATTTTTAACTGGACTTATCAGTCGCAAAACACATGAAAAAATATATAGTTTATATATATATATATATATATATATATATATATATATATATATATATTATAGTGTATTTGGCAGCTGGTAATCAAGCAGTTTTGATTAAAAATCGTAATATTACTTCTTTAAGATTTAAGGTATAGACGTCTAAGACTTCTTGTTGTTTTCCGTATATTGTGATCCAGATGGTACAGAAAGTATCCCATATTTTTCCCCCAAGCGCTTTTAACCATGTCACTGTTCAACCTCAGGGGGTTTATTGGTTTTAGTGAGTGTTTGTTTGGCCGTATTCGTTTGGGACACTTTTAACTTTGATTTGGATGTATTTTTCGTTTATAAGGACAGAGACATAAAGATAAATAAATAGATAAAGAGAGAGAGATACACAGAAAGACGTATGTGCATTGAGAAAGAGGGATAGACAGATATAAAGATGTGAATCGAGATAGATTGGTAGATAGATAGAAATATCAATAGATAGATGGATGTGAATTAAGATAGAAATAGAGATAGATAGGTAGATATAGGGATAGATAGAAATATGTGATATATATATATATATATATAATATATATATATATATATATATATAGAGAGAGAGAGAGAGAGAGAGAGAGAGATTATAGATAGATAGCTTGATAGATAGATAGATAGATAGATAAAAAAATTGACTGGAATGACATCACTGCGCCGAATAGATCGAAAAAAGCTTCGATATATATAATAATATATATAATATAATATATATAATATATATATATATAATGAGTCGGGTGAGTGAGTCTATGCCCTTTTCACTAGCTACACCAAGGTGATTATTCACCATTTGAGGTGGAGCGCCAACCTAAAATCAGTTCCTCACTTTACCGCACAAATCTCTGTGATACTCATACACTAAGCAGGCGAGAGTCTGTATCGAACCCGGAACCTTGTGATTCCTTGATTGACGCTCTACTGACTGAG
>CM042176.1:44917040-44922040 GCA_023376005.1 Doryteuthis pealeii
GGTTCCCGGGAAAAAATGGGAATCGATCGATTACTTCTTTTAAGGCAGCAATTGAATCGGAATGATTTGTACAAAAAATCACAAGCCAAAGCATGTAACACACACACACACCCACAGACACACAGAAACACACACACGCACACACACACACACACAGAAACACAGAAACATACACACATACACACACATATATATATTTTTTTCCTGGTATTTTTGAGATTCCAGGATTCATGCTTACAAAACATAAAATACGCACACACACACGTATGTATATATATATATATATATATATATATATATATATATATATATATATATATATATACGTGTATATATATATATATATATATATATATATATATATATATGGAGAAAAATGAGTAAAGAAAAGAAATGTAGATGGATTAAAATGAATATTATCGATATCACTTTTAATCGATATCACTTACACATGTGTTTCGGTCCGTTTATCAAAATGTATACGGATTTACGCTATTATTATTATTAAAATAATCAGTTGAAGTTGAAATGATGATAATAATAATAATAGGAAAAATGTAAAAATATTCCGTACACAGAAAGATTTTTTTTACAACCTTCATCAGAGTGATTTTTTGATTTTTTGAGTAGAGGCAAAAATCCGTTGGAGACAAAATAGAATTTTAAAAGGTTCGAAAAAAGAATATTTTTTTGAATCATTTGGAACGCAGAGACCGTTGAAAATTTGAAAGTTTTGGTGGATGGATACAATTTGTATTGCAAAGAATAAAATGTTATTAATATTCTTAAACTTGTTGATGATTGAATGAAGCGTGTTTTCATTGTTATTGTTTGGGAAAAACGGACCGAAACACTTGTGTAAGTGATATCGATTAAAAGTGATATCGATAATATTCATTTTTATCCATCTACATTTCTTTTCTTTACTCCATCGCTGTGAGACTTGTAGAAACATTCTTAGTATTAATAATAAGATATATAAGTTATGTATTTAATGTAAAAATAGAAACCAATATTTTACAACCTCTACTTCAATAGTACAGTGTACTGTTTTGTCATCTAATTCTCTGAAGACAAAACTTATAAAAATATTCTAAATTAGCCTCATAATGCAAGACAGTCCAACCGTCTTGTCACCACTATATATTATTTTAACGTTTATCATTCTTTGCTTTAACTAGTACAAAATAAAAAAAACCCTCTGGGCGATGTAAAAATAGATTTTTGAAACATATTGCATGAGGGGTGGTAGTAAAAAATTCAATGTCAGCGAGTTTGTACCCTAAGTAAGTAAAATCATCAAATTCTTTAAAGGATTAAAAAAATAAAACAATTTGAAATGTAAACTTTAAATATGTATCAAAATAAAACAAACTATATATAGATATATAATACCAGTCATGTATTTATTAAAACTTGTTTTAAAAAACAATGAGGACTGTCTAATGTTGCATGTTCAAATTTTGAGAGTATTTATTCTGTTATGACGATTTTGGGTAATGTGACGTAAGCAGTGACGTAATTTTTGTTACAGACACAAACCGGGAGAGAATCTCCATTATTAATAGATAATATGATATATAAGTTATGTATTCAATGTAAAGATAGAAATCAATGTTTTACATCCTTTACTTCAATAGTACAGTGTACTGTTTTGTCATCTAATTCTCTGAAGACAAAACTTATACAGATATTCTAAATTAGCCTCTGGTATATTGAACAGACTTTCAAAAAAGATAGCCACAGAATATATATTCTGGATAAACGCACTTTGGAAGAACAAAAAAAACAATAAATAAATAAATAACAGAAGAAGGTAGGCATAAAGTCCGATATTTGACGAGGATTTGTAAAACGAAGAGAAAAACAAAACAAAACTAAACAAAACATCGCCGTGAGACTTGTAGAAATATTTGCACATGTTTACTTGTGCGCTTGTGCGACACGCAATGCATGCTTTCCTTCCCCACAGTCTATTTATCGTTCTAAGATAATATAAGTTATGTATTTAATGTAAAAATAGAAACCAATATTTTACATCCTTTACTTCAATAGTACAGTGTACTGTTTTGTCATCTAATTCTCTGAAGACAAAACTTATATAGATATTCTAAATTAGCCTCTGGTATATTGAACAGACTTTCAATAAAGATAGCCACAGAATATATATTCTGGATAAATTCACTTTGGAAGAATAAAAAAAAATAGAAATAAAAAAAAAAAACAAGGTAGGCATCATAAAGGCTAATATTTGACGAAGATTTGTAAAACGAAGAGAAAAACAAAACAAAACAAAACATCGCCGTGAAACTTGTAGAAATATCTGCACATGTTTACTTGTAAGCTTGTGCGACACACACCACATGCTCTCCTTCCCCAGAGTCTATATTTATCATTCTTTGTATCAATATTAAGATATATAAGTTATGTATTTAATGTAAAAATAGAAACCAATATTTTATATCCTTTACTTCAATAGTACAGTGTACTGTTTTGTCATCTAATTCTCTGAAGACAAAACTTATATAGATATTCTAAATTAGCCTCTGGTATATTGTACAGACTTTCAATAAAGATAGCCACAGAATATATATTCTGGATAAATTCACTTTGGAAGAACAAAAAAAAATAGAAATAAATAAAAAACAAGGTAGGCATCATAAAGTCCAATATTTGACGAAGATTTGTAAAACGAAGAGAAAAACAAAACAAAACAAAACAAAACAAACCCTCAAAAACAAAACATTCTAATCGCCTAAGGCAAAGGACAATACGGATGAATTCGCTAAACAAAACTGGATAGGGCGCCGCCAGCAATAACTGTGATTGTTGAAGGAGAGAAATACAAATATAAAATAAATGTCGTTTTAAATGGAAACTTAAATAGTAAACTGCAAATAAATAGGAGAAAAATAATACAAATCTTTAATCCCATTTGCTAGCTGTTTAGCTCAGTGGTTAGAGAATCTGCTTGGAAACCTCACCTTAAAAGGATAATTCACAAATAAATAGTAAAAAAATAATACTAATCTTTAATCCAATTTGGGGCGGTTTAGCTTAGTTGGTAGACCATCCGTCTCAGAATCATAAGGTTCCGGTTTCGATACCGGCCTTCAGCAACTCAGAGTATGAGTAGCATCACTTGAATCTGTGCGGTTAAGTGGGTAAGCTGATGGTAAGCATAGCGCTCCACGTCAAATGCAAAGCAATTTCCCTGGTCTCCCATTTGGGACCGGTTTAGCTCACTTGGTAGAGTATCCACTTCGGAACCATACCTTAAAACAGTAATACGCAAATAAATAGTTGAAAAATAATACTAATCTTTAATCTTGAATCCAATTTGGGGCGGTTTAGCTTAGTTTGTAGACCATCCGTCTCGGAATCATAAGGTTCCGGTTTAGATACCGGCCCTCAGCAACTCATAGTATGAGTAGCGCCAATTGAATCTGGGATATTATGTGGGGAGCTGATGGTAAACATAGCGCTCCACGTTAGATGCCAACAAAAATCCCGGTCTCCCATTTGGGGCCAGTATAGCTCAGTTAATAGAGTATCCTCTTCTGAACCATACCTTAAAACAGTAAACTGCAAATAAAAAGGAGAAAAATAATATTAAAACTCTTGGAACCATAAGGTTCTGGTTTTAATACCGACCCACGCATGAATAGATCCGCTCAGATCTGTGCAGTTTAGTGTGAAGTTGATGATAACTGTGGTGCTCCACGTCAGACTCCATAAGGTTCCCCTTTCGATACCGGTCCTCGCCAACTCAACACACGAGTAGCACCCCTAGGATCTGTGAAGTTAAATGGGGAACTGTTGTTAGCCATGACGCTCCGCGTCAGATGCAAAATAATTTCCCTAGTCACCCATTTGGGGCCAGTTTATCTCAGTTGGTAAGGTATCTGCTTCGGAACCATAAAGTTTTGATACCGACCCACGCATGAATAACACTGCTTGGATCTGAGCATTTAAGCGGGAAGCTGATGATAATTGTGGTGCTTCATGTCAGACGACATCAGGTCCTGGTTTTGATACCTGCTCTCACCAATCCAGCAATTGAGTAGCATCGTTTAGATCTGTACAATTATGTGAGAAGCTGCTGGTAAGTGTGACACTCCACAACAGATGCAAGATAATCTCTCTGGTCTTCCATTGAAGGCCGGTTTAGTTCAGTTGGTAGAGCATCTGCCGCGGAACCACGAGGTTTCGGTTCCGATACCAGCACTCGGTAACCCAGCGCATTAGTAGCACTGTTTGAAGTGGGAAGTTGATGGAAAGTATAGCGCTCCTCGTCAAGATGCGAAACAATCTCACTGTTCTAGCGTTGGTGAAAAGGGAATAGACACCTTCGCTATCCGGCTGATGTCGACAATATGTCTCTCCGCTACACAACTTACAATTTACTCCCGATGAAATTTAGTGTAATATATATATATATATATATATATATATATATATATATATATATATCCCAACCCCTCCGTACGCGAAGGATGTGACACAAGATCAATTTCTTAAGCGGAGTTCACCAGGTTTAAATTCAGAGTTTTCCATCTCCTAAACCGGTTGCCTAACTAAGGTTAAAGAGACAAGTCTGCCCTTCTATTCATCCATAGCTGGAGGGTATTAGCGCAAAGTGAAATGCAATTACCACAACCAGTATTTGAACTCGGGGCGACGAGTCCATTTCTAATGACTTTAACCATTACACCACGCGCTTCCTTATATTCACCCACACGATGACGAAGACCATGACTAGATAGTTCGATCCTTTACAAATTCTAATCTAAAATTACATTAAAAAGACTAGCAAATATATGCACCCTCTGGGTGCAAGTATTTAAGTTTTAATGTAATAAAATATTGTATTAAATTAGAAAGACTAATGAAACTAAATAAGAATACAGATAAAAAGATTTGAAACAGAGGGAGTATAATAAAAGATTTAAAACAGAGGGAGATATAATCGAAAAATAGAACAACTGAAACTTACTCTT
>CM042176.1:44929540-44974540 GCA_023376005.1 Doryteuthis pealeii
AGAAAATAAGATAGAAAGAAAGAAAGAAAGAAAGAAAGAAAGAAAGAGAAAATAAAAAAGATGAGGACAAATTAAAGATGAAAAGAAAAACGGAAGAAAGAAAGGACATCCACGCAGAATAGAAAAAATAAAGAAAGAAAAATAAAAGAAAGATGAGGACAAAGTAAAAATGGAAGAAAAAAAAGGAATTAAATAAATAAAGAATGAAAGAAAGGAAAATAGAAATGGATAAATAAATAAATACAGAAAGAACTAGTGAAAGAAAGACGAGGACAAAAGGAAGATGAAAGAAAAAATGAATCAAATAAATAAATAAATAAACACGGAAAGAAAGGAAAAATAGAAATAAATAAATGAAGGAAGAAAGAAAGATTGAAAAAAAGAAATAAAAATTAGAAAGAAAGAAAAATAGACAGAAAGATAGAAAGAAAGAAAATAAAGAAAGAAAGAAAGAAGGAAGGAAAGGAAGAAAGAAAAATCAAAGAAAGACGAGGACAAATGGAAGATGGGGAAAAAGATGTTAAATAAATAAATAAATAAATAGAGAAAGATACAAAGAAAGAAAGAAAGAAAGAAAAGTAGAAAGAAAGAAAGAAAGAAAGAAAAATGAAGAAAGAAAGAAAGAAAGTGCGAAAGAAGGTCTGTGATATAGATTAATATTATAATAATTCCAGGACCTGTGGATATACCAAAGTATGATAAGGAAGGAAGGAACACAGAAAGACAGAAAGAAAGAAAGAAAGAACGAGAAATAGTCTACAATATATAGTAATCTTATCCTCTATTTATGGTATAATTATATGTCTATCTATCGGTATGTATGTCAGTCTACAGTTGAAAACGGATGGATAGCGACAGGAAGGAAAGGCAGTAATGGAAAAAAGAAAGAAAGAAAGTCTTTGATATAGAGTAATCTTAGACTCGATTCGTGGTATCTTTATATGTCTGTCTTCCTATCCGTCTGTATGTCTACAATTGAAAATGTTAAATATATGGATGGGTAAAGAGGGGAAGAAAAGAAAGTAAGGAAAGAAAGAAACAAACAAACAAAGGACAGAAGAAAGAAAGAAAGAAAAAAGAAAGACAGAAAGAAAGAAAGTCTACGATATAGAGTAATCTTATACTCTGTTGTATCATAAAGAAAGAAAGAAAGAAAGAAAGAAAGAAAGAAAGAAAGGACATGAAAATCAAAAAATGAGATAGACGACCAGATCAGAAGAACGTAAATATGAAAAATAGAAAGAAAGACTTGAACAAAGGGAAGAATGAAGAAAAACGGGATTAAATAAGTGAATAAATGAATAAATAGAGAAAGAAAAAAATAGAAAGAAAGATAGATAGAAAGAAAGAAAGAAAGAAAGAAGGAAAATAAGAAAAAAAAAGAAAAAGAAAAAAGAGTAAGACGGGTACAAATGGAAGATGGAGGAAAAGATGTTAAATAGATAAATAAAAAGAGAAAGAAAGAAAGAAAGAAAGAAAGAAGAAAGAAAACCGGAAAATCAGAAAATGAGATAGACAACCAGACCTGAAGAACGTAAATATGAAAACTCGAAAGAAAGAATGAAAAATAGACAGAAAGAAAGAAAGAAAAAAAGAAAGAAAGAACGAAAAAAAAAAGAAAAAGAAAAAAGTGTAAGACGAGGACAAATGGAAAATGGGGGAAAAGTTGTTAAATAAGTAAATAGAGAAAGATAGAAAGAAAGAAAAATAGAAAAATAGAAAGAAAGAAAGATAGAAAGCAAGAAAGAAAGAAAGAAAGAAAGGGGGGAAAGGACGTGAAAATCAGAAAATGAGATAGACAACCAGACCTGAAGAACGTAAATATGAAAACTCGAAAGAAAGGAAGAGAAATAGAAAGAAAGAAAGAAAGAAAGAAAGAACGAAAAAAAGAAAAAAGAAAAAGAAAAAAGTGTAAGACGAGGACAAATGGAAAATGGGGGAAAAGATGTTAAATAAGTAAATAGAGAAAGATAGAAAGAAAGAAACATAGAAATAAAGAAAGAAAGAAAGAAAGAAAAGAAAAAGAAAAATAGAAAGAAAGAAAGAAAGAAAGAAAGGAAAAAGAAAGAAAAAAGAAAGAAAGAAAGAAAGAAAGAACCGGAAAATCAGAAAATGAGATAGACGACCAGAAGAGAAGAACGTAAATATGAAAACTTGAAAGATATATTAAAGATGATAAAATTGGTAAAGAAAAATGGCCTCACCCTATAATTACTGTTTCCTGTTTGTCTATTCAAACAGGGAAACATTGGTCGGTTGGATTAAGACTATAATCCACAAAAGGGGGCGATCTTTATCAATCACGACAACATTTTGTATTTGCATCCATATTTATAAGATGAAGAGAATCGGTGACATAAGCCAGGATATTAAGACAATTCTATTTACATTGGATTTATAATTCACCCTAAAAAATAAATAAATAAAATAGTTGTATAACTTGCTTGAAGCATTGTGTCTATATTGGTTTGGTGGTTGGTTGGTTGATTTTGAAGGTTATCACCATGCAAGTGTAAAGAAAAATTTCTTATCTATACTGTTCGTCTACTTTGATTTGTTTTCTTGATTTTTTGAGATAAATATCCCTTCGTCAGAAATTTTCTGGAAGCTAAGTTCTGGAACTGTTACCTTGTGGTTAGGATCTCATCATACTGTTGATTACTACGAATTCTTTGCGTGTATATGTGTGTAAGTGTATGTGTATGTTTGTGAATAAATAACAGTTTTATAATTTGCTTGAAGCATTGTCTATATTGGTTTGGCGGTTGGTTTTGAAGGCTATCACAATGCAAGTCTAAAGAAATTTGTCTTATTTTTGGATGATTTTGATCATTATAATTAAAACAAGACTTATGTTTTTTTCTTCTCTTGATCAAGTTTATTATTTAGCCCATGATTTTCCGCGCGGACGAGATCGACACAGAGTACATCTGCTCTCTTTGGTGGTTAGGTCGAATCTAATCCCTAAACTAAATCACGTGTTTCTCATGGCGAGTGAGATTCGTTCCTCTAAAGGTCAAGGGTTATTAACAGTCAGTGGTAAATTTCTACTGGCTCCCCTGATTGCAAAGTTAACGGCCTTCATTCTCAGCCATAGGATCTACCAACAATTTATAATGTTACATATTAATTGGATCCCTATTACTTTTTAATGTAGTATAGAAATCCTTATGGCAATCAGTACAGCTGATGGCCTTGAGAGTGAGTGACAATGTTTGACCTCACTCTCACCTTGCTTTCTGGGTATAGAATCGTGAGAACGGAACCCCGATAGAAAGCCCTTTCCGGTTTAAGGTCGGCAACTCAGAGTTGCAGTAGTTAGTTGCAGTTAGTCAGTTGCAGAGTTAGAAGCTAGCAAGATGTGACTCTCCGCGCGCATTTGTCTGGCCTGGGTTCCGGAATAAACTAACATCCAAAGTAAATCGAAGTCTTGTTGTTATTACTAAAAGCTAACAATGACACAAGGCTTCTGATAAGAAATGGTCCCCAGCAGAACCAGACACGGGACCCAGATAAGAAAGACCAGACGAGACCATTAGAAGATAGAAGACAGAAGACTAGACGATCAGAAGACGGCCGGAAGAATAGAAGACCAGAGTAAGAAGCAGTAAGAAAGTACGTAACAAATATATCTATTAGGTACTGTGACGAACGGCTACGTAACAATAACACCAGAAATTGTAACACATCCATCATAGTTTCCACAGCATCTGACCTTTGTAATCCCTTCATTATATTAACTGATCATGTATGGAAATACATTCGATGACATTTAAAATCTAGAATTTAAAATTGAATAATTCTGATACTCGGTCTCGATAGTTTTTTTCTTTTTTAAAAATCTCAGCTTGTATATCCACATGCGCATGTGCGTGTGGGTGTAGACATTCATATAGCGTATGTGTTTATTTAATTGTGTGTTTGTGTGCATTTGTCAGTATGAGTATGTCTGTTTGGTTTGGTTTGTTTTGTTTTACGGCATATCAACCTCGGTGGGTCATTTAATGCCGACAAAGTTGTGAAATAAATTAATTCTTAATGCATAATACAATTTTGTTTATAAACTCATGTTTTTCTATTTATAACAGGTACTACCACTCCGGGTCAGAGTGGACCAGGGAGCAATGGTGATGAAGGGGTGCTCCACATTACCCAAACCTCCAGAACTGGAACCTCACCATCAGATAAAGTTTAACGTCATTTCCAGGACATGTAGACCCTCAGCCACCGCATTCTAGCACCCATATGATAAGAAGGAGTGGGGCTTGCCATAAGGGCAATATGATTGGGGCAATCATATAGGTGCTAGGGCTTGACGTGGCAAACAAACAAACAAACAATTACACCCTCTTCCAATTCGCGAAGTTATTCGTAATCGAGTTTGCATGATAGTCTTCGAAGTCGAGTCAGTACTAATCAAGTAACGAGTCATACTGTTAGAGAACTGCGCGTTGACTCTATTTTTTATATTCCTGTAAAAAAGGTGATGGATCTTTTCTCGATTTTCAACGTTTTTAATTGATAAAATTAGTCAGAACACTATGCACATGTATTCATTTGAATTTTTTTTCTATTTAACCCATAGATGGGACTCTAACAGGTACTACCACTTCGGATCAGAGTGGACCAATGAGCAATGGTGATGAAGGGGTGCTCCACATTCCCCAAACCTCCAGTACTGGAACCTCACCATCAGATAGAGTTTAATGTCATACCCAAGACATAAAGACCCTCAGTCAACGCTTTCTAGCACATATATGATAAAAAGGGTTGGAGCTTGCCATAAGGGCAATAGGTTTGGGTCAACCATATAGGGGCTAGGGCTTGACTTGACCAGCCGATTGATCGGAGGGGGACTCTCTGACCGCCCATCTAGCCTAAGTAATGGTGTAAGTGGAGTGTTTCATGTCATAGACATTTTTTGAATTTTTAAATTTTAAATAAAAAAATTAACATTCAGTCTCAATATTTTAAAAAAAATCTCAACTTGTATATCAATATGCGCTCGTGTGTATATGTGTGTGTAGACATTAGTATATTGTGTGTGTTTATTTAATTTCATGTTTGTGCGTATTTGTATGTATGTATGTATGTATGTGTTGAGTGTGTTTGTGTATGTGTGTGTGTGTGTGGACAACTCACACCCACTTCCAAAATAATGATGTGTACAGGTTCATATTGATGCCTGGCAGCGGCTTTAGACTCACGTATCATTTCGGCTCAATTACGTCGACGAAAACGAAAACACCGTCTTCTTACCACAGGAAACAGACATCGAAATCTTTCGGCGGCAAAATGATGAATTATTGCTTAGCGAGGTACGCAATTGTGAACAGCGTTTCCCGCCCGTTTTCCAAACGGCCATAGACAAAAGAGAAACCGTCAATTATGTATCTTCTCTTCATTTTCAACCGAATTCAACCTGTTTTTCCAACCCCCCAACCACATACCCCCCACACTTTTGCCTTCCTCTTCCACGCATGCGTATATACCTAATTGGCACTTTGTTAGCTACGTCAGGCGTGTCATGTGATAGAAGTGAACAATGAGGACTCAGCAAACATTACGGTGAGTTCGAATCTTTGGTCAAACTAAGTTATTGTTGCATAGGATCTTTACTTCTTTTCTTACTTATAATTTCTTACTGTAAAATTTTCATCGATCGATAGGTACTGCTATCTAATGGTGGCACAACTGAGATTCCAATAGTGTATACTTAAATTAAGTCAGTTACTATATGTCATAGAGTATCTAAATAATGAGCATGGAATCGTCTGGGTATTTTTTCTATAAATAATGTCTGACGAAATCTCGGAAGAGAATAACAACGAGAATTATTAATTCAACCTAGCAATTGATAACTACTCTGTTCATCTTGTATCTTTTCTCAGTAAACCTTTTTCTCTATACTTAATACTCGTTCTGTTACTTAGTATTATTTCTCTGTTAAATTTGATACTCGAATTAAAACACTATATAACCCGGGCAAGGACGGGAACATTCAGCTAGTATTATATTACTACCTGGACCAGTGGATATGCCACAGTCTGATAATTTAATTATCATAACGTTTATTATGCTTACTTAAGAACTATTGCTAAATAGTTCTATATGTAAAAGTAAAAGTAAAGTCGACTGGGCGGCCTAAAGTCGGTATCAGCCAGGGTGTCTATCCCGTTTTCACTAGCGCTAGACCTAGGAGATTGTTGGTAGCATCTGAGGTGGAGCGCCACACCTACCATCAGCTCCTTACTTTACTGCACATATCCCTGTGCTACTCATACGCTGAGTTGGCGGGGACCGGTATCGAACTAGGAACCTTGTGGTTTCTAGCCGAACGCTCTACCGACTGAGCTAACCCGGCAGTTCAATAAGTAAAAAGTATAATAATATTTATTTAACTCTCGCTGACTCTTTCTTCCTTTCTATCGTTCTTTCTTTTCATATTCTTATTACGTCCGAGTAAAACAGATTAACGCTATCGCTTCCGCACGTTCACCACCTCTCTCTATCTTTCACTTGCGCTCTTTCTTTCTTTCTTTCTTTCTTTCTTGTTATATTTTTTATGTGTACCATGTCCTTTTCTTCCCTTTTTTCTTTATAATAAAAAAAACAAAATGGGCCATCATTTAGTTTAAGATCACGACACTCATAATAATTAAGAATTTGGCGGATAAACAACATCAGATAATCAGGACTTACATGTTTGCATTTCATCTTGACCGATTTGGGCGATCTCATTTTTAACCAGAAGGTGTTGTAAGATGATAACGGCCGAACAAATAATGAACACATGTATTAATATATAGATATACCTTCTTTTCCTTTTCATCCAATGTCTACCTTTTCTTTCCTTACCGCCCCCACACTTTCGCACTGCTCTTCAACGCATGCGCATATACCTAATTAGGACTTAGTTGGCTACGTCAGACTTAACCCAGTCATATCACGTGCTAAAATTTAACAACGAGGACTCAGCAACTATTACAGCGAGTTCGAAGCTGAGTGCTCGATACTCCTTGCCTTGTGCCAATCTAAGCTAATGTTGCATAGTCTCTTTAATAATTTCCTTGCTTATATATGTATTTACCAACCCCTCCACACGAGTAGGATGTGACACAAGGTCAATTTCTTAAGCGGTGTTCAACAGGTTTGAATTCAGTTTTCTTTCTGGTTACCTAGCCAAAACTGAAGAGCCCACTCTGCCCAACTATTTACCCATTTTTAGAGGGAGAGTAGTTTGAGGCATACCTTTCCAAAGGGTATTTGCGCAGTGTGAAATGCAAAACAGCCTTGTCCAGGATTTGAACTCGGGTAAAAGGCCATTTCCTATGACTCTAACCATTAGCATATATATATATATATATATATATATATAATACATATATATATACATGCATATATATTATATATATATATTATATATATATATATATATATATATATATATATGTTTATATTGGTAATTTTTCCAAGATGGAAATAAAGGAAAATAAAGTGCTCAATTACAAATTTAAGAGCTTTATTTATTAAATATAACTGTTTATACAGTTGTTTTAGTAAGCATCTACCTAAGGTTTCTGGCTTTTGCCTTCTTCATTTAATCCCTCTGGTGTGATTGCAAATTCACATTTTGCGGTTATATATTTTTAACAAGTGCAATTTTTCTTAAACGGTTGGTTCCAACCGTTTATCGCAAAAGAATACACACGTGCAATGAACTGAAATTAATCAATATCTTGATTAATCCAGTGGATTTAACCCTGAAGATCCTCATGGTGAAACTCAAGTAGGTTATTACCGTGTACCATTATCATAATATCTATATGTTTATAAATATATAACCGCAAAATTTGAATTTGCAGACACACCAGAGGGATTCAATGGTATCCTGACGAAGGCAAAAGCCTGAAACCTTAGGTAGATGCCCACTAAAACCTTTGTATAAACAGTTTTATTTAATATATATATATATATATATATATATATATATATATATAAAGTCACCCACAGACATCATGTGTTAACGTTTCACGTCTCATCAGTGTGGCTAGACATCAGTGTGGCTTGACACGAGCAAAATCCGTTAACCTCTGGGCCATTGCCAGCTGTCATTAAGGAGCGGTTTTTAAACTGTTTTAGATACATACATTTGTGCATATACTTTACGATCACCAGAGAGATCAAATCTGTAAACGGATGATCATTACGTTATGCTGGCGGTGAAAGAGCTCTACGAGTTATGGGAGCATATAATAACTCATCCACAGACACCGTGATTCGACGTTCACGTCTCATCAGTGTGGCTAGACACAGCAACTAACTCCGACCAGGAACTAAACCCGACTAAAGAGGGTTGGTTGAAAAGTTTATATGCTGACCAAATGATGCCAGTTCTTCGACATTGCGATTGGCCATTCTGGGTTTTTTAATAAGGATCTCTAAAATTGGAATTTTTTGTTATGAAAGAGGTTTTGTAAGTAAGATGTATATAACGTTGATATTACCCATGAGCATTTCCAAATTATGAAGCAGTTTTATGAGGGCCTTTTCCATCATCTAATAAAAAAAATATTTTTCATATCGTTACTGTACTTTTGTGCTCTCCTCGTAAAAGGTTAGAGTGGCGTATGTTGGCTCTGTTAAGTATCTGGCCGCCATCCTTGGCCAGTTGCAAAGAACTTAAGGTAAATAAGTAATGAGTTATAGAATCCTTTGGTAAGTGAATAAGTCCTGTGACATAGAATCCTTTTGGTAAGTCAATAAGTCCTGTGGTATAGTATCCTTTGGTAAGTGAATAAGTCCCGCGATATAATACTACGTTCCGTCGTCCAAGAAGATCCAAGTAGTAATGCTAGTATGACCAGAAAAGGTCAGTATAAATAATCATATCAGCAGCGGGAATTGCCAGTGATTGGACAATAGGAATCTTTCCCAGGTCACGTGCTTATAGGCGAGTCTATAAGTAGAAGTGACAATCTGCCGCACGTGGGTCGGTCATCAACAAAAACAAGACGGGAAAAGACCGTTAGTAAAAACAGAACGCTGCTAGTCAAACGTTGGAATTAATAAAAAAAAACAAAAAACAAAAAAACAAAAAATAAATAAAATTGTGCTGTCTGCATTAAAAATAATATGAATTTTATTTAAAAATAAAATGAATTTTATTTAAAAATAAAATGAATCTCATTTTCAATTTTGAAAATAATCAGAAGCATTATAGTAATGAAATAAGACTCAAAAAAGTCTGATGTAAAGTTATAGAAAAGTGTAAAATATGTATAAAAAGTGTATATGGAATATCAAAATTATTGTAATACAATCCAACTGTAAAATAAGTAGCCCACATTTATAGGTAAATCCGTGGTGTTAATGGATATCATCAAAAATTCATTTTATTTTTAAATAAAATTCATATTATTTTTAATGCAGACAGCACAATTTTATTTTTTTTTTTTTTTGATTAATTCCAACGTTTGACTAGCAGCGTTCTGTTTTTACTAACGGTCTTTTCCCGTCTTGTTTTTGTTGATGACCGACCCACGTGCGGTTGATACATTATAATGCAATAGGGTCCTCATATTAGTTGAGGATGGCCGAGTGTTGCTTTTTTAAAACCGTCAAGAGAATTGGCCCCGAAACGGTTTGCACACTTTCTCTTCTGATGAGCCTATTTCAGTTGTAAACATCGTCTGTTTTTTCATTATATCTTATTCATACTGTCGGATTAATTTCCATTTTATTTTCACATATATATATATTATATAATATATATATATATATGTATATATATATATATATATATATATATATATATATATATATCATAGAAAGGAAGAAAGAACTCAACACCATAATTCCATAATAAATTTATTTCGAACAAAATTGGGGCCTATATAAATCTAAGTTGATTTAATATAGCTCCCCAAAATTCAGTCTCATCAGGTGGGGATCAATTTACTTTTGAATTGCATTTCTCAAAAAACAAAAAGTAGAATTTAAAAAATAAATTCAAACAAAAACAAAAAAATTTTTTTTTTAACAATATATTGTTAAAAAAATCTAAAAAGTTTATATACATTGAGCTCTCTGTAGTGATTTAAAGATTCGCTGTATTTATACATACTGGATCATGCAATATTAATACAGCGTATCTTAGAAATCACATATAGAATCATCCCTTACTACCAAGTTTGGATAAATCTCTTATATATATATATATATATATATATATATATATATATATATACACGATATCGTCGTTGTTGTAGTTTATTTTGTCTTAAATTATCGGTCCGTGAAACTTTAAGCATCTGACAATATTTGCATTTGTCAAACATTTAAATTGTTTGCGTTTCCCTGTAACTTTTCTATTCATTTTCGTTTTAAAATTATTTTTTTCTTCTAAATTCTCCTTTTTCAAATTCTAAGCCTGGCATTGTCACACGCCCGTGGGAAAGTGGCATAGATTTACACATGGGACTCGTGGTCATAACTGACTGGACACTTAAATGTAAACATCGTAAAATCGGCAGCAAATAGAGCGAAACCCGGGCCTTGGCATTATTTACGACCACAGGACGATATGTTTACACATATGAATGAATCTGATTCTGGTAAATGTAATGATAATGATGATTTACTGGATTCTCTCAATTGTGTATTTAAAAACATTCGTCGGCATTATTCAGCCCTTCCTCATCTAAATCCATTCAGTCCTGTATTTAGTGAGGGCACTTAAACCCTCATCGCTTGCCAGTTCTTATATATATATATATATATATATATATGGGAGAATAAGTGCTTAATTGGAGTCGTGCCTAATTTTTAAAATTAATTAATTAATAATGAATTAGGCGGGAATACCTATTAAAATGTATGGCTAAACAAATCGAGAAAAATCAATCTCTGTATGTACATTTCGGCCTATTAGGCCTCATCTAAACAAATCATAAAATCTAAGAAGTTCGTTTAGTGTAGGGGTTATGAGACCGGCCTGTCAGCTTGGCAGTCCGGTTTTTAATCACGCACAGGGCGGTCTTCCGATCTATAGCTCTGCTGATGAGGCCTAATAGGCCGAAATGTACATACAGAGATTGATTTTTCTCGATTTGTTTAGCCTCACATTTAAGTAGTTTAAATCCCGCCTAATTAAACATAAATGAATTAACTTTCAAAAATTAGGTCTGACTAAAATTAAAAAGCACATATTCTCCCAAATATAATGTCGGCTGAAAATAGCTAAAAGTTGTTTATATATATATATATATATATATATATATATATATAGTTGTAAAAGAAGTTATTTCCCGACCGCGGTTTCGGTGTTATTCCAACACCTTCATCATGGGGATTGAGTGTAATTTTTTTCTCCGGTTACTTTATATGGCTACACTGATATCTTTTTAATTCTTCCTGAATATAATCTAAGTAGGCTGCTAGTTTGTAGTTGGGGTTAAATTCCTCCTATTTTGACCTATTTGGGTAGTAGCGCGCTGTAACATTATACTTTTATTACCCCTTACCACTATCCTCAACTTACTCTATTGACATTTGTGGGGTCAGTTAGTTTGGAGTATGGCTAAGTTTTTTTTAAATTTCTTTCTTTATTTCTTCTAGTATATATATATATATATATATATATATATATATATATGCCAATACCCCGCACGAGCAGGATGTGACACAAGGTCAATTTCTTAAACAGGTTTGAATTCAGAGTTTTCCTTCTCCTAGACCGGTTGCCTAACCAAGGTTAAAGAGCCCCGTCTGCCCTACTATTTATCCATAGCCGGAGGAAGAGTAGGATTCATACCTTTCCCAAGGATATTAACGCTAAATGAAATGCAATTACCACATCGAGGATTTGAACTCGGGCTGACGAGTCCATTTCCCATGACTTTAACCATTACGACGCGCTTCTATAATAATAATAATAATAATAATAATGATAATAATAATAATATATATAATATATATATATATATATGTGTGTGTGTGTGTGTGTGTGTGTATGTGTGTGTGTGTGGAGGCGCCTGGGCTAGTGGTTAGAGTCGTGGAAAATGGACTCGTCGAGTTCAATTCCTAGACGAAGCTGTTGGCATTTCACATAGCGCTAATACCCTTGGGAAAGGTATGAATCCATATATTCTCCCTCCAGCTATGGGTTAAATATTAGGGCAGACTGGGCTCTTCAGCCTTGGGTAGGTAACCAGTCTAGGAGAGGGATAACTCTGAATTCAAAATTCCTGAGGTCGGTCGTTGATTGGGTGTGTGCAACCTTTGATGCACCAATTCTTTCCTATCGACTGTGCCAAAAAGTGTGGATGGTCCAACACAAACCTTCACCACTATAAACAAATCCCTGTGTGGGAGTTCATTGTGTGTATGAACCCTCATACGTCGAAAATCGACGGGAGAGTCCATTATTATATATATATATATATATGTGTGTGTGTGAGAATATTTGGAAAACAAACACAGGATATTATGATTGATGGAAAATTTATTGTCGATACTCGAGTATTTCTGTTTTACAGTGGGAACTTTCTTCAGGCGTAAGGATTTGTGTGGAGAGAAGATGAAGGATATTTTGTATGCCTTGAATTTGAAAAATGTGTGGAAAAAAGGTTATTTACCGTTAGTTGCATGGCGTTTGTAATTGAAAGTTGATGATGTGATTATTACAAATTAATGATCAGAATACGTGAAATCGAAAAGCCGAACGTGAATGGCGCACGAACAGATGTTAAATAGGTGTGACGTATTCCATATGAATATTAATGTATGAAAACGTGAGACGGATCAATTGTTAAATTAATATATATATATATATATATATATATATTATATATATATATATTATTTGTATATGTATAAGTATTAACTTACGGTGGTATAATAACGATCGTTGGAAGCGCACAATATCCAGAGGTTAAGGTTGAGAAAAAACAAATACAAAGTGCTCAATACAATGTAGAGCATAAATTATTTAAGAATGGAAATGAGTAACCTACTCGAGTTTCATCGATAGATTCTTCAGGGTTACTTTTAAATTAATCGAGTTTACGATTAATCTTTGGTGTTATAAACATGCCCGTTGGAATGGACTTAAATTCAGTAGAGGAACGCTTGTTTACATTTTCGTAGATCAGGACCGGTTTTTGAATTAAAAATTTGAATTAATTTATGGAATTATTTTTTCAATTATTATTTAATAAAAGATATGTTATGGGTCGTATTAATAGTTAAAAAGTTGAAAATTTAAAATTATTTAATAACTAGTTTAATTTGGTTTGAGAGTATTTAAAAAATACAGGTTGTGTATGCTACGATAATAAAAATAAAAAATAAAAATAAAAAAATAAAAAAAATAAAATAAAAAATAAAAATAATATAATAATAAATAATAATAAATAATAAAGTGAAATTAAAGGTGAAAAAATATGTTAAAATTTAAAATTTAAAAAAAAAAAAAAAAAAAAAAATTTTAGGGAACGGTGTTTATACAAAACAAGGATTTAATTTTTTATTTTAACTGGGATTAAAATTAGAATTATGTAAAGCAAAGAGATAGTTGGATAATTGAAATATTATTTTTGGTTTATTATTTTGGGTTATTTATTGAAATTTAAAATTTTAAAATCTTAAAATTTAACATTTAATATTTTAGCTAACTTAATACTTGAGTCTTAAGGTATATATATATACATATATATTTTTTTTTCTAAATTTTTAAGTTTACGGTTTGCTGCCGCATGATTTCGTTTATAACTGGTGTTTACTGTTTTAAATGTTGAAGTAAATTAGTGTAATCTATTTAAATTGCAAATAAATAATAATAAAAAGATTTAAAATTAATAATAAACACTAAAACTGATTGAGTAAATTAAAAATAGAGTTAAAATAATAATATTAAATTTAAATTTAAACAAAAAATTGTAAGCGGTGTTTATTGTTATTTAAAGTAAAGTAGTATGAATTATTTAAATTGTAAATCAATAAGTAAACAAAATATATAAATGAAAAATAAATATACTTATAACGGGTATACGCATATATATACATATACATATATAAAGGCAAATGTATATACATTAAAAAAAAAAAAAAAAAAAAAAAAAAAAAAAAAAACCTTACACGTATACGTACAGATACTCACACAAACTTATACGTTAGAGCCTACATAATAAATAAATCAAAAATAAATAATAATAATAATAATAATAATAATTCTAATTTTAATCCCAGTTAAAATAAAAAATTAAATCCTTGTTTTGTATAAACACCGTTCCCTAAAATTTTTTTTTTTTTTAAATTTTAAATTTAACATATTTTTTCACCTTTAATTTCACTTTATTATTTATTATTATTTATTATTATTTATTATTTTTTATTTTTTATTTATTTTTTATTTTTTATTTTTATTTTTATTTTTATTATCGTAGCATACACAACCTGTATTTTTTAAATACTCTCAAACCAAATTAAACTAGTTATTAAATAATTTTAAATTTTCAACTTTTTAACTATTAATACGACCCATAACATATCTTTTATTAAATAATAATTGAAAAAATAATTCCCATAAATTAATTCAAATTTTTAATTCAAAAACCGGTCCTGATCTACGAAAATGTAAACAAGCGTTCCTCTACTGAATTTAAGTCCCATTCCAACGGGCATGTTTATAACACCAAAGATTAATCGTAAACTCGATTAATTTAAAAGTAACCCTGAAGAATCTATCGATGAAACTCGAGTAGGTTACTCATTTCCATTCTTAAATATATATTAATATATATATATATATATATATATATATATATATATATATATATATATTATATATATATATATATATATAATATATATATATATATATATATATATATATATATATATATATATATATATATATATATATATATATATATATATATATATATATATATAGGGGCCGGTTTAGCTCATTCGGTAGAGTGTTCGGCTAGAAACCACAAGGTTCCTAGTTCAATACCGGTCCCCGCCAACTCAGCGTATGAGTAGCACAGGGATCTGTGCGGTAAAGTAAGGAGCTGATGGTAGGTGTGGCGCTCCATCTCAGATGCTAAAAAAACAATCTCCTTGGTCTAGCACTATTGAAAAGGGGATAGACTCCCTCGCTGACTGGCTGATACCGACTTTAGGCCACCCCGACGACTTTACTTTTTTACTTATATATATATATATATATATATATATATTATGTTGTGTTGTTATTGCTATGGCCGTATGGCCGAGGTTCTGGTTTTGTAGCTATTAATTATTGATTTGCCTATATGTGAGGAATATATATATATATATATATATATATATATAATATATAAAGGCCGGGTTAGCTCAGCTACAAAACATAAGGTTCCTAGTTCGATTCCGGCCCTCGCCAACTCAGCGGATGAGCAGTACAGGGACCTGTGCAATAAAGTAAGCATCTGATGGTAGGTGTGGCGCTCCAGATCAGACGCAAAAACAATATTCTTAGTCTAGCGCTAGTTAAAAGAGGATAGACTCCCTCACTGATTGGCTGATACCGACTTTAGGCCTCCCCGATGATGACTTTGTTTATACATATCGTAAGCAACGAGTAAATATATATCCAAATTTAAATACGTTATGATTCACGGCCAATAAACGCTTAAAGTGCGCAATAAAAAGAACTAAATATACATTAAAAAAACTGAAAGGTCAAAACCGACTCGAGTTCCTTGTAGTTCACAAATATTCAGATCATGAAGATTCGTTTACGACATTCGGTTTTTAATTATATATATATATAATATATATATATATATATATATATATATATATATATCAATAAAGGAAGAACTCAATACAGTAATCCCATAATAAATTTATTCGACAAAAATTGTGGCCCATCTCAATTCACTTATCATAAGTGAATTGAGACCCATCTGATGAGGCAAAAATTTGGGAGCCGGTTTAAATCAACTTAGATTTATATGGCCCCAATTTTTGTCGAAATAAATTTATTATGGGATTACTGTATTGAGTTCTTCCTTTATTGATAAATATTGCTCTGTATATAATCTAAAAGTTATTTTACATTGAGCTCTCTTTAGTGATTAATGATTCACTGTATTTATACATACTGCATCAATATTAGTACAGTGGATCTTGAAATTCACATATAGAATCATCCCTTACTACCAAGTTTGGATAAATCTCTTATATATATATATATATATATATATATATAATAATAGAAGATAGATATTTAAAGTTTTGCTGACAGAAATCTGTTTCGACCGATGTGGTCTTTCAAAGCAATATTGTAAATGGAAAAAAACGAAATAAATATATCATTAATCTCGAGGCACAGAACGCTCTCGATCAGTACCGGAATTTTCAAATAACTTTTAAAAAAGCGTATTTTTTTTTAAATACGTGGACATTTTTTAAAAATGCGTGGACAGTATGAAAGGTAAAATGGATATGAATCCGACAATATGTGTAGAAAGTTTTGTAGAAAAAAACAACAAATTCACATACCACAAATACTCCTGGGAAAGGTTTTGCATCCAACTACTCTCCCTCCAGCTATGGTAAATAGTAGGGCAGACTGGGCTCTTTAACTTTGGCTTGGTATTTAATATAGGAAATGGAAAATTATGAATAGACCTTATGCTGAATCCTGCTGAGGTTGATGGTTGATATACACCAACACACACACACACACACACACACACACACACACACACACACACACATATATATATATATATATATATATATGTGCGTGTGTGTGTGTGTACGTGTTTACAAATACTCTCTTGCATCTCGAGGTATGAGGGCTGAAGAATTTCGTTAAAATGAGAACTGATATATTTTTTCAAGGTGGTGGAGAGTTATTTACGACTATTCAAACCTTTCGGGAAAAGCTGATAAGAATTGAATGGTGCCTCAGTTTGCCACAGATTCTCCCAGAAAGTATATATATATATATATATATATATATATATATATATATATATATATATATATATATATATATATATGGTAACAGAGCGTTGGAGCCACTATGTCTGATGATTTCACAGGCGATCATCAGACAGTCACCAAGACCTTTGGCTTTGTGCCAACGCTATGCCCAACGTATATTACAATGTTTTATCACTATTTATTTATAAACATAGATATATATATATATATATATATATATATATATATATATATATATATATATATATATATATATATATATTAGTTAGTATATATCGCTGATGAGACTTAATAAAGTTGAAACAGTCTGTACGATATTCTTTATAGTAATTCTTTGCGAAATTCACTTGTCATTGTTATCTTCTATAATTATTGAATTTATGCGATATGCGCATTGTAATTGCCTTCAAGCAAAAATATAAATATTAATATATACTTTATTCAATATGCTTCAAAAAAATAAACAAAACATCCAAAAAATCTTAATATATATATATATATATATATATATATATATATATATTCTCTCTCTCTCTCTCCTCTCTATATATATAATATATATATATATATATATATATATATATATATATATATATATTTGGGAACATAATTTTTTGAAAAAAATGTAGATAGGAAACAAAATGTAAATCTAAATCTTATTTATTTACCGATATACAGAAGTTCTCCAGCTTTACCAAGGTTTTGCGATAGACTGACTGTTATTTCCTTGTCTGAGTTCTTTTTTGTGGTCATGTTGTGTCCAGTCTAGCCTCGTGAGTATATATATATATATATATATATATATATATATATATATATGTAGAGAGATAGATAGATAGATAGAGAGATATAGATATATATATATGTGTGTGTGTGTGTGAGTATATATATATATATATATATATATATATATATATATATATATATATATATATTATTTGGGATTTAGTATGAAGCATAAGGTGTGAAATATAAGAAACTGAGTTTTGAATGTTAAGTTTCGTTTTATTTCGTAAATATTTCGGGCGTGTTATTCCTCTTCTTCAGAACGAATTGTATGACCGATCTGACCTTTTTGGCATCTATATATACTCTTTCACTGATGTTGGTGGTATTATCCGTTACCTCCTTGGGTGGTATGGGGACAGCCCCTTCTAGTAACCTATTAACTTCTTTTTATGCGACTACTCGTTTGTTGTGTTTATATTTGCGGGTTCTTGTCTCTTTTTTGTGTCGGCTTGCTTATTGATATCTCATGGCTATCATCATTTTACGCGATGATGTGTTTTTGTGATTGAGGGAGATTGTGTGTTCGAATTCTGTGATTGAGAAATATTTAAACGGTTTGAGAAATTCTAAATCCATGTGTATGTGTGCCTAAGCGTGTGACCCATTTAATTTCAGTATGTTTGCATGTTTGTGTGAATGGATAACCTTGGTCAATTAAAATGTACTTCTGGTTTTAAAAGGTTGTGATGCGCTTTCTTGAAATGTTGTGCGAGGCTACTCAGTCAAATTTTTTTTATTGTTGATTTATGGTTGTTTAATCTGAATCTTAAGAGTGTTTGTGTTACACCTATATATCCACTATTTTTGCATGTCATGCAGTAGATATAGTAGATGATTTTGCGCTGTCTCAAGATAGTTGTGGGGGTTGGATCTTTATTTGTGTTGATAGCGGTTGGTGTGTGATATTAGGATTGAGGAATAAAAGTCACCTTCCAAAAAACCTCCCATCAAGTCCAAATGACAACCACTCAATCTACCACAGCATCCTCACCGATCAAAGAAACATCAAATAACAACCAAAGGTGTATCAATCAAGATGCCAAGTATGCACACGCATCATTACAGATTCCTCAATTCTAACATAAAGACCTACCCCCACAAACCTCACTTGCAACAGCGCAAACACTGTTAACCACTATTTTGTTGAATATATAAATAAACTTGCCATTTATTAGGCCAACAGTCTTGATAATGTAAAACAAATGTTTATTATATTGAGGTTTAAATAAAAATATGATCATGGAGTATGTGTTCATAAATAACTAAGGATTTGGTTTGGTTTGTTTATTTTAGGGCATATCAACCTCAGTGGGTCATTTAATGCCGATATGTTTTGAAATAAAATTCATTCTTAATGCATATCACACTTTTTAATAAATACATTTTTCTATTTAACCCTTAGATGGCACCCATACAGGATACTACCACTCCGGTCAGAGTGACCAGGGAGCAATGGTGATGAAGGGCGTGCTTCCACATTCTCCAAACTTCCAGAACTGGAACTTCACCAGCAGATAGGTTTAACGTCATTCCCAGGAACATGTATACCCTCAGACACTGCTTTCTAGCACCCATATGATAAAAGGGTGGAGCTTGCCATAAGGACAATAGGGTTGGGGATCATATAGGTGCTAGGGCTTGACGTGACCAGCCGATTGATCGGGAGGGGCCTCTCCGACCGCCGTCTAGCCCAAGATAAGAGCCAAAGTGGTGTATTGCAAGTCATGGACTGTTCATCCACCTGATTCTACCTTAAGCATCACGGTGGCCACCCACGACAACGGGTAGTCCTATGCGGAGGGGGTCTTACCCATCTGCCTGAGGTTCAGTCAGTGCATTGAATACGCCCCACCCGAAGGGCGGAAATAACTATGGAGAATGTGTAACTTGAGTTAATGATATAGTTTTGGTTGTAGACAGAACACAATCTCCATTATAAGGATATTTAAAATATATAATTTTGATTATATATATATATATATGTGTGAAATGTGCTGTGTGTGTGTGTGGTGTGTTATTGTTAGAATATAACAATAACATTTGGATTAGAATAAATTTTATTGAATTCGATTAGTGTCCACTTTTTTGCCTTAGGGATTATCAGCGGGTGTTTATTTAAGTTGTTTACGTTACGAGTCTTTCAAACTCGAAGCAATCTACGTTCGACGTGTTAAGGTAAAATCAAACTTTTTCTTAGGACTTTTTATTCGATTGATCGTTCTTTAGAATTATTTTTCAAAAATCATATATATAATTACTCGTTTTCTGAATTTTGAGAGAGGACTTGACATTAATATTCATCCGTGTGTGNTCATTTTGGTCGGAATTTCTTGTTTACCAAATATTTATTTACGCTATATAGTTAAATCGAACTTAACGGACCTAAATTCCATCGACGTGATGGTCCACCTTCCTGCCGTGTTCTTATAAAGTGTTGGTGCCTGGAGGTGGGTGGAGGGAGCGTCGGGTAGGTGGCGGATCGCCGGTATTGTCTGCCGAGTACTGATACACCTGGATTTTTTGCAAGGTTCGGATTGACGTTTTTTAGCAGGCCTTTACTTTGGAACGCAGTAATACAGATTCTCATAAGATACGGAGGATTCAAGAGTTAAACTGAACGTCAGGTTAGTAAAAGTCATGTAAAGAGGGTCATTACATACAAAATAAACACGTTAGTGCTTTGGTATTACAGGGTAATGACGCGCATCGCCGATGCGTACTTCTCCGTAGTTTAATGATGTTCACACTGTAAAATTTCATTTAAATTCGGGTTAATTCTCTTGAATTCATTGGTGTGATTCTTGCTTGTCGCTATGCGGTGGCGGTCGATGACGGTAATCATTAGGATCGATGAGTTTGGGGAATTTTGGTCCGTTAAGTTCGATTTATAAACCGTTATATTTATGTAGGTCGGCCTTTTTCCTAACTAGTATGATATGTTGGGGTATGGCTCTAGTAATTTGATTACCCTATTACAACTAAACATTGCGCATTTATGTTAGAGAATATGAAAAAACAAACTATTCTCAATCATGATATAGGTCACCTTTTTCGCAAAGTAGTAATTGTTGGGTTATAGCCTATAGTAATAATATAGATTAACGGTATACGCAGAACGGTAGCAGACACATGTAGCGGCCCGCGGCTGGTGGACTGCGTTGTTGTGTAGAGAAAAGTGAAGAACACAACGTTTGTCTCGAACTTAAACGTGAGATGAAGAGTAGTAGAAACTAGTCGTTGACTGTCGGGGTGGTGGTGCGTCAAGGCCCTTGGTGCTTGTCAAAGGTAAGAGACTCCATTCGGGTTGTTATGGCCTCTAGTAATAAGTGAGAGAGAGCGATAACACCACTACACAATCGGCATTTAATTGTTAGAAGTATGAAAAAACTATTCTCAAATTATCTGATTGTAACAGCGACGGTGCTTGTCTTGTTTCGTACCAAGTACTGGGTAATGGTATGTTGGTGGGTATCAGAACGTGTAGGACGTGAGTTTTAAAAGAGGTGTGTGGCGGCTGTCTCTGGATTCCAGGTATGCTCGTATTTATGTTGGAAGAAGATCACAAAACAAACTGATAACCGCCGGGAAAATATGGTGAAGCTCTTGAGAAACAACCAGTTGGTGGCATCACTACGCATGGTGTTAGTAGCAGGTGACTAGAGCAAAACAAACTATTAGAGCGAGGCCAAAATATTATACTATACCATCAGGCCTTTTAGCGTTATCTAGAGAGGCTTTCGGTTGTATTTTATTTAATTTTTTTAAACATGACTCGTATCCACTGAGAGGTCTCGTTTTTAGCGTTTATCTCATTTTGTCCAATTTTCTCTAACCAAATAAATCATATTTATTTCGCTATATTTCTTTCGTATGTGTTTCTGATTAGCATTAGCCTGATTGACTGACCGCTAAAACCGACGCCACCTCCCTCTACGGCTTTTTTTTATGGATATTCAGGAAGAATATAGGATAATCATTTAATTAGCCAATGTTTCGTCTGCTCGTAGAAGTCCATCATGGCGGCTATAAAAATACACACAGCAGACATGGCAGTATTTGGAGGGAACGCCGCAAAGAGAGAGAGAGAGAAGAGAGAGAGAGAGAGAGAGAGAGAGAGAGAGAGAGAGAGAGGGGGGGGATTGGTAGTAGACACACAGAGTCAATCAATTCTCCGATGTCTGTGGCAATAATATGGCCATTCTGCTCATAATGATAGCAGTTCCAGGATATCCGATCCTTTATTGCCAGATTGCCACACAGAAAGCAATGTGATATTTAACCATATTGTACGAGGGTGAGTCAAAAAGTAATTGCCATTTTGTTAAGGGCAGGCGTAATTAACGACACAAAAACATGTATCATGCATCAAATGAAGCTGCTTCTCAGCAATCACATTCCTACTTCTCCACAGTCAACCGTTTTATGGGGCCCTCATGAACGAGGATTTGAAGTCAAACAGAGGGGAGAATCGCCTCATGGTCATTTATGGAATCACATCCCTACTTCTGAAGAAGAACTCTGTATCTCGAAATATTAAGAGAAAAATCAAAGTTAACAAAACAATGTCATAGTTACCTTATTTTTTTTACACTTGCATTGTGATAGCCTTCAAAACCAACAACCAAATCAGTATAAACACAATGCCTCAAACAAATTATAAAACACTGTGCCTGTGTGTGTGTGTATGTGATAAAAGTATTAGAAATATATTTGTTTATAAGTATACAAGAATATATATATATATATATATATATATATATATATATATATAATATAAGAGAGAGAGAGAGAGAGAGAGAGAGAGGACGCGCGTGGTGTAATGTCTAAAGTCGTTGCTCCGAGTTCAAATCCTGGACGTGGTAATTGCATTTCACTTAGCGCTAATACCCTTGGGAAGGTATGAATCCTACTCTCCATCCAGCTATGGGTAAATAGTAAGGCAGACTGGCTCTTTAATCTTGGTTAGGCAATCGGTCTAGGAAAGGAAATTCTGAATTCACACCTGTTTAAACTCCACTTAAGAAATTGACTTTGTGTCGCATCCTGCTCGTGCGGGGGGGAATATATATATATATAATATATATATATATATAATATATATATTTACCAACCCTCCGCACGACAGGATGTGACACAAGGTCAAATTTCTTAAGCGGCGTTTAACAGGTTTGAATTCAGAATTTTCCTTCTTCTAGACTGGTTATCTAACCATGGTTTAAGAGCATAGCCTGCCCTGCTATTTGCCCATAACTGGAGGGGGAATTGGATTCATATTTTCCCAAGGGTATTAGCGCTATGTGAAATGTAAACAGCTTCATCCATGAATTGAACTCGGGTCGACGAGTCCATTTCCTACGACTTTAACCATTAGACCACGCGCCTCCATAAATAAATAAATAAATATATATATATAAGAATATACGAGGGTGAGTCAAAAAGTAATGCAATTATGTTTAGGACAATCATAATTACCAATATAGGAGCATGTATCATACATCAAAATGAAGCTGTTTCTCTGTAGATCACAAACCTACTAATCCAGATAGTCACCGTTTCATTCAGTGCTTGTACATTCTGCTCTTATAGTGAAAAGGTAAATGGGTGAGGGGTGAGAGAAAAAGTCGGGTACAGTTGTTGTGTGGATAATGGTGCTTTTATTTTTATGGGATCAGTCGGTTGACTTTGAAGAGAATTTGAGTGTGGGTCAAATGTGTGATGTCCAATGTGTATCAGGGGATCGGGGATATTTTGTTTAAAAATGTTTTAGAGAAGTCCTTAAAGATTTTGTTGAAATAAATGCATTTACTGTCTGCTTTTTATGTTTGAAAGTTAATTGGATAAGTGAAGGACACAGGGAGAGTACGATTTTTTTTATGTGGGAAGTGTGTAACCTTATGATTTAAAAGTTTCCCTTGTTGGCACATCTCAGTGGGTGTGCTTTAGTTTCAACATGTTTACTTTACAAATAAGACTTATCAAAAATATTTAAGTTACATTCTGCTTTTATTGTGAAAAGGTAAATGGGTGAGAGAAAAAGTCGGGTACAGTTGATGTGTGGGGAATGGTGCTTTTATTTTTATGGGGTCAGTCGGTTGACTTTGAACAGAATTTTAGTGTGGGTCAAATGTGTGATGTCCAATGTGTATCAGGGGATCGGGGATATTTTTATTTAAAAATGTTTTAGAGAAGTCCTTAAAGATTTTGTTGAAATAAATGCATTTACTGTCTGCTTTTTATGTTTGAAAGTTAATTGGATAAGTGAAGGACACAGGGATAGTACGATTTTTTTATGTGGGAAGTGTGTTGCCTTTGATTTTCGATTAAATATGATTTTTAATGTGGGAGTGTGTTGCCTTATGATTTTCGATTAAATATGATTTTTTATGTGGGAAGTGTGTTGCCTTATGATTTTCGATTAAATATGATTTTTTTGTGGGGAAGTGTGTTGCCTTATGATTTTCGATTAAATATGATTTTTATGTGGGAAGTGTGTTGCCTTATGATTTATAAAGTTGCCTTATGATTTAAAAGTTTCTCTTGTTGGCATTTCTCAGTGGGTGGGCGTCAGTTTCATCATGTTTACTTTACAAATACGACTTTACAAAAATATTTATGTTAATCTCCAAAAATGCGTCATTTCAATATAAAATGAAAGCATAGAATTTTCAAATATGCTTTTTCGAGAATTATTGTTTGGGTCTTTTAGCGCAACAAGAAAACGTGCACTCAAAGCTTTGAAGTTTTTAATGTGGTAAGTATTTTTCTTCATATTCAATGGAGTAACAGTCAACGATTTTAGGAAAGTTAAAATTTATAAATATCATAAAATAATCTTTGCAGTAAAACGTTCATATATTGCATGCGGTAAATAATGTTTTTAGTTTTTCTTGTTCCTGGACAGAAGATTGTTTTTTTTTTTATTAATGGCGTATGCCTAAAGTAAAGAGATTAGAACTATTTTTTCTTGGAACTTTTGCTTTTGTGACCAAGGAGTGTATGACGAAAGTAGATGATGGACAATTTTATTTAAGGGTTTATACGTGAAAGTGGTTTACATTCACTTGCAAATTCGAAAAACTACTTACTTCTAAATATTTGTTGATTTTCCTCTCACATTAGTATAAATACATGTAAGTTCGAATTTGTATAAACAGGACATATGGATATAGCACAGTATGATGAATTGAATATTATGACTTTTTATGTTCCTTAAGAGCTATTGAAAATTGTTTAATATGTAAAGTATATAATCTTGATTTAACTCCTTCAATTTTTATTTTTATTTATTTATTTTCATTTTTTCATTATGTTCAATTGAAGCAGATTAGCGTCATCGCTTCCGCGTGCTAAGTTACCTGTATCCCCTACTTTCGTTCTTTGTATCTAAAATTTGAAATACGTACACATATTACACGAGGTAAAATAATCTTTGGTTAAATCGATCTTAACGGACCTAAGATTCCCAACATATGTCCGCCGAAAGAAAGAAAATACCAAAATCAGGGAATGAACCGAATTTGATAATTTTTCCAGTGCTGATACATTAATGATTAAACGATATATTGTACCTGTTATTCTTTTTTTTTACATTTGTATCCAGGAATGTATGACGAGTTGATGGACGATATTATATAAGGGTTTATACGTGAGTGATTTACATTCACTTGCAAATTTTAAAAAATGCTTCTAAATATTCTTGTCATTTTTCTATCACATTAGTAAAAATACATGTAAGTTCTAATTTTTACAAACAGGACATATGGATATACCACAGTATGATGAATTGAATATCAAGACGTTTATATGTTTTCTTAAGAGCTATTGCTAAATTGTTTAATATGTAAAAAATATAATAATCTTCATTTAACTCTCTCAGTCTTTCTTTTTTCTTTCTTTCTTTTTATTTTTACATTATGTTCAATCGAAGCAGATTAACGTCATCGCTTCTGCGTGCTAAACATTCTCTCTATATTCCCTCTACTTTCGTTCTTTGCATCTAAAATTTTAAATACGTACACATATTGCACGAGGTAATTAATCTTTGGGTAAATAAAAAAAAAGCCGACCTATATCAATAATTGAGAAGAGTTTGTTTTCACATTGTCTTACAAAAAATGCGAATTTTAGTGTATTAGGTTTAATCGACTTTATTACTAGAGACCAGACCCCAACATATCATACTAGTTAGGAAAAAAGCAGACCTACATAAATATAACGGGTTAAATCGAACTTAACGGACCTAGATTCCACCATCGTATGTCACACCACCGAAAGAAAAAAATACCAAAAATCAGGGAATGAACCGAATTTAATGAAATTTTCAGTATTAATACATTAATGAATAAAAGATATAATGCACTAGTTATCTCATTTGAAAATCTTTACATTTGTGTCCAAGGATTGTATGACGAAAGTAGAGGATGAACGATTTTATATAAGGATTTGTACGTAAATGTGATTTACATTCACATGCAAATAAAAAATATAACCACTTCTAAATATTCTTGTTCATTTTGGTATAACCATAGTATAAATACACGTAAATTCTAATTTGTATTAGCATTGTATATGCATAAGCATTATGTTAGTAATAGCAGGACCTGTGGATATACAATGTTAGGGTGAGTTATCACCCCCTAACGATTCGAACCGGAAACTCTCCAAAAAGGAGGTGGACAAAATACTGACAGCCAGAGACAAGAACCGAGCACGGTACATGACACACGCGTATCCTACATCAAGCCGAACTGAATCCAAAACCATCCCACTGTATTCCCTGTCAGTGAGAATAAATAAAACAAATATTGTTATTAACATATTTCCTGTTTTTATTATCAATTCTGAATATCCTACATCTCGGGATACAACACAGAGTATAATAATTTAATTATTACAACATTTGCAAAATACTTCGATATGTAAAATGTATAATAATCTTCATGTACTCCTCTCACTCTTTTTTTTATACTATCTTTTCCTTTTTCATTATGTTCAATTGAAAACATACAGCGTTATCGCTTCCCGCGTGCTATAATAAATACTTACAATAGATATAAAAAATCATATATAAAAATTATTTTGAATGTTGATAAGATTGGCGAATTATATCTGTCTTCGTAACGGTTTTTATTCTAATTATATTTCACATTTCAAAATACAGTATAAATTACGAATGATAAAATGAACATCAGAATATACATAGCTTTTATTGACTTATTTACTTAATAACACTTTTGATGATACCGTATCTTTTTTTTTTTTGCTTTGAATTTAAGGTGAACCTTTATAAACATTAGCAACATTGAGATGTTTCCCGTATGAATTTGACATAATAATCTAATACATCATTATTAAAAGCAAATACATGGATGACATTATATCTAATGAATTAATAACGCTAATGATAATGATGCATAAATATACCTATGAATTAAATTTGAGTAATATATATTAAAATTAAATCTACATTTTAATTTTCTTATGCATTAACATTGGGGCCGGGTTAGCTCAGTCGGTAGAGCTTTCGGCTAGAAACCACAAGGTTCCTAGTTCGATACCGGTCCTCGCCAACTCAGCGTATGAGTAGCACAGAGATCTGTGCGGTAAAGTAAGGAGCTGATGGTAGGTGTGGCGCTCCACCTCAGATGCTAAAAACAATCACCTTGGTCTAGCGCTATTGAAAAGGGAATAGACTCCCTCGCTGACTGGCTGATACCGACTTTAGGCCCCCCGACGACTTTACTTTATGCATTAACATATCAAAATTATACACCAATCACTCTCTCTCTATCTTTTCCCGGGTGACTTCTTGTTTAGGCAGGAATATTAAAACGGAAAGTTTTTTGGTGGTACTCAAGGACAGTTTAACTACCGTCTATGAATTAACATTTTGAGAATTGGGTTACAGTTTTAGGGGATTAAGTTGTTTTTTTAATTACGCATTGCTAAAAATAAACAACAAAAACCTAAATTACTATACATTTAATTAACCATTGAAATTAAGTATTGAATCTATTATTGAGACAGTTGTTTGTGTTAGAATTGCAATGTATAGAATTTCAATTAAACTTAGTTAAAAAAATATTTTTCAACATTATAGTAATTTGTTTTGTTTTTTAATGTTTTATTTTTTTAAGCAATACGTAATTAAAAACAACTTTAATCCCCTAAAACCGTAACCCAATTCGCAAAATGTTAATTCATAGACTGTAGTTAAACTGTCATTGGGGACCACCAAAAAACTTTCCGTTTTAATTTTCCTACCTAAATCAGAAGTCAGCCCTTTTCCCTACTTACTTTCTTTCTTTCTTTTTTTCTTTTCTTTCTTTCTAAAACATTATTTTCCACGTTTAAAACGTTAAAATATTGCACGTGGAAAATAATGTTTTTAGTTTTTCTTGTTTCTGGGCAGAACGTTATTTGTTTGTCAATGGCGTATGCCTAAAGTAAGTGGGATTCATTTTTTAAAATCTTTTGCTTTTGTGACCAAGGAGTGTATGACGAAAGTAGATGATGGACGATTTTACTTAAGAGCTGATACTTAAAAAGGATTTAAAATGCACTCGCAAATCTCAAAATAACTATTCACTTCTAAGCAATCTTGTTCATTTTTGTATCACGTCCGTATAGATATAGGTTCTAATTTGTACTAGCAGGACCTGTATATATATATATATACCACAGTATGATAATTTAATGTTTGATATGTTTTCTTAAGTGCTATTGCGATTGTTTGATATGTAAAATGTATAGGAATCTTGATTTAACACTCCCTCTCTCTTTCTTATATCTTATTTCTTTTTTTTAATTTTTCATTATGTTCAATTGAAATAGATTAGCGTTATTACTTCCGCAGGCTGAAAACCAATCTCTCTGTCCTTCCCCATATTTCTTTCTTTCTTTCTAAGATTTTTAAAGCGTTCAAATGTTTCACAATGTAAATAATATTTTTAGTTTTTCTAGTTCCCGGGCAGATAGAGTTATTTCCCAAAGGCGTATGCCTAAAGGGAATGAATCAGAACTTTTCTTTCTTTAATCTTTCACTTTTGTGATCAAAATTGTATGACTATCAAAACTGTATGTGATCAATAACTGTATGACGAAAAAAATGATGGAAATCTTTTAAGTGTTGATAGTATAAAATAATTTACAATACACATTTCTTATTATAATGGAGATTGTGTGCTTTTCTGTCTGTAACCGAAACTATATTACTACTAATATCACTATTCCCTTAGTTATTGACATCATATTTTCCGTGATTGTATTTTTATTTAAACCTCAATTATCAATAAAATTGTTTTACATTATTAATACTGTTAACCATGTCTACATACTAACAACATGCAAATATATTTATATATACAACAAAATAGTGGTTTACAGTGTGAACGGGAAGGCTAATTTGCATATTGATATTAAAAATGTGATTTTATTAAATATGTGCTTAGTATTATTGATTTCTAACTGTTTGGTTTTATTTTAATGAATATAATAAAAAAAATCTCTTCAATGAATCTTAAATTAACAAGAAAAAATAACTGTAATTTTATTATTTGCTTCCTCTTTTAACTAAATACTTAAATTAGAAAAAATAACAATGGAAGACGAGAGTGATGGAAGAGTAAGTTTCAGTTGTTCTATTTTTTATCATACTCCCTCTGTTTCAAAACTTTTTATCTGTATTCTTATTTAGTTTCATTAGCCTTTCTAATTTAGTATAATATTTTATTACATTAAACTTAAATACTTGCACCCGGAGGGTGCATATATTTGCTAGTACAAATAAAAAAGAAACAAAAAACAAAAAACAGAAACAAAAAGAACTATTCACTTCTAAATAATCTTGTCCACTTTTGTAGCGCGTTTGTATAAATAAATGTATAATAATTCTAATTTGTATTATCAGGACCTGTGGATATACCACAGTATGATAATCTAATTATTACAACGTTTGATATTTGTACTTAAGAGCTATAGCAAAATTGTTCAATACGCAAAAAGTATAATATTCTTAATTTAACTCTCTGTACATCTATTTTTCTTTCCTTCTTTTCATCTTGTCATTACGTTCAATTTAAACCTATTAGCGTTATCGCTTCCGCGCGCTCAAATCCTCTCTCTATCATTCCCCTACTTTCTTTCTTTCTTTCTTTCTAAAATTTTCAAATATTGCTCGCGGTAAGTTATGCTTTACGTTTATTTTGTTCGTAGGCAGAAAATGTTATTTCCCAATGGCGTATCCCTAAAATAAATGGAATAGACATTTTTTTTTTCTCTTGGAACTTTTGCGTAAAGAAGATCATGGACGATTTTATCTAAGGGTTGATACGTGAAAGTGATTTACATTCTCTTGCTCATCTCGAAAAACTATGTTCTTCTAAAATTTCTTGTGCGTTGTTCTATCACATTAGTATACATACATGTAAATTCATTAGCATCATGGTTTGGTTTGGTTTGTTTTACGGCATATCAACCTCGGTGGGTCATTTAATGCCGATAAAGTTTTGAAATAAATCAATTCTTAATGAATAATACGATTTTGTTTATCAACTCATGTTTTTCTATTTAACCCATATATGTGACCCTAACAGGTACTACCACCCCGGGTCTGAGTGGACCACGGAGCAATGGTGATGAAGGGGTGCTCCACATTCCGCAAACCTCCAGGACTGGAACCTCACCATCAGATAGAGTTTAACGTTATTCCCAGGACATGTAGAACCTCAGTCACCGCCTTCTAGCACCCATATGATAAAAAGGGGCATAAGAGCTATAGGGTTGAGAAAATCATATAGGTGCTAGGGCTTGACGTGACCAGCCGATCGATCGGAGGGGGCCTTTTTTTTTCGTTATCAGACTGTGGTAATCGGTTTATTTATTAATTCATTTGTTATGCCTCCTTGGATCTACCCATTATTTATATCTTACATCAACCTTTAACGAAAAAAAAGAAGGTATATATCTATCTACATAAAAACATTTGTTAAGTAAATGCACGGATATTTTCCAAAAATGCTCTCTTAAATCATTCTTTCAAATCATCCAAATTAATTATAATTTTTTACGCTATTGCTGTTTTTGATCTGATTGTTTAAAAAATGTAAACTGTGTTTCATAGTATTTCTCTGAATGTTTGAGATGAGGCTTGATGATTAGTATTATCTGCGTTATTCGGACTATTGTCCTCATCTTTATTGTTATCTACACTATTTCTCTGAATGTTTGAGATGAGGCTTGATGATTAGTATTATCTGCATTATTTGGACTATTGTCCCCATCCTTATAGTTATTTGTCTAACGTTTCGGTCGATATGCCCTCCGGCCTTCTGCAGGTATTTCCCGGACTCGGGAACCTTCTCGGACTCGGGAACCTTCAAATTGGACACATGGCCTAGTGGATAAGGTAGTTAGGTTAAGACAGTTCTAAGTGACAGTTATCTCTAGATTCCGAGTTCAATACTGAGTAGAGGCAAAAATAGAAAAAATAATTAACACAACTCCTACCCCAGGTATGGTTAGCGGAATGAGAACAGGATAGCCCCGTGGACTGAATAAAGTCGTAGGTTCAAAGTTCCATGATGGCTCCCGATTACGACAAGAAGGTTCCCGACTACGACAAGAAAGTTCCCGAGTCCGAAAAGAAGGTTTCCGAGTCCGAAAAAAAGGTTCTCGAGTCTGAAAAGAAATACCTGAAGAAGGCCGGAGGGCATATCGGCCGAAATGCTGTACAAATAACAATAAGGATGGGGACAATAACGCAGGTAATACTGTTTTTTTAACATAGTGTTTTTATTAGTATGGTGTGTGTATTAGCATAGTAGATGTATATATACCTGTGTGCGTGATTCTGCATGCGTGTGTGCGTGTTTTTGTTTGTGTTTGTGTGTATTTGTGTGTATAGTGTCTCTAACACCAAAAAAAATGTATTTTTATTCAGTGTTTGTACAAGATAAATATGAATTTATAATAAAACTCCTCAAAATCCCTTAGACGAAGTATATTATTTATTATAATCAGATTTCGGATTATTACGTTGGTTGGATTTTACGGCATGTTAACAATTGCTGGGTTATTTTGTGCCGAACTTGTTTTGTTTTATTCATTCTTGTTTGGTACACAATTTTCTGCTTAAACTAAATGTTTTTTAAACAATTTTAAAACTCATTTTTTCTATTTAACCTATAGATGGGATCCGAACAGATACTACCACTCCTGATCAGAGTGTACCTCGGAGGAATGGTGATGTAGATGTTGTCTACATTTCATGCGCACCAGGATTGTAACCTCACCATATAACATTGGTGAAGAGACTTGATAAGTCGAAACACGTGTCTGTGGATGACTATATATTTTTTTTGGGGGGGGGGCGATATGTGTTTAATTGAAGTCGTACCTAATTTTGAAAATTAATTAATTAATAATTAATTAAATAGGCGGGAATACCTATTCAAATGTAAAGCCAAACAAATCGAGAAAAATCAATCTGATGAGGCCTAATAGGTCGAAATGTACATACAGAGATTGATTTTTCTCGATTTGTTTGGCCTTACATTTGAATAGGTATTCCCGCCTAATTTTTAACAGTTTAATAACATGTTCATTTTATTCCGACCTTATATAAATGTAAATGCGCAATGTTTCCCGCCTTTATATAGAGAATATGTTAATGGCCAACTTTCATTATAGCGGGAATAAAAAAAGTAAAGTCAAAATGGAGTAATGGTAATTTTCTGTACCTTTACGATGTAAGCAAATAAGAAATAAAATATACTATTCATGACCAATCTTAGTTTTACATACTTTGTCCATCGTAGAAAAGCAAAGATTGAAGGGAATAATTGTTATTTTCTATGCATATATAATGTGCCCACTTAAGAAATACTACATACTATCTAGGATTAGAATTTGTCTTACATAGTGTTGTGAACGGTAGAAAATGCAAAGTTTGAAGGGAATACATTTTTTCTATACATATATAATGTGCACCCGTAAGAAATAACACATACTATCTGGGATTAGAATTTGTCTTTTACATAGTGTTGTGCACGGTGGAAAAAGCAAAGTTTGAAGGGAATATTGGTTATTTTTTATACATATATAACGTAGGCACTCTAAGAAATGACGCATACTATCCAGGAATAGTATTTATCTTATATAGTGTTGTGTTTAAGTTACATGCATTATCCACAGTAGAAAAGCAAATATTCCAGAGAATAAAAGTTGTTTTCTATACATACATAACGTACACACTTAAAAAATAATACATGCTATCTAGGATTAGAATTTGTCTTACATAGTGTTGTGCACGGTAAAAAAGCAAAGTTTGAAAGGAATAATGTCCATTTCTATACTTTTTACAATAAAATAAATTAAGAAATAACACAAAATGTTCAAGAACAAAATTAGTCTACTGTAGTACTATATAGAGCAGACAAGAATTTTTTTTAATGATTTAACAACATAAGCAATTAAGAAATAACACATTCTATCTAGGAACAAAATTTGTCTTAAATATTATCATCTAGGGCTGAAAAACAAAGCGCGAAAGGAATACTGGCTATTTTCTATATATTTACATTATAAGCAATTAAAAAATAACACATACTATCCAGGAATCAGATTTATCCTACATTCTACCCAAAAACACAATTTGTCTTACATTGTGTTGAGTAGGACAGAAAAACAACATTTGAAGCGAATAATGGCCATTTTCTATACTTTTCCAACATAAGCAATTAAGAAATTATGTAGAATAGACAAGCATTTTCTATGATTTTACAACATAAGCAATTAAGATATAGCACATCCTGGAACAACATTTGTCTTACATAGTGTTACTCTAGGGCAGAAAAGCAAAGTTTGAAGGAAGTAATGGCTATTTTCTAAACTTTTCCAACATAAGTAATTAAGAAATTATGTAGAATAGACAAGCATTTTGTAGGATTTTACAACATAAGCAATTAAGATATAGCACATCCTGGAACAACATTTGTCTTACATAGTATCATCTAGGGCTGAAAAGGTAAGCTCGAAAAGAATTCTGACCATTACATTTATATATATAAAATAAAATAACATATACTACCAGGAAGTATGTATATCCACTTTATACCTAAGAAACAATTTATTGTTGTAGATAGAAAAGCAAAATTTGAAGCAATATTAGATATTTTCTATACTTTTACTACATAAGCACTGAGTTGCCGGATCGGAAAAGCTGCCTCAACTTTAGGAAGTTCACAGCAAGAGGTGGGTCAACAGCAGCTCACTATCCGTACAAAGGTATAGGGCACGTATTATCAGCACCCTCATGTATGGAAGTGAAACATGGACCGTATACTCCCACCAAGAGCAGCGGCTAAATAACTTCTACCTACGCTGTCTCAGACTATACTGGGCATCACCTGAAGGGACAGAATCACTATCACAGCAGTTCTAGAGAGATCTCAACTCCCCAGCTTGTGTTCTCTACAAAGACAACGTCGTCTCCAATGGTTGGGTCATGTACGTCGGATGGATGATGGATGAAGCCCGAAAGACATACTTTATGCAGAGCTTACGTCTGGTAAAAGACAGATTGGTCGCCCCCTGCTGGGATTCAAGGATGTTTGCAAGAATGATTCCCAGATGGGAAAATTTGGCTCAGGAGCGCCATTATTGACAGCAGAGTCTCTGTAGAGGATTGCTCATGTTAGAAGTCACCGTGATGCAACACCATGAAGCTATGAGGTCCAGAAGAAAGCAACGGCAACAAAGCACCGGTACATCAACATATTCAGGGACAGTATTCAAATGCGACATCTGTGGTTGAGAATGTTTTTCAAACATCGGACTTCACAGTCCCAGGAGGCGCTGTAACTTTAGGGGCACAGAAACTTTATTATAGTCTTCCGAGACTGAAATGCCAATAATAATTAAGAAATAATACGTACTATTTATGGCACAGTCGATAGGAAAGAATAGGTGCATCAAGGGTTGCCACAAACCCAATCAACGACCGACCTCAAGAATTTTGAATTCAGAGTTATCCCTCTCCTAGACTGGTTAGCTACCCAGGGTTGAAGGGCCCAGTCTGCCCTACTATTTAACCCATAGCTGGAGGGAATTTTGAATTCAGAGTTATCTCTTTTCTAGACTGGTTACCTACCCAAAACTGAAGGGCCCAGTCTATTTAACCCATAGCTGGAGGGAGAATATATGGATTCATAACTTTCCCAAGGGTATTAGCGCTATGTGAAATGCAAACAGCTTCGTCTAGGAATTGAACTCTAATCGACGAGTCCATTTTCCACGACTCGAACCACTAGCCCACGCGCCTCCACAATTAAGAAAATAATACATACTATTCATGAAGAAAAAATGTATCGCAGAGTGTTTTGTACGGAATAAAAGCAAAGTTTGAAGGAATCAATGTTCATTTTCTATATATTCCTAACATACCCAATAGAGAAATAACACTTACTATAACGGAACAAAACGTTCTTCCATTGTGTTATCTAGGGTAGAAACGAAAAGTTTGAAGGGAATAATGGCCATTATATGAACTTTTAAAGAGTAAACAATTAAGAGATAACACATACTATTCAATAACAAAATGTGTTTTAATGTTTTCCAGGGTAGAAAAGCAAAGTTTTATGTAAATAATGATCATTTTATTTATCTTTACTTCATAAGTAATTAAGAAATGGCACATAATATCCAGTAACCAGATCTATTTTACATAGTGTTATTGACGGTAGAAGAGCAAAAATTGAAGAGAACAATGGCAATTTTCTATATTATTACAACATGCCCAATTTAGAAATAATACTATCCAACTACAAAATATGTCTTAAGTAGTATTATCCACGGCAGATACCACCCTGTCGACTGCGGCATTAGAATGCACCGACTCTGCAGAGGGGTAAGGCTCCCCCAAATGGAACCACCTGTTGGTCGTGTGTGGCGACCCGTGATGCTTAAGGATAGAACCCAGGTGGATGAGGAGTTCATAACTTGCAATACTCCACTTTGACCCTATCTTGGGCTAGACGGGCGGTCGGAGAGGCCCCTTCCAATCAATCGGCTGGTCACATCAAGCCCTAGCACCTATATGATTTTCACAACCCTATTGTCCTTATGGCAGGCCCCAACCCCTTTTTATCATATGGGTGCTAGAAGGCGGTGTCTGAGGTCTACATGTCCTGGGAATGACGTTAAACTCTATCTGATGGTGAGTTCCAGTTCTGGATGTTTGGGGGAATGTGGAGTACCCCTTCATCACCATTGCCCTGGTCCACTCTGACCGGAGTAGTAGTACCTTAGGGTCCCATCTATGGGTTAATAGAAAAACATGAGTATATAACAAAATTGTTATTATGCATTAAGAATGAATTTATTTCACAACTTTGTCGGCATTTAAATGACCCACCAAGGTTGATATGCCGTAAAACTAAACCAACCAAACAAACCAGGGCAGATAAACATGGTTAAGGTAGTAATACTATTTTTATACTTTTCTAACATACCTGAAAGTGGTATGCAGTGAAACTTGTGCGTGAATATTTTTTTAAATTCGAAATCGGCTGCACAGACCCCAATCCACTATCTTAGCAGTCCTGCAGTTAGTCCAGTGGCAGAGGAAGTCCGAGACGACTGGGCTGCCGAGCTGCTGCAGGGTACTGTCTCCGGTAGTATTAAGTCACTTCACGAGAGGCAAGCCTCTCCGGAAGCCCCAGCACTTGCACCCAAACGCCAGGATGTGTTGGGAGTTATGCGAAGTAGTGCCCCAATCCTACTACTAAAGGTCGAAAGACAGTCGAAGTAACAGATCGAAGATAAAGTCGGATATACAGCTCTAACGAATAAACGGTCGAAATTAACGTTAAAATTCGAGACGCACTAATAGATATGAATTAAAGTAACTTCCTAAAGTTAAAAACACGTTAATAAATGAGTAAAAGAAATATCTAGATAAGTATATACTATTTACATATACCCTACTGGACTAACGAGCCAGTAGAGGTCCAAACTGAAGACATGAAGTGACGTCATCTTCCAAAAGAAGAAATGACAGCTTCCTTAATTAAATCCAGGAACCTAAATTCATCATAAATAGTTCCAAGAGTAACAATTACAATGATATGACATTCTTCTTCATGTTCCACAGTTTCCTCAGTTCTCTGGCAAGGTCTAAGTATTTGTCTAAATTTTTGTTTTCTTTCACCTTCACTTTGTAATCATATGCATATTCTCAAAAACCGAGACAACATACTATTCAAGGATTTATTAGATTATTTAATGCTAAAGTTGGTCTCCAATCATAGTCAGTAGAAAAATGTATATTCGCTATCATTTTAAACATGTAATCTGCTCATACTATATTATAGTAATATTATAGTATTAATAAATGAATGAATCCGACAGAATGGTTGAAAATAGATAGAAAAAACAAATGATAATAGTAGTACGCTGACAGATATCTGTTCGACCTTTTAATAACGGTATTCCTCAAGACCAACTATTTGATGAAGAAAAATGAGGAACAGTTAACGTGAGCGTTGTCTAGCATCTCGCGCCAAACGGTTACTATTCCTCTTTCTTTTATTAATATAGTTGCTCTTGAGGATAAAATCAAAGTTTGAAGGAAGTAATGGCTATTTTCTAAACATTGGAAACATAGTAATTACGAATAACACATCCTATCCAGGAACAAAATGTGTCATAAATATTCTTATTCAGGGCAGAAGTTTGAAGGAACTAATCACTAGTTCATTATTTTTACAATATCAGCAATTAAGAAATGACAGAGACTATATAGGAACAAAATGTATCTTACATAGTGTTATGTTGGGCTGAAAAGCAAGGCTAAACAAATGCTGACCATTTTCGATACATTTATCATATAGGCAATTACAAAACAACATATACTTTTTCTATACTTTTATAAGATATCCAATTATAAAATAACTTATACTATTTGGGAACCTAATTCATCATGATTTCAGGGCACAAAATCTAAGGTTGAAGGGAATAACGGCCATTTTGTATACGTTCACAACTTACCCAATTAAGAAATAACACATACTATGCAGGAATCTAATTCCTTATAAATATTATTATATAGAGCAGAAAAGCAAAGCTTGGGGGAAATAATGTCCATTTTCTATACTTTAACAACATGCCCAATTAATAAATAACACATACTACCATTCGGCTAGAAACCACGAGGTTCCTAGTTCGATACCGGCCCTCGCCAACTCAGCATACGAGTAGTACAGGGATCTGTGCGGTAAAGTAAGGAGCTGATGGTAGGTGTGGCGCTCCACCTCATACGCAAAAAAACAATCTCCTTGGTCTAGCGTTAGTGAAAGGGGGATAGACTCCCTCGCTGTATGGCTCATACTGACATTAGGCCGCCCCGACGACTTTACTTACTTACCCATGAATACAATATGTATTATATAGAATTCTCATAATCCTCGTTTTTTTGAGTCCCATAATTCTTTTTTTTTCTCATGTATTTTTTTATACTTCGTTCATGATTAATTTGGTAAAAGTTGAAATCATTTTTTTCTGATTAATTTACATGGATACGTTTTGATTGGTTTCTGATCAATAAAAAGAAATAATGATTTCTCCCTAGAAACGGTTATAGTTTCTAATTAGATGTAGTGTAATTATTATGGTCTACCGGGAATTTGAGATTGAAAAATAAAACTGTATTCGGATTTCTAGAGAAAGAGAGGAAAAGAAATAAGAACAAAGTTAAAATTGGAAGAGTAAACTCACAACGGGATGCTAGTAACTTGACCGAAGAATGACACCGGAAATATATTTTAAAAAAAACGAAAGTTCCGGGTTTTGAGCGGAGCGGGTGTGACGTAGCGACGAATAACGGAAGAAGAAGAAAATCGTCCTCTTTCCTTTAGGCATAGTGGTGGTCAGACGTTTTTCTGGTCCCTCGTGTTGGGTATGGATATGCGGTACAAAGAATGATACCATAAGATATAACTTGACGATACTCCCTCTCTTTCTCTCTGTCTTCCCTTCTTTTGAAAAGAGCCCACGTACGTCCAGTAAGAACAACTCTTTTTGACTATACGACCTGGCGTGTATTGTTTCTCAACTAACGACGACTACTACTACAATTGAGTAGGTCCATACGACAACATCATTCTGACATATATATATCGTCCCGGAGTATGCTACATAGATAATTTCAAGTATCTTAGTAAATAAAATCTCCAAATTGTATATTAGTTGCAATTTAGGCCACTATGTATTAGTTGCAATTTAGGCCACTATGTACCAGTCAAACACACCAGCTGCAAGTATACAGGGTGACCCAGAAAAAATAGAACACACAAATTTTGTAATAAATCTTTTAATTTTAACTAGAAGGGTTAGGGGGTAATTTATGAGGAAGTGCGTCCCGGTCTCCTGCCCAAAAATTGCTGCCCGGTGACTATTAAAATAACGACCCCAGCTATGGTGTTACTTGAAAGAAAACAACCAACTTAGGGCGTTAAATGTATTTGGGGGGGGGCTTCTCTTTTGTCGTAATTCTATTTATTTTATCAAACAAAGTAAAAAAATGAACAAATTGAGGTAGATAGATAGATAGATAGATATCCATCTTCATATCTAAACAAGAATTATGACAAATTATGAAATAAAACAAGAATTACGACAAATTACGATAAATAAACAAGATTACGACAAAAAGAGAAGCCCCCCCCAAAAAAAAAACAAAAACATTTAACACCCTAAATTGGTTTTTCTTTCAAGTAACACCATAGCTGGGGTTGTTATTTAATAGTCACCGGGCAGCAATTTTTGAGACAGGACCGGGACGCACTTCCTCATAAACTACTGGTTAGGGTTGGTATTCGGTTTAAGGTTATTTTCATGGGAATACATGTATACAGGCCTTTGATAACGGTGATTGGAAATAATCTTAGAAAACTAGTCGAAGCCATGGAAATTTTATTAGTAGATACAGTGTTTCCCCGAAAATTAGACAAGGCTAAAATTAATTTTCACGCACTAGGTGCTAAGTTTTTATGGGCCATCCTTTGGCCTTCCTTGTTAATCCTTTGGTAAAGATTCATGTTGGCCTTAATGTTGCATATTCATGCAACGGAGATGAACTTTCCGATCAAAAGACAAAATAGAAAGATGAAGAAATATATATATAAAAAAAGGAAAACGGAACACTTCTCTTCCGGTCAGAAATATATAAAGAAAAATTAAATAAAGGAAGTTGTCCGTTATCAGATCAAAAGATAAAAAGCGTAGGCATATTTAGCGGATGTAAAGACCAGATCAAAAGAAAAGATGCGTAGGCGTAGTTAACGATATAATGGCTAGATGATTCGACCCAACAGGTCAGTCCCTAGCAGCAGCCGATAAGATAACTTCGTCTCCCGTCAACCTCGGAAGTTCATTGCGAACACAGCGCTCTTCGCCAGCCACCCGGGATTTTCATTATGAAGCTTTACGCCCCTCGCCACTCAGACACCGAAGAAAATAAAGACGGGTCCTATTTTTATATATACGTGTCTGCGGTTTTATTGAAGTCCAGTCAAGCGTCTATACAACATTAAGCCAGAGCGCTTGTTCAGTGGAATTTGACCCTTGGTAATGAGTCCTGAGTATTGGTAATCATGGGTCCCTCCTCAATGAGTGAAATTAGAGAGGGAGGTTTAAGTAGTGTATCGGCCACGCAGTATGGTTCGTGATTGGCCGGAGTATTAAACCACGTGACTTAGGCTAGTCTATAAATCCAGGTGAGGAATTGGAGCACACCTTATATCACAATAATTCGGGCACCTCACGTGGTGTAATGGTTAACGAGCTAGATTAGCAGACCATTGGTAGTGAGTTCAATTCTCACTGGGTGCCCCACATCTCTGGCCGTGTGCCACATCTAAGCTAAGCTTAGTAAATGACTATATCACAATAATTCGGGCACGTCACGTGGTATAATGGTTAGCGAGCTAGATTAGCAGACCATTGGTAGTGAGTTCAATTCTCACTGGGTGCCCCACACATCTGGCCGTGTGCCACATCTAAGCTAAGCTTAGCAAATAACTATATCACAATAATTCCAACAAGGGTTATTTTCAAGCGGGTGTCTTATTCTTCATACATCCGATAAAACCGACCGGATGCACGACCTTTTATAAAAAGGAAAAATGTGAAGATAAAGTGGCGTAATTAATGTGGTCTACGGGGAATTTGGGGATTGAAAGGAGAAAGAGAATAAAAAGAAATAAGAACAAAGGTTAAAGTTTATAAGGGTAAACACTCAACAGAGTGCCAGTAATTGACCGACGAATGACCCCGGAATTAGAATTAAAAATAAAAACGAAAGTTACGGGTTTTGACCGGAAGCGGATGTTAGGTGACCATCCCACCCCGGAATGAGAAACGGAAGAGGAAATAATTCGTCAATTTTCAGCTGGGCTTTGGTGGGAGGCACAATTGATACCCGCGCACTTCCTGCGTGCAGCCCGTGCTCCAGATGCAAACCGATTGACCAGGTAATATATTACACATATGATCGTAGAATATATACGATACCTTCAAGATGGGTCTGCTTAATATTTCACATGGAGATGGTAAAAGGGTTTTAAGCGGATTGGGACGATGAGAGATGGACTACAGGAAAAATATTTTTCTGAGAATGTTGTTTTTGTAGTCTGCGTTCTAACTTCTGTGGAAAGAAGACTTTACTTTTAAAGGTTTTACTTTCATTGATTAATCTACAAAAGAAAAGTCATGTTTGTTGAAATCATTTGTATATAATGTGTGCTATGATTCCCCACCTGGATTTATGGACTAGTCGAGGTCACGTGGTTTATTCCTTCGCCAATCACTGCGTGGCTGATACACTACTTAAACACTGATACTGGCCATAGTTCTACTTGCAATCATTGAGGAGGGACTTACAATACTTAGGCTTCTTTACCACAGGATTATCAAAGATCAGGATTCTTTACCAGAGGATTACCAAGGATCAAGATTCTTAACCAGAGGATTACCAAGGATCCAATTTCACTGGACAAGCCCTCTTGCTTAAAGCCTACAGGATGGCCCATAAGATTGTAACAATGTTCTCACCAAAGTCATAAGATATAAGATGCCTTAAAATAGAGTTACTTCTCACTCGGCAAATGCAAAGGTGTGTTTAAGCGGATAGGGACGATGAGAGATGGACTACGCGAAAATCATTTTTATGACATCGATATTTTCTTCGTATTTCTTGAAATTTCCATGACAAAAAGGTGTTACTTTTTTAAATTTTTTTTTTTTTACTTTAGTTGATGAGTCGACAAAAGAAAAGTCATGTTGGCCTCAAAATCGTAAGATATACGATGCCTTCAAGATAGACCTGCCTAATTTTCTCCATACGGGGAAAAAAGGAACCAGCTTTTGAAAGCGAGAGTCGGATATGTCCTTTTCTTGAAAACATTGTTCACGTTGTATGCAAATCATTTTAGTCCCGTTGGCTGGACATAAAAGACAAAAACAAGCAAACAAACAAACAATAAACAAGAAAACAAATAAATAAATAAATAAAATAAATAAATAAGGGAATGAAAAGAAGGAGGAGAAGAAAAGGCAATCTTAGATTAATGCAAGTAAGTAAACACCTGAAAAGCTGCGGAAAGAAATCAGTAGTAATTACCTTGTTCTTTTGAAATACGATCCGCGCGCGGAGAGGCCGTAATGGACGCACCGAAGGAACAATGCATAGCAAATGTAATTAAGGAAATTGGCGCGAATCTTATGCGAAAAGGCGGGAAATAAAAACAAAATGGTGGCGGACTTCTTACGCTCTTTTGTCCTTTTTACGAAAAGGAATCTCTTTTCAACGTTGCGGGGAAATAAATGAGTCACTTGAAAGAATGTGCCGAATAAAAAAAAGAAAAAGAAATAAAAAAAAAAGAAAGAATAAAAGAAATAAAAGAATAAAATGAAAAAAGACAAAAAGAAAAAAGGATATGATGCTAAGGTTGAATTATTTAAAGTGGAGAAAGGGAAAAGAAGGAGAAGAGGAAGAAGAAGAGGAAAAAGGATTTGAAAATTGGATGGAACGAAAGAGAAAATAAAATAAAAAAATAAAATAAAGTTGATAAAAAAAATAAAACAAAAAACACAACACCAAAACCGAAATAATTGCATCTTTCAAGTAAAGATTTACTTTTGAGTTTTATAGGACAATTCAATTGATGAAAAATTTGGAAACAAAGAAAACAAATTAGCAAAAGCCTATCTATCAAACAAATTTAATATATATATATATATATATATATATATATATATATTTATATATATATTGTAGGACCCATTTTGTTTGGGGAGTGTATGGTTGAGGAGTTGAAGATCCGAGTTATGGGTCCCTACAATTTATATGTATAAGGACTACGGAAAATGTAGTTTCCATAGGTAACAAAAGAAGAAGACAAAATTGATAAAGGAAACAAACTTTATATAATTAAATACAATTAATATAGTTTCATTGTTCTTTCAGTTGTGTTGCAGTCTGATTGTGTCTGCGTATAGTTGTGTGTGATAACTGTGACATGGTGTTTATATTAGTGTGATTGCTTGTGTCAACATATTAGTAGTTTGTCTGTGATTGGAACTTGTGATTGAAAGTTGTTGTTGTTGATCGAGAGAGAGAGAGAGAGAGAGAGAGAGAGAGAGAGAGAGAGAGAGAGAGAGAGAGAGAGAGAGAAGAGAAAAATAGGAGACGAACAGATAGACAGACCTGTTGAGTCATATTTGATGTTTTCGGACGTTCCCACTGTCGAGTTAGGAGCATCCTCTCCAACTCTGTTGAGTCAGGAAGAGCGAAAGCTCCTCACTGCCCGTGTCTCCCTTCTTTCAGCTCAAAGGGTCGTTTTATAATTCTCTTTTTGTCATTGTCTATTGTGATCATTAAGCTAAACTATTCATCAAATATCAGGTGATTTGCAATGATGCAATATCGAATAATTTTGATATCTGTGGAATTCTGGTGACGTAAATTATCGGATGAATTTAAACCATTGTTTCTATTGTTCCTAAAATATTTCTATACTAATATTCATTCGATTTTCTTTTGTTTACCTAATTCTAAACTCATGACATACCATTGTAAAAACTAGTTATTTAAGAAAACTTAATTATTTTAATTTGGTCAATTCCACATGCCGTAAAAATATAGGGGCCGATCCCTATAATATATAATCCAAAAGTCCAGAGAAGAAATCTTCATTACGATATAGGAGTTTTTTTTAAAACCTGTCACAGGTTGAGAACTCAATGTGTGCTCTTATTGTTAGAGTCACTGAGCAAATTTATAAGTAAAGAAATATCAAAAGACTTAGAGATTTAGCTTTATAGTCTATTTCAGGGGGCTTATAGAAGGTGTCTAACTCTCCCAACTCATCAGATCGAAATTCATCATTCGCATCTGATGAGTCGGGAGAGTTAGACACTTTTTCTATGCTCCCTGAAATAGACTATAAGGCAAAATCTCTAAGTCTTTTGATATTTCTTTACTTATAAATATATATATATATATATATATATATATATAATATATATATATATATATTATATATATGTGTGTGTGTGTGTGTGTGTGTGTGTGTGTGTGTGTGTGGACTGGCCTCTTTAACCTTGGGTTAATAGTTTTATAGGACAATTGAAGTGATGAAAAATTTGGAAACAAACAAAAACAAATTAGCAAAAGCCCATTTATCAAACAAATATATATATATATATATATTATATATATATATATATATATATATATATATATATATGTGTGTGTGTGTCTGTGTGTATGTGTGTTTCTGTATGGTGTGTGAGTATGTGTGTGTGCGTGTGAGTTCAAATCACAGACACGACTGTTTGCATTTCACATAGCGCTAATACCCTTGGGAAAGGTAGGAATACATATATTCTTCCTCCACCTATGGGTAAAATAGTAGGGCAGACTGGGCTCTTTAACTTTTGATTAGTAGACAGTCTAGAAGAGGGAAAAACTCTGAATTCAAAATTCCTGAGGTCAGTTGTTGATTGTGTTTGTGGCATTCGTGCACCAATTCTTTCCTATCGACTGTGCCAAAAAAGTGGGGATGGTCCAACACAAGCCTTCACCACTATAAACAAATCACTGTGTGGGTTGTTCATTGTATAGTATGAACCCTCATGCGTCGAAATCGACGA
>CM042176.1:44977040-44979540 GCA_023376005.1 Doryteuthis pealeii
CAACACTATCGTTGGTGGTCCTATGATAGACTCACTTTTTAAGAAGACTGTACGAAGCATCTTTAGAGTGTGTAGCAAGTGCTCGAGGATCTTACAGTAAACAATGCTCGGCATATGTACTAGACTAAGAGGAGCTTAGTAAATTCTGTGTTCTAGAGGATCCTCTTAGGAGATAAGCCCTACAATGCCGAAGGGCGATATATGCAAATATGGATGTATATAATTAAGAAACTAGACAACCCCTGCAAGTCAGACTCCTGGAACATATGCAAGGTGTGCAATCAAAAGAAAACCTGACAAAGGCACTTGTATATACAGGTAAACAATATTTACTGCCTATATATATATATATATATAATATATATATATATATATATATATATATATATATATATATATATATATATATTTAAGATCCCGGCTAGAACACCAGACCTAGTGTTAATTAAGGAGAATAAAGACATTATATTGTTGGCTTTGCCGTTCGGTGAACCACACAGTAAAAAAAAAATAAGAAAGCGAAAAGATATACGAATACTCGTATCTTGCCAGAGCTGAAAAAGCTCTGGAGATGAAGATGGTGGTGGTACCAATTATATCTCGCGCACTTGGAACGGTTCCAAAAGGCCTTGAACATAAAATGTGGGGACTGAAAACCAGAGGAAGAATCGAGACTATCCAAACCATAGCACTGATAAATTCAGCTAGAATATTTAGAAGATTCCTGGAGACTTGCTTTCACTTAGTCTTCAGAGTAAAATTCCCAGTTTATTCTGAAGAGAAAATAGGTATTCTATTTCTTGTATGTAATACAACATATCAAGTATTTAAAAATATATTTTTTAAGTTCAAAGTGATGTTATTTACTTAAATTGAGACTATATATTAATTGTTTCGCTGGAAGAGTTATCTTCCCTTGTGTTTCTGGTATTGACCACCAGAGTGTCACTGACTATTTAATCAGTGGAGCGCCAGATTCAAATTCTCTTTCTTCTCCAGGACTTCACGAACACACATGGGTTGGACATTTTGAGTCGACACCTTCTTGTGTGGGGGTTTCATCCCCCCGACACTACGTCAGTAAGTGACTTTGACTTATGGACTCTTCATATCTTTTATATGTACATTTATGTATCCTTGTTATACTTCCATTTTGTATTGGGGCGATGAGAGATGGACTACAGGAACAATATTTTTCTGAGAACGTTGTTTTTGCCGACTTCGTTCTAACTTCTGTGGAAAGAAGACTTTACTTTTGGGGGTTTTACTTTCGTTGATGAATCTACAAAATAAAATTTAAGTTTGTGGGAATTATTTGTATTTAAGTTGTGCTACAGTTCCCCAGCTGGATTTATGGACTAGTCCAGGTCACGTGGTTTATACCTTCACCAATCACTAGCCATACTGCGTGGCTGATACACTACTTAAACACTGATACTGGCCATAGGTCTACTTGCAATATATATTACTCGTATATGTTGTTTCTTATGTATCTCCACGTCCTCCATGTATTAAAGTACATGGTGTATTTAACACCCTTAGTCGGAGTTGTCTGTTCATGTATGTACCGGGTTGGGAGGCCTTTAAAGCAACCAACTAATAATAATTAACATTATTACCTTTTTGAATCCAACATATGTAAGTATTTGCCTCTCATCCTACTTATGAGGGCGTGACACAAGGACATTTTTATGTGGGCCCACCCACAAGCCAAAGTTCATGGCCGGTAGGCACAAAAATGCGTCGATCCCGTCGGCATTCCACCTCAAGGAAACCCAGCTCTGCCCCTTTAAATCGAGGGGGCATGTATTGCCTGGGTATATGTATATACATCCAGTATTAGAATGAAAATGTTTAATAATCTTGTGGTAAACTTTAAAAAAATGTTGATATCTGTACCTCTAAAGAATGGGTTACAGCATAGGGATACATACAATTTGAGTGCAGAATCAGGAAGAACATGATTTTACATAAGAATTCCAAGTTTTATGAAAATTGCTCCAAAAACAAGAAAAATGGCAAAGAAATGACTGAATTTCTTGTTTTGGATTGGTCCGTGATTTGACATATTTTCACAGCTTTTTCTGGAATGGTGTACCAAAGGCAGTATTATTTGTAGAGTGCTCAATATAAAATAGAGCTGTTATATAATATAATAAAATAAATATATAAAGGTTTTACATATCTATTTATTGGGTGACAAAGGAACATTCACGACCATATTGGTTTCATGCGATAGCAATCATCAGTTGAAGATGTTACAAATGCAAGGAAAATTTGAAAAATTGCAAAAAATTTCAGAAAATTCAATAGACAAAAATTTCAGAAAATTCAAAAGACATAGGATGTGTATGATTGGATGAAATGTGTGTGCCTTCGTGCACGCATGTTTGACTGACACTGCGACCGTACGTACGTATTCATGTGCACACTTGTAGAAATTGACACATTTTTAAAAAATCAAATCAGCTAGACTATTTAGAAGACTCATGGCGACATT
>CM042176.1:44984540-44987746 GCA_023376005.1 Doryteuthis pealeii
TTAAATGAAATCGATTAACAAGAAAAGATAACTGTCATTTTATTCTTTACTTCCTCTTTTAACTAAATACTTAAATTAGCAAAAATAACAATGAAAGACGAGAATGATGGAAGAGTAAATTTCAGTTGTTCTATTTTTCGATTATATCCCGCTCTGTTTCAAATCTTTTTATCTGCATTCTTATTTAGTTTCATTAGCCTTTCTAATATAATACGATATTTTATTACATTAAAACTTAAATACTTGCACCCGGAGGGTGCATATATTTGCTAGTATATATAATAATACTATATATATATACACACATATATATACATTTATACTAATAATACTATATATATATATATACATATATATACATATTTATATACATATATATATACATATATATATGTGTATATAAACCATGAGGAACACATACGTCCTGGTAAATAACGTAGGTACTTATATGTATATATGTATATATGTATATGTATATATATACATATATATGTAAAATGAAAATGGAAGTGAAATATTGGAAAGAAAGTATTGAATGGATGAAATAGGATTAATTTAATTAATTTAACTTACACGTGTTTCGGTGAGGAGTTTATCCGTGTGTATAATATACATATATATATATATATATGTGTGTATATAAACCATGAGGAACACATAGGTACTTATATGTATATATGTATATTATGGGGTCATAAACACAATGAACACCCACACAGTAATTTGTTTATAGTGGTGAAGGCTTGGACCATCCACACTTTTTGGTACAGTCGATAGGAAAGAATTGGTGCATCAAGGGTTGCCACAAACCCAATCAACGACTGACCTCAGGGATTTTGAATTCAGAGTTATCCCTCTCCTAGACTGGTTACCTACCCAAGGCTGAAGGGCCCAGTCTGCCCTACTATTTAACCCATAGCTGGAGGGAGAATATATGGATTCATACCTTTCCCATGGGTATTAGCGCTATGTGAAATGCCAACAGCTTCGTCTAGGTATTGAACTCGAATCGACGAGTCCATTTTCCACGACTCTAACCACTAACACACGCGCCTCCATATATATGTATATATGTATATATATACATATATATGTAAAATGAAAATGGAAGTGAATCCGACGGTATGTTGAAAAGAGAAATAATGGAAAGAAATTATTGAATGGATAAAATAGGATTAATTTAATTAATTTAACTTACACGTGTTTCGGTCAGGAGTTTATCCATGTGTACATTATTCACTCTATTATTATTTTTAGATAACAAAATGAAATGAAATAATAATGATAGAAAAAACGTAGAAATGTTCCGCACACAAAGAAATATCGACCTTCCTCAGAGTAAATCCTTGTAAAAAATCAATAAATAAGGATAAACTCCTGACCGAAACATATGTAAGTAAAATTAATTAAAATATATTTTATCCATTCAATACTTTCTTTCATTTATTTCTCTTTTCAACATATATATGTGCATATAAAACATGAGGAAAACATACGTCCTGGTAAATAATGTATGTACTTATAAGTATATATATATATATATATATATATATATATATATATATATACATATATGTGTATATATATATACATAGATAAATAGATAGATTTATAAATATACATATGTATATATGTATATATGCCTCTTTAAATATAAGTTGTATATGTATACAAATGATTCCATATGTATATATATGTATATGTATATATCTCCATAAGTGCATATATACATATATATATATATATATATATATATATATATATATGTATTGGGAGATTATGTGCTTAATAAAAGTCATACCTAATTTGTTAATTAATTAATTATAACTAAATGAATTAGGCGTGCATATCGGTTTAAATGTAAAGCGTAAACAAATCGAAAAAAAGTCATCTCTGTATTTACATTTCAGCCCATTAGGCCTCATCAGCAGAGCTATAGACAGGGCAATACTTTGTGTGTGATTCGAAACCTACCTGTCAGGCTGACAGGTGGACATTCTAACCACTACACTAGCTGGCTTCCCCAGAATCTCTCGTTTGTTTTAAACTGATGCGTATATCGCACTTTTTGGGTGACTTATGGCACGACAGTATGAAGTGGTCAAACGATGTGTTTGAGATGGCGAATTTTTGGGGAGATTATGTGCTTAAGCTAGGGTTCGAATCACGCACAAAGCACTGCCCTGTCTATAGCTCTGCTGATGAGGCCTAATAGGCTGAAATGTACATACAGAGATCGACTTTTTCTCGAATTGAATCAAATGAGAATGTTTTGGTTGTTGTTTTTTTTTTGCAGTTAATAAGCCCCGAATGGATATTGGAATTACGGCATGTCAACCCTGTTTTGGCGTCCGAGGTGGAGCGCCACACCTACCATTAGCTCCTTACTTTACCCCACAGATCCCTGTGCTACTCATACGCTGAGTTGGCGAGGACCTGTATCGAACTAGGAACGTTGTGGTTTCTAGTCGAACGCTCTACCGACTAAGCTAACCCAGCCCAAAACCCCATTATATTTGGTGGTCGAGCTGAAAAGGAAGAGACAAATACAAAAGGGGTTTTTAGGATTCAGGCTTTATTCGTAGGTCATAGCTACCTCGTGGAGAGGAAATTTCTTCCTGTCCAGTAATAGTGTCTTATCCCAATTGAGGACAGAGTCCGAATAGCCTAGGGATTATCTTGTTGGTAAGGAGAGGGTCTTTTTTCTTGCGCATGCTCAGATGGTTCTTCCTGTCTAAAGGCTCATGGGAGATTGTTATTTTATTATTTATTTTAATTTCCACAAGTTATTTCTGCTCAAAGCACAATACATGACTAACGTCACAAAAATTAAATTCGCAGGGTAAAAAAAAATGGCATGTCAACCCTTGTTGGGTTATTTTATGTCGAAGATGATTTGTTTTATTCATTCTTACAGTTTTGTTGATTCATTTTTATCTATTTAACCCTATGAGGCCCTAACAGAGACTGAGTGGACCTTGGTGTAGTAGCTATGAAAGTGTATTCCATACTTCCCAGTGCTCCAGAATTGGAACTTCCCGACTGGGATGAGTGAAAGTGGAGTGTTGCATGTCATGGACGGCTCAGCTACCGGGATTTTGTCCTTAAGCATCACGGGTCACTACTCACGCATAACAGGTGCCCCCTTGAGCATATTCTACTCCTCTACGGGTGACAGAAAGAAAGACACGGAAAAAGCAAAAAAA